>CAKAOJ020000516.1:0-234176 GCA_916701645.2 Sebastolobus alascanus
TAAATTTAAAATTTTTGACAACAGCAGTCTGACATCATCAATCAGACATCATCATCTGACATCATCAATCTGACATCATCATCCTGATTATCTTCATCTGACATCATCAATCTGAAATCATCAGTCTACATCATTCATCCTGACATCACAGTCCTGCCATCATCATCAATATCATCAGTCTGACCTCAATCAGTCTGACATCACCGTCTGACATCAATCCAGTCTGAAATCATCAGTCTGACAATCAATCAGTCTGACATCATCATTCAGACACCATCTGTCAGACAATCATCAGGTCTGGACATCATCAATCTGACATCATCAATCAGACATCATCAGACCTGACATCATCAGTCCAAACATCATCATCTGACATCATCAAGTCTGAAATCTCAATCTGACATCATAAGGTCAGTCTGACATCATCAGTCTGACATCATCAGTCTGACATCATCAGTCTGACATCATCAGTCTGACATCATCATTCAGACATCATCAATCTGACATCATCAGTCTGACATCATCAGTCTGACATCATCAGTCTGACATCATCAGTCTGACATCATCAGTCTGACATCATCAGTCTGACATCATCAGTCTGACATCATCAGTCTGACATCATCAGTCTGACATCATCAGTCTGACATCATCAGTCTGACATCATCAGTCTGACATCATCAGTCTGACATCATCAGTCTGACATCATCAGTCTGACATCATCAGTCTGACATCATCAGTCTGACATCATCAGTCTGACATCATCAGTCTGACATCATCAGTCTGACATCATCAGTCTGACATCATCAGTCTGACATCATCAGTCTGACATCATCAGTCTGACATCATCAGTCTGACATCATCAGTCTGACATCATCAGTCTGACATCATCAGTCTGACATCATCAGTCTGACATCATCAGTCTGACATCATCAGTCTGACATCATCAGTCTGACATCATCAGTCTGACATCATCAGTCTGACATCATCAGTCTGACATCATCAGTCTGACATCATCAGTCTGACATCATCAGTCTGACATCATCAGTCTGACATCATCAGTCTGACATCATCAGTCTGACATCATCAGTCTGACATCATCAGTCTGACATCATCAGTCTGACATCATCAGTCTGACATCATCAGTCTGACATCATCAGTCTGACATCATCAGTCTGACATCATCAGTCTGACATCATCAGTCTGACATCATCAGTCTGACATCATCAGTCTGACATCATCAGTCTGACATCATCAGTCTGACATCATCAGTCTGACATCATCAGTCTGACATCATCAGTCTGACATCATCAGTCTGACATCATCAGTCTGACATCATCAGTCTGACATCATCATCTGACATCATCAGTCTGACATCATCAGTCTGACATCATCAGTCTGACATCATCAGTCTGACATCATCAGTCTGACATCATCAGTCTGACATCATCAGTCTGACATCATCAGTCTGACATCATCAGTCTGACATCATCAGTCTGACATCATCAGTCTGACATCATCAGTCTGACATCATCAGTCTGACATCATCAGTCTGACATCATCAGTCTGACATCATCAATCAGACATCATCAGTCTGACATCATCAGTCTGACATCATCAGTCTGACATCATCAGTCTGACATCATCAGTCTGACATCATCAGTCTGACATCATCATCTGACATCATCAGTCTGACATCATCAGTCTGACATCATCAGTCTGACATCATCAGTCTGACATCATCAGTCTGACATCATCAGTCTGACATCATCAGTCTGACATCATCAGTCTGACATCATCAGTCTGACATCATCAGTCTGACATCATCAGTCTGACATCATCAGTCTGACATCATCAGTCTGACATCATCAGTCTGACATCATCAATCTGACATCATCAATCTGACATCATCAATCTGACATCATCAGTCTGACATCATCAGTCTGACATCATCAGTCTGACATCATCAGTCTGACATCATCAGTCTGACATCATCAGTCTGACATCATCAGTCTGACATCATCAGTCTGACATCATCAGTCTGACATCATCAGTCTGACATCATCAGTCTGACATCATCAGTCTGACATCATCAGTCTGACATCATCAGTCTGACATCATCAGTCTGACATCATCAGTCTGACATCATCAGTCTGACATCATCAGTCTGACATCATCAGTCTGACATCATCAGTCTGACATCATCAGTCTGACATCATCAGTCTGACATCATCAGTCTGACATCATCAGTCTGACATCATCAGTCTGACATCATCAGTCTGACATCATCAGTCTGACATCATCAGTCTGACATCATCAGTCTGACATCATCAGTCTGACATCATCAGTCTGACATCATCAGTCTGACATCATCAGTCTGACATCATCAGTCTGACATCATCAGTCTGACATCATCAGTCTGACATCATCAGTCTGACATCATCAGTCTGACATCATCAGTCTGACATCATCAGTCTGACATCATCAGTCTGACATCATCAGTCTGACATCATCAGTCTGACATCATCAGTCTGACATCATCAGTCTGACATCATCAGTCTGACATCATCAGTCTGACATCATCAGTCTGACATCATCAGTCTGACATCATCAGTCTGACATCATCAGTCTGACATCATCAGTCTGACATCATCAGTCTGACATCATCAGTCTGACATCATCAGTCTGACATCATCAGTCTGACATCATCAGTCTGACATCATCAGTCTGACATCATCAGTCTGACATCATCAGTCTGACATCATCAGTCTGACATCATCAGTCTGACATCATCAGTCTGACATCATCAGTCTGACATCATCAGTCTGACATCATCAGTCTGACATCATCAGTCTGACATCATCAGTCTGACATCATCAGTCTGACATCATCAGTCTGACATCATCAGTCTGACATCATCAGTCTGACATCATCAGTCTGACATCATCAGTCTGACATCATCAGTCTGACATCATCAGTCTGACATCATCAGTCTGACATCATCAGTCTGACATCATCAGTCTGACATCATCAGTCTGACATCATCAGTCTGACATCATCAGTCTGACATCATCAGTCTGACATCATCAGTCTGACATCATCAGTCTGACATCATCAGTCTGACATCATCAGTCTGACATCATCAGTCTGACATCATCAGTCTGACATCATCAGTCTGACATCATCAGTCTGACATCATCAGTCTGACATCATCAGTCTGACATCATCAGTCTGACATCATCAGTCTGACATCATCAGTCTGACATCATCAGTCTGACATCATCAGTCTGACATCATCAGTCTGACATCATCAGTCTGACATCATCAGTCTGACATCATCAGTCTGACATCATCAGTCTGACATCATCAGTCTGACATCATCAGTCTGACATCATCAGTCTGACATCATCAGTCTGACATCATCAGTCTGACATCATCAGTCTGACATCATCAGTCTGACATCATCAGTCTGACATCATCAGTCTGACATCATCAGTCTGACATCATCAGTCTGACATCATCAGTCTGACATCATCAGTCTGACATCATCAGTCTGACATCATCAGTCTGACATCATCAGTCTGACATCATCAGTCTGACATCATCAGTCTGACATCATCAGTCTGACATCATCAGTCTGACATCATCAGTCTGACATCATCAGTCTGACATCATCAGTCTGACATCATCAGTCTGACATCATCAGTCTGACATCATCAGTCTGACATCATCAGTCTGACATCATCAGTCTGACATCATCAGTCTGACATCATCAGTCTGACATCATCAGTCTGACATCATCAGTCTGACATCATCAGTCTGACATCATCAGTCTGACATCATCAGTCTGACATCATCAGTCTGACATCATCAGTCTGACATCATCAGTCTGACATCATCAGTCTGACATCATCAGTCTGACATCATCAGTCTGACATCATCAGTCTGACATCATCAGTCTGACATCATCAGTCTGACATCATCAGTCTGACATCATCAGTCTGACATCATCAGTCTGACATCATCAGTCTGACATCATCAGTCTGACATCATCAGTCTGACATCATCAGTCTGACATCATCAGTCTGACATCATCAATCTGACATCATCAGTCTGACATCATCAGTCTGACATCATCAGTCTGACATCATCAGTCTGACATCATCAGTCTGACATCATCAGTCTGACATCATCAGTCTGACATCATCAGTCTGACATCATCAGTCTGACATCATCAGTCTGACATCATCAGTCTGACATCATCAGTCTGACATCATCAGTCTGACATCATCAGTCTGACATCATCAGTCTGACATCATCAGTCTGACATCATCAGTCTGACATCATCAGTCTGACATCATCAGTCTGACATCATCAGTCTGACATCATCAGTCTGACATCATCAGTCTGACATCATCAGTCTGACATCATCAGTCTGACATCATCAGTCTGACATCATCAGTCTGACATCATCAGTCTGACATCATCAGTCTGACATCATCAGTCTGACATCATCAGTCTGACATCATCAGTCTGACATCATCAGTCTGACATCATCAGTCTGACATCATCAGTCTGACATCATCAGTCTGACATCATCAGTCTGACATCATCAGTCTGACATCATCAGTCTGACATCATCAGTCTGACATCATCAGTCTGACATCATCAGTCTGACATCATCAGTCTGACATCATCAGTCTGACATCATCAGTCTGACATCATCAGTCTGACATCATCAGTCTGACATCATCAGTCTGACATCATCAGTCTGACATCATCAGTCTGACATCATCAGTCTGACATCATCAGTCTGACATCATCAGTCTGACATCATCAGTCTGACATCATCAGTCTGACATCATCAGTCTGACATCATCAGTCTGACATCATCAGTCTGACATCATCAGTCTGACATCATCAGTCTGACATCATCAGTCTGACATCATCAGTCTGACATCATCAGTCTGACATCATCAGTCTGACATCATCAGTCTGACATCATCAGTCTGACATCATCAGTCTGACATCATCAGTCTGACATCATCAGTCTGACATCATCAGTCTGACATCATCAGTCTGACATCATCAGTCTGACATCATCATCTGACATCATCAGTCTGACATCATCAGTCTGACATCATCAGTCTGACATCATCAGTCTGACATCATCAGTCTGACATCATCAGTCTGACATCATCAGTCTGACATCATCAGTCTGACATCATCAGTCTGACATCATCAGTCTGACATCATCAGTCTGACATCATCAGTCTGACATCATCAGTCTGACATCATCAGTCTGACATCATCAGTCTGACATCATCAGTCTGACATCATCAGTCTGACATCATCAGTCTGACATCATCAGTCTGACATCATCAGTCTGACATCATCAGTCTGACATCATCAATCTGACATCATCAGTCTGACATCATCAGTCTGACATCATCAGTCTGACATCATCAGTCTGACATCATCAGTCTGACATCATCAGTCTGACATCATCAATCAGACATCATCAGTCTGACATCATCAGTCTGACATCATCAGTCTGACATCATCAGTCTGACATCATCAGTCTGACATCATCAGTCTGACATCATCAGTCTGACATCATCAGTCTGACATCATCAGTCTGACATCATCAGTCTGACATCATCAGTCTGACATCATCAGTCTGACATCATCAGTCTGACATCATCAGTCTGACATCATCAGTCTGACATCATCAGTCTGACATCATCAGTCTGACATCATCAGTCTGACATCATCAGTCTGACATCATCAGTCTGACATCATCAGTCTGACATCATCAGTCTGACATCATCAGTCTGACATCATCAGTCTGACATCATCAGTCTGACATCATCAGTCTGACATCATCAGTCTGACATCATCAGTCTGACATCATCAGTCTGACATCATCAGTCTGACATCATCAGTCTGACATCATCAGTCTGACATCATCAGTCTGACATCATCAGTCTGACATCATCAGTCTGACATCATCAGTCTGACATCATCAGTCTGACATCATCAGTCTGACATCATCAGTCTGACATCATCAGTCTGACATCATCAGTCTGACATCATCAGTCTGACATCATCAGTCTGACATCATCAGTCTGACATCATCAGTCTGACATCATCAGTCTGACATCATCAGTCTGACATCATCAGTCTGACATCATCAGTCTGACATCATCAGTCTGACATCATCAGTCTGACATCATCAGTCTGACATCATCAGTCTGACATCATCAGTCTGACATCATCAGTCTGACATCATCAGTCTGACATCATCAGTCTGACATCATCAGTCTGACATCATCAGTCTGACATCATCAGTCTGACATCATCAGTCTGACATCATCAGTCTGACATCATCAGTCTGACATCATCAGTCTGACATCATCAGTCTGACATCATCAGTCTGACATCATCAGTCTGACATCATCAGTCTGACATCATCAGTCTGACATCATCAGTCTGACATCATCAGTCTGACATCATCAGTCTGACATCATCAGTCTGACATCATCAGTCTGACATCATCAGTCTGACATCATCAGTCTGACATCATCAGTCTGACATCATCAGTCTGACATCATCAGTCTGACATCATCAGTCTGACATCATCAGTCTGACATCATCAGTCTGACATCATCAGTCTGACATCATCAGTCTGACATCATCAGTCTGACATCATCAGTCTGACATCATCAGTCTGACATCATCAGTCTGACATCATCAGTCTGACATCATCAGTCTGACATCATCAGTCTGACATCATCAGTCTGACATCATCAGTCTGACATCATCAGTCTGACATCATCAGTCTGACATCATCAGTCTGACATCATCAGTCTGACATCATCAGTCTGACATCATCAGTCTGACATCATCAGTCTGACATCATCAATCTGACATCATCAGTCTGACATCATCAGTCTGACATCATCAGTCTGACATCATCAGTCTGACATCATCAGTCTGACATCATCAGTCTGACATCATCAGTCTGACATCATCAGTCTGACATCATCAGTCTGACATCATCAGTCTGACATCATCAGTCTGACATCATCAGTCTGACATCATCAGTCTGACATCATCAGTCTGACATCATCAGTCTGACATCATCAGTCTGACATCATCAGTCTGACATCATCAGTCTGACATCATCAGTCTGACATCATCAGTCTGACATCATCAGTCTGACATCATCAGTCTGACATCATCAGTCTGACATCATCAGTCTGACATCATCAGTCTGACATCATCAGTCTGACATCATCAGTCTGACATCATCAGTCTGACATCATCAGTCTGACATCATCAGTCTGACATCATCAATCAGACATCATCAGTCTGACATCATCAGTCTGACATCATCAGTCTGACATCATCAGTCTGACATCATCAGTCTGACATCATCAGTCTGACATCATCAGTCTGACATCATCAGTCTGACATCATCAGTCTGACATCATCAGTCTGACATCATCAGTCTGACATCATCAGTCTGACATCATCAGTCTGACATCATCAGTCTGACATCATCAGTCTGACATCATCAGTCTGACATCATCAGTCTGACATCATCAGTCTGACATCATCAGTCTGACATCATCAGTCTGACATCATCAGTCTGACATCATCAGTCTGACATCATCAGTCTGACATCATCAGTCTGACATCATCAGTCTGACATCATCAGTCTGACATCATCAGTCTGACATCATCAGTCTGACATCATCAGTCTGACATCATCAGTCTGACATCATCAGTCTGACATCATCAGTCTGACATCATCAGTCTGACATCATCAGTCTGACATCATCAGTCTGACATCATCAGTCTGACATCATCAGTCTGACATCATCAGTCTGACATCATCATCTGACATCATCAGTCTGACATCATCAGTCTGACATCATCAGTCTGACATCATCAGTCTGACATCATCAGTCTGACATCATCAGTCTGACATCATCAGTCTGACATCATCAGTCTGACATCATCAGTCTGACATCATCAGTCTGACATCATCAGTCTGACATCATCAGTCTGACATCATCAGTCTGACATCATCAGTCTGACATCATCAGTCTGACATCATCAGTCTGACATCATCAGTCTGACATCATCAGTCTGACATCATCAGTCTGACATCATCAGTCTGACATCATCAGTCTGACATCATCAGTCTGACATCATCAGTCTGACATCATCAGTCTGACATCATCAGTCTGACATCATCAGTCTGACATCATCAGTCTGACATCATCAGTCTGACATCATCAGTCTGACATCATCAGTCTGACATCATCAGTCTGACATCATCAGTCTGACATCATCAGTCTGACATCATCAGTCTGACATCATCAGTCTGACATCATCAGTCTGACATCATCAGTCTGACATCATCAGTCTGACATCATCAGTCTGACATCATCAGTCTGACATCATCAGTCTGACATCATCAGTCTGACATCATCAGTCTGACATCATCAGTCTGACATCATCAGTCTGACATCATCAGTCTGACATCATCAGTCTGACATCATCAGTCTGACATCATCAGTCTGACATCATCAGTCTGACATCATCAGTCTGACATCATCAGTCTGACATCATCAGTCTGACATCATCAGTCTGACATCATCAGTCTGACATCATCAGTCTGACATCATCAGTCTGACATCATCAGTCTGACATCATCAGTCTGACATCATCAGTCTGACATCATCAGTCTGACATCATCAGTCTGACATCATCAGTCTGACATCATCAGTCTGACATCATCAGTCTGACATCATCAGTCTGACATCATCAGTCTGACATCATCAGTCTGACATCATCAGTCTGACATCATCAGTCTGACATCATCAATCAGACATCATCAGTCTGACATCATCAGTCTGACATCATCAGTCTGACATCATCAGTCTGACATCATCAGTCTGACATCATCAGTCTGACATCATCAGTCTGACATCATCAGTCTGACATCATCAGTCTGACATCATCAGTCTGACATCATCAATCTGACATCATCAGTCTGACATCATCAGTCTGACATCATCAGTCTGACATCATCAGTCTGACATCATCAGTCTGACATCATCAGTCTGACATCATCAGTCTGACATCATCAGTCTGACATCATCAGTCTGACATCATCAGTCTGACATCATCAGTCTGACATCATCAGTCTGACATCATCAGTCTGACATCATCAGTCTGACATCATCAGTCTGACATCATCAGTCTGACATCATCAGTCTGACATCATCAGTCTGACATCATCAGTCTGACATCATCAGTCTGACATCATCAGTCTGACATCATCAGTCTGACATCATCAGTCTGACATCATCAGTCTGACATCATCAGTCTGACATCATCAGTCTGACATCATCAGTCTGACATCATCAGTCTGACATCATCAGTCTGACATCATCAGTCTGACATCATCAGTCTGACATCATCAGTCTGACATCATCAGTCTGACATCATCAGTCTGACATCATCAGTCTGACATCATCAGTCTGACATCATCAGTCTGACATCATCAGTCTGACATCATCAGTCTGACATCATCAGTCTGACATCATCAGTCTGACATCATCAGTCTGACATCATCAGTCTGACATCATCAGTCTGACATCATCAGTCTGACATCATCAGTCTGACATCATCAGTCTGACATCATCAGTCTGACATCATCAGTCTGACATCATCAGTCTGACATCATCAGTCTGACATCATCAGTCTGACATCATCAGTCTGACATCATCAGTCTGACATCATCAGTCTGACATCATCAGTCTGACATCATCAGTCTGACATCATCAGTCTGACATCATCAGTCTGACATCATCAGTCTGACATCATCAGTCTGACATCATCAGTCTGACATCATCAGTCTGACATCATCAGTCTGACATCATCAGTCTGACATCATCAGTCTGACATCATCAGTCTGACATCATCAGTCTGACATCATCAGTCTGACATCATCAGTCTGACATCATCAGTCTGACATCATCAGTCTGACATCATCAGTCTGACATCATCAGTCTGACATCATCAGTCTGACATCATCAGTCTGACATCATCAGTCTGACATCATCAGTCTGACATCATCAGTCTGACATCATCAGTCTGACATCATCAGTCTGACATCATCAGTCTGACATCATCAGTCTGACATCATCAGTCTGACATCATCAGTCTGACATCATCAGTCTGACATCATCAGTCTGACATCATCAGTCTGACATCATCAGTCTGACATCATCAGTCTGACATCATCAGTCTGACATCATCAGTCTGACATCATCAGTCTGACATCATCAGTCTGACATCATCAGTCTGACATCATCAGTCTGACATCATCAGTCTGACATCATCAGTCTGACATCATCAGTCTGACATCATCAGTCTGACATCATCAGTCTGACATCATCAGTCTGACATCATCAGTCTGACATCATCAGTCTGACATCATCAGTCTGACATCATCAGTCTGACATCATCAGTCTGACATCATCAGTCTGACATCATCAGTCTGACATCATCAGTCTGACATCATCAGTCTGACATCATCAGTCTGACATCATCAGTCTGACATCATCAGTCTGACATCATCAGTCTGACATCATCAGTCTGACATCATCAGTCTGACATCATCAGTCTGACATCATCAGTCTGACATCATCAGTCTGACATCATCAGTCTGACATCATCAGTCTGACATCATCAGTCTGACATCATCAGTCTGACATCATCAGTCTGACATCATCAGTCTGACATCATCAATCTGACATCATCAGTCTGACATCATCAGTCTGACATCATCAGTCTGACATCATCAGTCTGACATCATCAGTCTGACATCATCAGTCTGACATCATCAGTCTGACATCATCAGTCTGACATCATCAGTCTGACATCATCAGTCTGACATCATCAGTCTGACATCATCAGTCTGACATCATCAGTCTGACATCATCAGTCTGACATCATCAGTCTGACATCATCAGTCTGACATCATCAGTCTGACATCATCAGTCTGACATCATCAGTCTGACATCATCAGTCTGACATCATCAGTCTGACATCATCAGTCTGACATCATCAGTCTGACATCATCAGTCTGACATCATCAGTCTGACATCATCAGTCTGACATCATCAGTCTGACATCATCAGTCTGACATCATCAGTCTGACATCATCAGTCTGACATCATCAGTCTGACATCATCAGTCTGACATCATCAGTCTGACATCATCAATCTGACATCATCAGTCTGACATCATCAGTCTGACATCATCAGTCTGACATCATCAGTCTGACATCATCAGTCTGACATCATCAGTCTGACATCATCAGTCTGACATCATCAGTCTGACATCATCAGTCTGACATCATCAGTCTGACATCATCAGTCTGACATCATCAGTCTGACATCATCAGTCTGACATCATCAGTCTGACATCATCAGTCTGACATCATCAGTCTGACATCATCAGTCTGACATCATCAGTCTGACATCATCAGTCTGACATCATCAGTCTGACATCATCAGTCTGACATCATCAGTCTGACATCATCAGTCTGACATCATCAGTCTGACATCATCAGTCTGACATCATCAGTCTGACATCATCAGTCTGACATCATCAGTCTGACATCATCAGTCTGACATCATCAGTCTGACATCATCAGTCTGACATCATCAGTCTGACATCATCAGTCTGACATCATCAGTCTGACATCATCAGTCTGACATCATCAGTCTGACATCATCAGTCTGACATCATCAGTCTGACATCATCAGTCTGACATCATCAGTCTGACATCATCAGTCTGACATCATCAGTCTGACATCATCAGTCTGACATCATCAGTCTGACATCATCTGACATCATCAGTCTGACATCATCAGTCTGACATCATCAGTCTGACATCATCAGTCTGACATCATCAGTCTGACATCATCAGTCTGACATCATCAGTCTGACATCATCAGTCTGACATCATCAGTCTGACATCATCAGTCTGACATCATCAGTCTGACATCATCAGTCTGACATCATCAGTCTGACATCATCAGTCTGACATCATCAGTCTGACATCATCAATCTGACATCATCAGTCTGACATCATCAGTCTGACATCATCAGTCTGACATCATCAGTCTGACATCATCAGTCTGACATCATCAGTCTGACATCATCAGTCTGACATCATCAGTCTGACATCATCAGTCTGACATCATCAGTCTGACATCATCAGTCTGACATCATCAGTCTGACATCATCAGTCTGACATCATCAGTCTGACATCATCAGTCTGACATCATCAGTCTGACATCATCAGTCTGACATCATCAGTCTGACATCATCAGTCTGACATCATCAGTCTGACATCATCAGTCTGACATCATCAGTCTGACATCATCAGTCTGACATCATCAGTCTGACATCATCAATCTGACATCATCAATCTGACATCATCAGTCTGACATCATCAGTCTGACATCATCAGTCTGACATCATCAGTCTGACATCATCAGTCTGACATCATCAGTCTGACATCATCAGTCTGACATCATCAGTCTGACATCATCAGTCTGACATCATCAGTCTGACATCATCAGTCTGACATCATCAGTCTGACATCATCAGTCTGACATCATCAGTCTGACATCATCAGTCTGACATCATCAGTCTGACATCATCAGTCTGACATCATCAGTCTGACATCATCAGTCTGACATCATCAGTCTGACATCATCAGTCTGACATCATCAGTCTGACATCATCAGTCTGACATCATCAATCTGACATCATCAGTCTGACATCATCAGTCTGACATCATCAGTCTGACATCATCAGTCTGACATCATCAGTCTGACATCATCAGTCTGACATCATCAGTCTGACATCATCAGTCTGACATCATCAGTCTGACATCATCAGTCTGACATCATCAGTCTGACATCATCAGTCTGACATCATCAGTCTGACATCATCAGTCTGACATCATCAGTCTGACATCATCAGTCTGACATCATCAGTCTGACATCATCAATCTGACATCATCAATCTGACATCATCAGTCTGACATCATCAGTCTGACATCATCAGTCTGACATCATCAGTCTGACATCATCAGTCTGACATCATCAGTCTGACATCATCAGTCTGACATCATCAGTCTGACATCATCAGTCTGACATCATCAGTCTGACATCATCAGTCTGACATCATCAGTCTGACATCATCAGTCTGACATCATCAGTCTGACATCATCAGTCTGACATCATCAGTCTGACATCATCAGTCTGACATCATCAGTCTGACATCATCAGTCTGACATCATCAGTCTGACATCATCAGTCTGACATCATCAGTCTGACATCATCAGTCTGACATCATCAATCTGACATCATCAATCTGACATCATCAGTCTGACATCATCAGTCTGACATCATCAGTCTGACATCATCAGTCTGACATCATCAATCTGACATCATCAGTCTGACATCATCAGTCTGACATCATCAGTCTGACATCATCAGTCTGACATCATCAGTCTGACATCATCAGTCAGACATCATCAGTCTGACATCATCAGTCTGACATCATCAGTCTGACATCATCAGTCTGACATCATCAGTCTGACATCATCAGTCTGACATCATCAGTCTGACATCATCAGTCTGACATCATCAGTCTGACATCATCAGTCTGACATCATCAGTCTGACATCATCAGTCTGACATCATCAGTCTGACATCATCAGTCTGACATCATCAGTCTGACATCATCAGTCTGACATCATCAGTCTGACATCATCAGTCTGACATCATCAGTCTGACATCATCAGTCTGACATCATCAGTCTGACATCATCAGTCTGACATCATCAGTCTGACATCATCAGTCTGACATCATCAGTCTGACATCATCAATCTGACATCATCAGTCTGACATCATCAGTCTGACATCATCAGTCTGACATCATCAGTCTGACATCATCAGTCTGACATCATCAGTCTGACATCATCAGTCTGACATCATCAGTCTGACATCATCATTCTGACATCATCAATCAGACATCATCAGTCTGACATCATCAGTCTGACATCATCAGTCTGACATCATCAGTCTGAAATCATCAGTCTGACATCATCAGTCTGACATCATCAGTCAGACATCATCAGTCTGACATCATCAGTCTGACATCATCAGTCTGACATCATCAGTCTGACATCATCAGTCTGACATCATCAATCAGACATCATCAGTCTGACATCAGCAGTCTGACATCATCAATCAGACATCATCAATCTGACATCATCAATCTGACATCATCAGTCTGATATCATCAGTCTGACATCATCAATCTGAAATCATCAGTCTGACATCATCAGTCTGACATCATCAGTCTGACATCATCAATCAGATATCATCAGTCTGACATCATCAGTCTGACATCATCCGTCTGACATCATCAGTCTGAAATCATCAGTCTGACATCATCAGTCTGACATCATCAGTCTGACATCATCAGTCTGACATCATCAGTCTGACATCATCAGTCTGACATCATCAATCAGACATCATCAGTCTGACATCATCAGTCTGACATCATCAGTCTGACATCATCAGTCTGACATCATCAATCTGACATCATCAGTCTGACATCATCAGTCTGACATCATCAGTCTGACATCATCAGTCTGACATCATCAGTCTGACATCATCAGTCTGACATCATCAATCTGACATCATCAGTCTGACATCATCAGTCTGACATCATCAGTCTGACATCATCAGTCTGACATCATCAGTCTGACATCATCAGTCTGACATCATCAATCTGACATCATCAGTCTGACATCATCAGTCTGACATCATCAGTCTGACATCATCAGTCTGACATCATCAGTCTGACATCATCAATCAGACATCATCAATCTGACATCATCAATCTGACATCATCAGTCTGACATCATCAGTCTGACATCATCAGTCTGACATCATCAGTCTGACATCATCAGTCTGACATCATCAGTCAGACATCATCAGTCTGACATCATCAGTCTGACATCATCAGTCTGACATCATCAGTCTGACATCATCAATCAGACATCATCAATCTGACATCATCAGTCTGACATCATCAGTCTGACATCATCAGTCTGACATCATCAGTCTGACATCATCAGTCTGACATCATCAGTCTGACATCATCAGTCTGACATCATCAGTCTGACATCATCAGTCTGACATCATCACTCTGACATCATCAGTCTGACATCATCAGTCTGACATCATCAGTCTGACATCATCAGTCTGACATCATCAGTCTGACATCATCAGTCTGACATCATCAGTCTGACATCATCAGTCTGACATCATCAGTCTGACATCATCAGTCTGACATCATCAGTCTGACATCATCAGTCTGACATCATCAGTCTGACATCATCAGTCTGACATCATCAGTCTGACATCATCAGTCTGACATCATCAGTCTGACATCATCAGTCTGACATCATCAGTCTGACATCATCAGTCTGACATCATCAGTCTGACATCATCAATCTGACATCATCAGTCTGACATCATCAGTCTGACATCATCAGTCTGACATCATCAGTCTGACATCATCAGTCTGACATCATCAGTCTGACATCATCAGTCTGACATCATCAGTCTGACATCATCAGTCTGACATCATCAGTCTGACATCATCAGTCTGACATCATCAGTCAGACATCATCAGTCTGACATCATCAGTCTGACATCATCAGTCTGACATCATCAGTCTGACATCATCAGTCTGACATCATCAGTCTGACATCATCAGTCTGACATCATCAGTCTGACATCATCAGTCTGACATCATCAGTCTGACATCATCAGTCTGACATCATCAGTCTGACATCATCAGTCTGACATCATCAGTCTGACATCATCAATCAGACATCATCAGTCTGACATCATCAGTCTGACATCATCAGTCTGACATCATCAGTCTGACATCATCAGTCTGACATCATCAGTCTGACATCATCAGTCTGACATCATCAATCAGACATCATCAGTCTGACATCATCAGTCTGACATCATCAGTCTGACATCATCAGTCTGACATCATCAGTCTGACATCATCAGTCTGACATCATCAGTCTGACATCATCAGTCTGACATCATCAGTCTGACATCATCAGTCTGACATCATCAGTCTGACATCATCAGTCTGACATCATCAGTCTGACATCATCAGTCTGACATCATCAGTCTGACATCATCAGTCTGACATCATCAGTCTGACATCATCAGTCTGACATCATCAGTCTGACATCATCAGTCTGACATCATCAGTCTGACATCATCAGTCTGACATCATCAGTCTGACATCATCAGTCTGACATCATCAGTCTGACATCATCAGTCTGACATCATCAGTCTGACATCATCAGTCTGACATCATCAGTCTGACATCATCAGTCTGACATCATCAGTCTGACATCATCAGTCTGACATCATCAGTCTGACATCATCAGTCTGACATCATCAGTCTGACATCATCAGTCTGACATCATCAGTCTGACATCATCAGTCTGACATCATCAGTCTGACATCATCAGTCTGACATCATCAGTCTGACATCATCAATCAGACATCATCAGTCTGACATCATCAGTCTGACATCATCAGTCTGACATCATCAGTCTGACATCATCAGTCTGACATCATCAGTCTGACATCATCAGTCTGACATCATCAGTCTGACATCATCAGTCTGACATCATCAGTCTGACATCATCAGTCTGACATCATCAGTCTGACATCATCAGTCTGACATCATCAGTCTGACATCATCAGTCTGACATCATCAGTCTGACATCATCAGTCTGACATCATCAGTCTGACATCATCAGTCTGACATCATCAGTCTGACATCATCAGTCTGACATCATCAGTCTGACATCATCAGTCTGACATCATCAGTCTGACATCATCAGTCTGACATCATCAGTCTGACATCATCAGTCTGACATCATCAGTCTGACATCATCAGTCTGACATCATCAGTCTGACATCATCAGTCTGACATCATCAGTCTGACATCATCAGTCTGACATCATCAGTCTGACATCATCAGTCTGACATCATCAGTCTGACATCATCAGTCTGACATCATCAGTCTGACATCATCAGTCTGACATCATCAGTCTGACATCATCAGTCTGACATCATCAGTCTGACATCATCAGTCTGACATCATCAGTCTGACATCATCAGTCTGACATCATCAGTCTGACATCATCAGTCTGACATCATCAGTCTGACATCATCAGTCTGACATCATCAGTCTGACATCATCAGTCTGACATCATCAGTCTGACATCATCAGTCTGACATCATCAGTCTGACATCATCAGTCTGACATCATCAGTCTGACATCATCAATCTGACATCATCAGTCTGACATCATCAGTCTGACATCATCAGTCTGACATCATCAGTCTGACATCATCAGTCTGACATCATCAGTCTGACATCATCAGTCTGACATCATCAGTCTGACATCATCAGTCTGACATCATCAGTCTGACATCATCAGTCTGACATCATCAGTCTGACATCATCAGTCTGACATCATCAGTCTGACATCATCAGTCTGACATCATCAATCAGACATCATCAGTCTGACATCATCAGTCTGACATCATCAGTCTGACATCATCAGTCTGACATCATCAGTCTGACATCATCAATCTGACATCATCAGTCTGACATCATCAGTCTGACATCATCAGTCTGACATCATCAGTCTGACATCATCAATCAGACATCATCAGTCTGACATCATCAATCAGACATCATCAGTCTGACATCATCAGTCTGACATCATCAGTCTGACATCATCAGTCTGACATCATCAATCAGACATCATCAATCAGACATCATCAATCAGACATCATCAATCTGACATCATCAGTCTGACATCATCAGTCTGACATCATCAGTCTGACATCATCAGTCTGACATCATCAGTCTGACATCATCAGTCTGACATCATCAATCAGACATCATCAATCTGACATCATCAATCTGACATCATCAGTCTGACATCATCAGTCTGACATCATCAGTCTGACATCATCAGTCTGAAATCATCAGTCTGACATCATCAGTCTGACATCATCAGTCAGACATCATCAGTCTGATATCATCAGTCTGACATTATCAGTCTTACATCATCAGTCTGACATCATCAGTCTGACATCATCAGTCTGACATCATTAGTCTGAAATCATCAGTCTGACATCATCAGTCTGACATCATCAGTCTGACATCATCAATCAGACATCATCAGTCTGACATCATCAATCTGACATCATCAGTCTGACACCATCAATCTGACATCATCAGTCTGACACCATCAGTCTGACATCATCAGTCTGACATCATCAGTCTGACATCATCAGTCCCCCACCCCTACCCCTCTAAAAAAAAGAGGGCGGAGTGATACGGGGTTAATAATCAATTGTAATTTCACAAAAAAAAAGTCATGATATGAGAATAAAGTCATAGTATTAGGAGAAAAAGGATGCTCTATTTTGAGAACAATATGTTGAACATATTAAACTGGCTAGAAGTTAGATTTTTCCATTTCCTGACGGTTCATATACAGCATATATATATATATATATATATATATATATATATATCTGGTGTGTGCCTCGAAGCTGTGTCACCTCCGTGTCCTCCATCACTTAGTGATACGACTATGCCACAGAATGACTGTCAGAGGGAACTTAGTTAGCGAGATACCAGCAGAGCATTAGCGTTCACTCAATGCACAGCACGCTGCTAAAACACCTGACACTTTTCAAATCATTTCGAGAGTCTTCCTTGTGCGATACCGTGAACTTGTGTTCTGATTTCTGCACTCTGTTGGCTCAGCTGGTTTGAAGGAAACCAAGTCCTGCTGTACTCTACTGCTCTCTCTACTGCTGCTTCATAACACATCTGCTCATGTGACTCATACACTATGCCATCTAAAATCTATTACAATGAGGTGTTTGTTGGTGAACCATAACTTAAGGTGTTTAGCATGAACATTAAGTCACAGACAGCTCTCACAATGTCTCATGTCGTGACTCTATGTTTATTTCGATGGAATATGGAAATAAACTAATAATATATTGCAGCTTAATTCTTAAAATATTACAACATCACTTGAGTAATTTTGGACTTGATGACTACAATTTTTTTACAACACATTCTCACTCCCAACACATCAAATATCGCCGCTTGGTCAGAGCCCCTCGGCATCGGAGACCGCCACACGGGTTACCCCTCTTGTGTGACTTGTGGACGTACCGGGGACGACGTGTCAATATACGCTCGTTAGGTTCATAGTGTCCTTTCAAAATAAACTTCAGTTTGCACAGAAAGTTAGGTTTAGGCAACACAACCACTTATGGCGTATCCACACTGGGAACGTCAGGAGCGCATGCTGCTGTCAGCCCTTTCTTTCTCCATAGAGTTTGCCTTTCATAATGGCCATTTCATTTTATTATAAATTCCATTTGTATTTATTTTAGACAGAGAAAGGTTAAGAGACGTGTGGTTATTTGTAAATAATAGTAATAATCCACAATTAAAACCCCGTACTTTATTCATTCATGGAGCTCTGCAAGTCACTGCATGTTCTACAACACTGTCCTGCACATATTTCAGAATAAAAGCCTTGTGTTAACAAATGAAGGAATTCTGTCCACAGAAAAAAACGCTTAAGGGCTTTTATTTTGAAATGAAAGCAGGAAGTGTTTACAATACGTACAAGTGTTTGTATGCATTACAAACTGGGAACATGGTGATTGAAAGACATGAATGTTTACCAGCCAGGACGGGTCTAACGAAAGACGCTGCTGAATTGCATTATGGGAAGTGTAGGATCTAGAGTTTTTGGAGCTTGACCATACAACTAGGGGCTCAAAGCCAGGATATCTCAGCCTCTGCTGCATCGATTTTGATGATTCTTTTTTTTAAATGTCTCTCATGAGTTCTCTAACTTTATGGAAGTGTAATGCTAAATAGCAGGTAAAGAGTACCCCTTTAAATTGTAACATAAGTCCTGAACGTCTTGAACCGGTGACGGGTCTGTTGTTGAGTGATGTTCAGAAACTTGTTTAGCTAACTGTGTTACAACTGGAGTGGATGCTTACATTTGAATGCAGTATGGAGAGTGTCAGCTTATTTGTGAGTTTTCTACAGATGGATATATTAATGATGCACTAATTAAAACGTTAATTGTGCTAGCTTTAACATAGCTAAGTAACCTTCAAACCAGTGGGAAATGTAACGTTTCAATTAGAACTCCAACTCCAGCCAAGACCGATTCCTATTGTTGTCCCAATCAACACAGTCTGTCTTTGAGTCTCGCTTTGGCCCGTTTCATCCACAGGCAGCTGGCCAAAGCCAGACTGAAGGCCAGATTCTGCGTTTTCTATGAAGCTATATGTGTAGAGCCACATTTTCACACGTGTACGTAGGGCCAAGATATTTGCTTCTCCCCCCTCTGCTCAGACAGAGTGATCTCAGAATAACCCACCACCACCGCCACGTGACAGCCACCGGCGCATTGAGCCTGCCAGAGCCGGTACGGCCCCGGCAGAGCAGGGGAATAACTTTATCTGAAATATGATGGCATCTGTCTCTCAAGCGGCAGACTCCTCATTACAGGCAGTTTCTTTGACTGGTTGTTCAGACATCGGCTGTCACAGTTCATCAGCCATGCCAAGGTAGGGGCAAAATAAGCAGCTGCCACGAGTCTCCTCTGCTGCAAAGGAGCCGTGTGGAGATAAATGCTGGGCCACAGAGCTCTGGAAACAATCCAAACCCCTCCGTCACTCTGATGTCTGTGCAGTGTATAACCCCACATTTCATCTGAATTCAATCACAGCATGATTAGATGGTAATTGTTATATAAGAAGTTGAGAGAAGTGATGCACATTTAGTGTTAATATTTCAATGGAACGCTCTTATATAGTCATTCTTAAAGGTGCAGCGTGGATCTGGCGGCTCGTAGCGGTGAGTTTACAGATTGCAACCATGTCCGAGAACTACGGTGGCCGACGGGAAAACACAAAAACACGAATGTCTCTCTCTAGAGCCAGTGTTTGGTTTGTCCGCTACTGTAGAAACATGGCGGCCGGCTCCCTATGTAGAAATAAACGGCTCATTCTAAGGTAGCGAAAACACTACGAGTCTTATGTTTTAGGTGATTACACACTAAGGAAAATTATTAATGGCTCTTTAACTTATTTTAATGCTCTGTGTTATTACAGAGTTTATTCATTGTAATACGAAGCACAGCAGAATTTTAAGTTTGGTGATTGTATGTTGTTTTTTGTTTAGTACATTGGGAGTGGTAGTTAAATTCTGTCCTTTTGTCCATCAGACCTGTTATCATCAAAATCAGACACAGTTGTTCATCTTTTGTACGATTGATACTTTCCTATTTTCAGGATTTCAATAATTAACACTGATGGACACAACATACATAAACCTACACAGAGAAAATTCATTCAACATAACTCAGAACAATAAAAAAAACATTAACAAGGATAATAAAATATATCTTATTTAATAATGAAACATTCTATTTTAACATATATTATATTATAACACATTTATAACACAGAAAATAATCTAAAAAGCTGGAAACGAGCTGATCTAAAACAAAAGAAAGAGCCAACAACTAAGTTTAGGCCATAGAACAATAAAACAATTATACAATACGAATTTTATATTAACTAATTACATCAATAGCGTGCTTGGCTATTTAAGGTGGTCATCTTATTTGTTGTTGTTTTTGAAGAAGTATGGTTTGACTAAGACTATGATAATTATTAGTATTATCACTTTTCTTTTCCTTCCTTGGCTATTAAAAGAAAATATTAACCATCACTTTATTGGTTTCAAAACATCTTGCCAAAGGACTACAGCTGGCTAACACTGGCACATTTACAGAAATGCTGATAAATGCGCGTTGTCCTTATAAATAAATGATAATAAATAAATGTAATGGGATGTCTCTCCAACGATCAGTCATCTAACATCGTCTGTGCAGAAAATGAACTTTCTCCTACATATCTGTCACATGAACACTCCCCGGTGTTGCACAGATGCTGGAGTGAAAGTCTGTGGTCAGGCAGAGAGAGAGACGGTGCTAAGGGGGTGGCCATAATCCCCCTAAATCCCTGAAAGGTTGTACACCTGACCCAGTGGCACTGAAAAGAAATTAGTTCCTCGCACTGTAACGATTTCTTACGGGGCTTCTGAGTTGAGACGGAGTGGCTCTAAAGCGCTGTCCACTTTTTCTTGCTGTTTCTTATCACCTTCAAAAAGCAGTCCTGCAGATACTAGGAGGAATAATCACAAATAACAAGAACGCCCTTGATCCCTGTCTGACCCCCCCTCTGGAGACTGCCACACTCTGCTCCTCTGTGTTCTCGCCCCGATACTGTCCGCCTGCTCAAGGGTACGGACATTACCTTATCCCACTCCCCCAGGCGTTTCGATGCACAACGCCGATGTGCTGCTGCACCGGCCGCTTCCTTGGCAAAGGGCTGTGTCTTTATCACAGCTGCAGACTCTTGACTCGCTGAGTACCAAAGGAGAAGATGCCAGGAATAACTGATTGTATTAACTCGTCTCTGATGTGGAAAGCAGCTGTATATGTAAAGTCCGCAAACCACAAAGAAAGTTGAAGAATATCTTATCTTTCAACACGTCCCTTTGGATGCGCTGTCGAGGACACAGCCAGGTGAAATAGGTTTGATAAATGAGTATTTATCAGGAACTCTGTGGGAGCAGTCGTAACTCCATCTCAACACTTGGCTACCAGACATTCTTTGAGATGATGTCACGGGCTATGTGAGCCTTGCGATAACCTCTTATGTTTCCATTAAAAACACAGAGCTTCTTAATGAGTGCAAACCCACTTCAGCTTTGAACCACAGTGTACCAGTGATTTGTTTCCATAATCATATACTCCAAAGCCAAAACAAATCCGCAGACAGGCCTGTCAAGCTGGTGGCTCCGGATGAAATGTAGTGTTTACCGAGATGGATCCCATGGGAGCTCTTTGGAGAACTAATCTACCACTGTTGATACTATCCAACAGTTTTGCAATTTGTTTAAATATGATTGATTCCCTCGGAAAAAATATATATATATATACCGGTGCACTGAGCTAAATGCAAAAAAACAAACAAACAAAGCCTTTCAAGGAAGAATTGATTGATATGGCTGGTTATGTTCAATGTGGTCACATTGTTTTCAGCTTCAGACACATACTGTATAAAGTGGAATGAACCCTCTATTAGTAATCTAGGATGTTTGTTAGATAGTAGTCTGGGTGGAGGGAGAAAGACCCTGGGGAAAGTGGACTAGAATGTTTAGCTAGAAAGGCTGATAAAACTGATGAGACAAGTTAACTGTTTTTGGTTTTTCAGCTACTAAATTGTACATAGTTTGAAGGTCTGCCACAGATCTCCCAGAGTCACTTTTAACCAATCCTACTGCCAGACAAAAACGCTTATGTGGGACCATTCTGCAAAACCCCAGAATAAGTTCAATGCCCACTACCAGCGTTTTTAAAATGATTGCTTTCTAGGATATCTGCACAGAGATACGGGATGGCGAAGGTTGGGGAAAGTTTGTGGTTTGGGCAAAAAAGAAAATGCAGGTCTGGGATGCAAACTAAGCCCAGTCTCCAGGAGAAAATGTCTTTAACGCATTAACGCAATCGATCTTTCTGAGGTCGTAGTGGGCTGAATTTTAAAGCTACAGTGAAACTAGAAAACCTAAAGAATCCATCGGTACCAGCCATGTCATACTAGCATGTCGCCAAGAAGACTAAATAACGCTTAAATTTTGGCGAGGAAAAGCTGTCATGGTCATTTTCAAAGGGGTCCCTTGACCTCTGACCTCCAGATATGTGAATGAAAATGGGTGCTATGGGTACCCACGAGTCTCCCCTTTACAGACATGCCCACTTCGTTGGGCTGCAGTTTGCCATGTTATGATTTGAGCATATTGTTTTATGCTAAATGCAGTACCTGTGAGGGTTTCTGGACAATATCTGTCATTGTTTTGTGTTGTTAATTGATTTCCAATAATAAATATTTACATACATTTACATAAAGCAGCATATTTGTCCACTCCCATGTTGATAGGAGTATTAAATACTTGACAAATCTCCCTTTAAGGTACATTTAGAACAGATAAAAAATGTGCGATTAATTTGCAATTAGACCTAATCACAATTAACTATGGACAATCATGCGGTTAAATATTTTAATCAATTGACAGCCATAGTTGTTATGCTGGTTACATAACGTTACGTAAAAATATCCGCTATGGTTGTTATTTATTTATGGTAGTTACGTTGTTACGGTTGTTAGGGTTGTCATGTTACATTATGTTATTATTTTAACCTTAACCAAGTAGTTTGTTGCCTAAATCTAACCAACCGTTTCACAACGTTAACCACGTGGCATTGTGCGTTTCTGAAGTGTGATACGAGGCTGATATGAAACGTCAACATTCGACGTATCCTGTGGTTCGCAGAAGCGTACAATGCCAACATTTTTTCTGGCGACTGGGTTGTGCAAACTCTGTTCTCCTGCATGAAAGTTGGATGTACAGATATACACAGGCAGAGAAAACACAGGCAGAGAAAAACAAATCAACAAGCCCACCGGACACAGAGAGGAAATAACAAATTACACCTGCAGAGGCAAATCCACTCCTACAGGGAGGCAGAAACATCTGCACACATATGAAACTGGCCACACAGTGAAATATGTAAATTTTATTTATTTCATGGTTTATTTGATAGGGACCAATACAATATACATAGACAACTTAGAAACGGCTATCTGATGCAAGTATCATAGTGCTTATAGCGGATGCTAATTTGCAACACCTGTCCCTAGGAGGGCTTTTTATGAAAATAAGAGATTAAAACAGGAATGAGTACAGGAAAAATAAATAAATACAAACAAGCACACATTTAAAAACATGTGTGCATGTTTTAGCTGTGATGATCAACGCTGAAATGATTTCACTATAGCAGTCCGATTTAGTCTGTTCTGTTTCTAGTGTGAAGGAAGCTCAGTCTGAGTGTCACCACTGACGCTCTGATGACAGGTTTGATCTGACTGACAGTTCAGAAGAGTGATGTCGCCGTTCAGATTGTAATGCAGGGTGACCACCAGAGGATCTGTTCATGTCACCGAGGCTTAACTTTATGTCCAGCAGGGTACTTCATCAAGTCCATCGCCGGAGGAGAGCTGGCAGGTTGGTTTGGGGATGCATTAGCATCCACGTCGTCCACTTACTGTCTGACAGCGGAAACAGTGCAGGTCATGGTGCGGCGTTCAGAGGAGAGCTGAATATGAACTTCACGTTTTTCATGTGACAAACTGCTCTGAGCAGTGACAGAGTGCAGAGAGGAGGATCATAGATACTTATACTTATCAGAGATATACTTAACAAAAGTATATTTAAGTATACTTGGCTCATACTGACAAGTATTCTTGCCTTATAGGCCTACAGAAAGGTATACTTGGCTTGTAGCTGTGCTTACTATTTGATAGAGTAGCTTATTAAAGTGTGTGAGATTGTAAACAAATGTTTCGATATGAATTTACTTCAATTCATCAAGGTTTTTTTTAAAGTTTTTGGATGGTGGAGGCATGTGAGAACAACACATTGTATTTATCTTTTTTAATCTCATCACAAATCATCAAGTCAAATAGCAAAAGGAGAAAGTCTCTCAATGTAATGCATAAATCATTTGCTAAGTATCATAAGTTAAAGTATTTTTAAAGTATACAAAGTATACTTTCATGAACTAAAAAGCAGAGATGCTCGCAAATCATATTTTGCAAGAGCAGGTGCAGAGACCCAAAGGTGTCCCCGGCATGAAGTGCAAGGAAACCTATTCTTTTTGCTAAGATTATTTTTCCGCTGTGAAATCACATTTTTGAGGTGCTTAAGATGCACGAAAACTCACGAAAACTGTAATACGCATCAGAACTGGCAAAAATTGCAAAGTTCTGTAGTGATTGGGCTCGGGCGTCGCCGTCGGGCTCCATAGCGCCCCCTAATGCGTGGAAGGCCATAGTTTGGACAAAGTTGATCCTATATTCATGAAATTTGGTAGGCACATCCCGCTTATTATTTCAGACATATTCCTCATTGGGTTTCATTAGCTCCGCCCACCCGGAAGTCGGCCATTTTTAATTTTGTACATTTTTCATATATTTTATGCATACTTTTACGAACTCCTCCTAGAGAGTTTATCAGATTCACCTCAAATTTGGGTGGTTTAACCCTCAAACTAATGTGACGCTAAATTGTGAAGGAATTTTTGATCGCTCGAACAGTGATGTCATAGGTCATGTGAGAAGACGCCGTTTTATCACTTTACAGGTATGGAACTTTCCGATACTCCTCCTGGAGGATTCAAGAGATCCATCTCAAAGTCGGGCAGCAGAATCTCAACACCTTCACGATGCTAAATTGTGAAGCTTTTGTGTTTTCGCGAAACAGCGTTGTTGTGGCGGCGTCTAATCTGCTCCAAATTTCACAAGCTGGATAAGAGTCCAAGCCTGAAGACATATACGTGTCATTATGAGTGATAGTCATAGCGCCACCTACAGGGAACAGGAAGTTGTTGTAAATTGACTAGACATTGTCCAATCAGCCCCAAACTTGACATGTTTTATAAGACTCTGTAGCGCCACGCGCTCCACGCAGAAAATACCCTCTAACTGTTGCGTGCAGTGCCGACTTTCATGGAAATGCACGGCAGCGGGTACCCCGACATGCGCAGAGGGGCGAGGGCCCGTTCAACACTGCTTGCAGCTTTAATTAATATATATTACATTTCTGCCCTAAATTCTACACACTTTAAATCAATGTAAATAGGTCTGGGAAAATTATTATCTTCGTGTGTGATAGAAAGTCTCCCCTCTTATAATGTCAAAAAAAATACGAAAACGTCTCCATAATCTCTTAGGAGGATAAATTCAATCACTACCTGTTTTAAAAAGCTTCAGTGCAGCATTAAAAAAACATGAAATATGTGACATCAAAAATTTGCATAATTTGCCTCAAGACGTTTAACTTTTTATAATAAAAGTAAATTCCATAGAAAATAATAAAAGTGGAGGGCAACTGAGAGCAATATTTTTTACCTCATTAAATATTAGATTAAAATATTACTACTATAACACCCAGCATTTCAGAGGCTAATCCACCAGGCAGGCGTCTCGTCCAACACATCAACTCCTGCTCTAAAAATCACCCAAAAGGTAGCATTAGTGTTCACGATGAAAAGGTCAGCCACTCCTCTCAGATACGCCTGGGTGGATAAATGATCCCACATGAGAAACAAGGGAGGGGGGGGTGTTGGGAGGGTGGTGGTGGCTTATAGGATGGGATGGGATGGGAGGGGAAGGCTGCGTGTAACGGCAGCGTGGGCCCCCGCCACCCTCCCCTCTCAAGGCCACTTATCAAGTCTGATGCGTCTTGGTGGAACAATACAGAAAGGTCACTCTCAGCCGGTTCCCCCCCCCCCCACCCCCCCGCCCCTGCTGAGCAGTCAGCCTGTACAGTGGTACAGCCACCACCAGCTGTGATGGACTGGAGCTGCTTTGTCACTTGGTGAACGGGAGGGAGAGGAGGTTGGGGTGATTCAAATCAGCTCTTCAAGGGAGAACAGAGAGGCAAATAATGCATTCATTTCTACCTGA
The DNA here is from genome assembly GCA_916701645.2 of Sebastolobus alascanus. NCBI lineage: Eukaryota > Metazoa > Chordata > Actinopteri > Perciformes > Sebastidae > Sebastolobus > Sebastolobus alascanus. Next base: position 27,875 of record CAKAOJ020000516.1, read on the forward strand.
GCTTTGAACATGCCTCGGCTGTAATAGTCCCATCGCTACAGTCTTTGCAGAGCCTTCTATATAGGATTTAAGCCACTCTTTCAGGTGCAGCTCTTTGATTCACACTGTGACTCTATTGGGTATTCAGCCGGGTGCACGCTGCAGAAACAGTCTCTCAGACTAATACTAATTAGCCTGTGGGATTATTTTTCAGGTGATGTATTTCATCTGTCAAATGAGTCCAGCGTAAGTGAACGGAGCATTTAGATAAAGTTAAAATGATTTTGCAGAATGACTTTGCAGCGGTCCCCCGGTGTGCACAGTGTTTACTTGTCGCTGGGGTGCAGCGGTGGGAGTTGCTCCACTTATAGAAAATGATTTGGGTGAATATTTGCAAACAGTGGTCTTTTTTTCCCCCCTCCACTCTAATTAAACAATGTAAGGCTTATCGGGGACAGGGATATCCATAACGCCAACCTGGAGCACTTAAAAGCCATAAACACAAGACAAATGTTCATCAGCTGCACGAGTGAGCCGTGATCAATCATACGACTTAGCGGAGGAAACAGATTATTTCCCGTGTAGGAGAGTGCTGATGCTGACATATAGAATATAAATGAATGCATTCTAATTGTGAGAAATCCCCGTGTATAGTGGCACACAAACAGATGAAATGTACTGGTCTTATATAAGAGTAGAAAAAGAGGGAGCTGTGATTGATCACTATCAGACTCATTTGAAGGAGAGAGCAGCTGTTGGAAGAACAACAGCAACACCCTGTGGCCATGTGAGCACATAACACACTGATTCCTCCTGTGCAGTTAGACATCAGAGGATTTATAGAAAGTTGTGTGTTTATATAGCAGAAATATTGATATAAGAAAATAAATGCAGATGAAACAAAGTATAAAAATCTTGAGCTGCTTTTTAACCCTTAGAACTCCACATAGACCCATTTTAGTCTTTTGTAGGGGGGTACAGGGGGTCTTTAGGGGGAGATAGCAGGTCAACAGTATATGTCACATAGAAGTGGTGAACATCATCTGAAAGCTGGAAACCTGAAGATTAATTTGAGATGCAGCTTTGGTTAGGTGCCCATTCAAATTCCGACAAGAGCATGATAGAAGTATATGATGGTCATCCCCATGCTCTATTATGTCTCATAAATTGTTGCAGCAATTTTTGTGTTGATACCATTTGTTACACAGAATTGGTGCTAAATTTAACCATTTTTTTTACCACTGGAGAATTGATCAAAATGACCAATAATCCCTCCAAAATACCACATTAAGACACCACGACCTTGAGGAACACCATAGAAAAAGACATGCTGTGATTTGGGATCAAAATCTTTTGACATTTTGAGATTTCTGCAAGAATTGCATTTTTTTGGCGATTGGATGGCAAGCACTTGTGTTGTGTAAACTGCTCAGAAACCCCCTTGTTATCTGGGGGTTGCTCTGATTATCCTAGAGATCACAGCAGGTCATTTTATACAGTGAGGTCAATGAAATGTCTCCTATTGGGACTAACATCATCACACATGAATACAGTTGGGCTCATTGGATCCACAAGAGTCTCAGCTTTACAATAATACCCAATTTATGCAATTCCAAGACTGTTTATGGACCCCAGTATGCAGCAAAAGTAAAATACACCATTTTTATAATATGCGAAAATAACACATTTATACTGCATGAAAAGGCGAGCGAAATGGACTCTCGACTTGTTGCAGAGGGTCTCGTCTTCTTGAGCATCTTGCTCCTGACTGATTGTCTCACGTGTTTGACTGTACACCATCGGCCCGCACAGAATGCATATAGGCACACAGCCGCAGGAGTATAAATCACGCATCACTCATCACCCCCCACATCCAGCGGGTGAACTTTAAAGTGGCCTGTTCAAAGCGGGCAGCTGAGCGCTTCAAAACTAGTTTTATTTGGCTGTTGCAGGAAGCTATTGCGAAACAAAATAGCAAAAGTTATATAATTATGAGCCTAAAATGTGTTATTTGCACCAATAAAGAGTGGTTGTACTATATGTCAGTGACCTTTCCATTTGATTCCTGGTGTCCAAATTATATTAAAAAAAAAATGGGTTAATTTGTATTTTTATGTTATCTGTTTCAGGATTTATGAAAATCAGCGGGGTTTTTTGCCACTCGCGTGGTCATCAATTCAAGATGGCGGCCAAACGAACCCCATGGGCCTTTAGTTGATCTCGGCAACATGAAAAAAATCCTAACTAGACACCATTAGGGGGCTAAAAAAAACAGTTTACAAAAAAAAATGCCATGTGGGAACATGGAAACCTATTTCTCCTGATTCCAATATCTTCATTCCAGCTTTAAAACTGAGCCTGCTACAGCCTCTGAAAACAGTCAGGTCGGCAGGTCATACAAGTGTCCACAGATCGGAAGTCGAAAAGGAAAGAGTTACAACAACCGCTGGTGATTTTGGGCCGCAGTAGTCCTAGTTTAGTACTGCAGTTAGTTAAAGTTTCAGATGGAGGCATAGTTATTAACAGTGACTGAAAAACTACCTCCTGACAGAGAGGTATATTGATATCAAATATCCAGTATCGGCTGGGCTATAGTACGAACTACTTCAAGAACACCTGGTCCGTTAGTCTCTCAGGACCCAATGGTACCAGAACATTATGTCATTAGAGAACCTGAGAAGAGCTGTTTCTGTGGAGTGTGACCAGCAGAAACCAGACTGAAACTTATCAGGAATATTGTGCTTATCTAAGTCGACCGCAGGCTGCTTGGCAACCACTTTTTCTAAGACGTTCACTATAAAAGGCTTCTTATCAGTGTGATCCTTGTACGTTCAATGTCAGGATCTCCTGAATGCATTGTACGGCCCCGATGACAGCTGTATTTTATCCTCTTAAAGATCACATTAAACTCCATCCCCAGCTGGTAAATGTCACTTTGTCATTGCAGGACTCAATAATATCCTCATGTTGCTGCATGAATATACCTCCTTTGCGAGCAGTGTAAGTCAGCTGTCCAGAAGGAGTGCAGTTCATCAGGTCTGGCTCTCAGAGAGTAAACAAACATGCAACTTCCTGTTGACCGCAGGTCCCAAACCATATGCCGGCGTAGGTATAGTCCCAGAAAAACTGCCAGGTGAGAGCATTTTAATCACCTTTGAAATGAGTGATTAGAATAATTATTTCAGGGGAGAGGGATGGCTCCTGCTATTAACAACCCTCTGTTCAATATCACAACAAATTAGTTCATGCTCATTAGTATGAGTTGTGCTTGCCTAGTGGTTTGGAAAGCCTCCATTGGGAACTTGCTTTATTACTCCCTGTGAGTGGAGCATGTAATTAGCATTCATCAAGTGCTGTGTTTATATAACATCCCTCGTTACAAATGTAATTTTGAAATTACATAAGTGTTGCTCGCCCGATCGAGGAGGGTCTTGCTTGCAAGGCTAAATTGTTACATCAAAGGTCAGCAGAACTTCCTCTGGACTCAACGTCCGTAGAGAGAAACTGACAGAGATGCTCTAAACCAACAAGTTGGTGTCAAGTAAAAAGTCAAGTTTATTAGCCGTTATCACATATTTACAGGCCCACTGAGACGTGCAACACTTGTAGATGATGAGCCGGGGAGATCATGCAGTCAATCACTAAAAATGGACAGAAAGTTGTACCAATTAGTAGAAACACAAATTAGAACAACTGGAATAGAATCAAACTATCAAACTAGTACTCATTAGGCAGCGGAAAGGCCCCTGTCAGTATTTCATATTATCATACTGGATACTGATGCATTAAATAGACTAGATGTAAGCAGCATTTAAAAGGAAATATTTATTTTCCTTACATTGTTGATGTACTGTAGCTATATAGACCGGGGACGGTTGCAACACATTTTGCATTTCCCTCAGTTACTCAGAGACTATTTGGACTAGACCAGGGGTCAGCAACCTTTACTATCAAAAGAAAAAAAAATCTTTCTCGAGCCGCAAAATATTTGAGCATTGTGATGAAGGTAATACAGTTTATAGTATAAGTTTATAGTACATAAGTCTAATGCAGTTGAGGGCCCAAGTGCAAATGTACTACGGAGTGTTAGGGTCACATTGAGGGAAAAAACATCTGAGATTTCCAGAATGAAGTCATAACGTTACGAGAAAAAAAAGTCGTAATATTACGAGAATAAAGCGATAACTTTACGAGAAAAAAGTCGGAATATTACGAGAATAAAGTCATAACTTTACGAGAAAAAAAAGTCGTAATATTACGAGAATGAAGTCGTAATTTTACATGAAAAAAAGTCGTAATATTACGAGAATGAAGTCATAACTTTACGAGAAAAAAAGTCGTAATACTAGGAGAATAAAGTCATAACTTTACGATAAAAAAAGTCGTAATATTACGAGAAAAAAGTCATAACTTTACGAGAAAAAAAGAAAATAACACGTAAAATTACTACTTTATAATATAACTTTATTCTCATAATACTATGACTTTTTTCCTTAAACTTATGACTTTATTCTCATAATATTACAACTTTTTTTTTCTCATAAACTTATGACTTTATTCTCATAATTATACGACTTTTTTTTTCGTAAACTTCTGACTTTATTCTCGTAATATTACGACTTTTGTCTCGTAAAGTTCTGACTTTATTATCATAATATTACGACTTTTTTTCTCGTAAACTTATGACTTTATTCTTTTAATATTATGACTTTATTCTTGTAATATTATGACTTTATTCTCTAAATCTCAGATTTATTTTTTTTCCTCAATGTGGCCCTAATGCTCCGTCGTAGCGTCGTACCATAGACCTACAACAATGATAAATAAAAATGAAAATGTAAACAAAAAACATTTATTCATTTCCATTTTTAAAAATCCACAGGGAGCCACTGGAGAGGGGCTAAAGAGCCTCATGTGGCTCCGGAGCCGCAGGTTGCTGAACCCTGGACTAGACCAACCAAAATTCTACATATTAAACCTACATCTGCTAATTACCCATACCATTTAAAGATGATTACATATGACATATGGTTCACAATATTTATTTGAATGGAAGAAGTCAGATGTTGCAATCGACCCCAACCCTGCTGGGGACAGTTGCAACACAATCCTGAGACGGATTAATGTTAACATGTTAAAAAATAGCCTACATTAAATTTCACTGATTAACTTTTATTGTACAAACTGTAACTGGTTTAAAAAATGATTTTTCTCACTCTGAAGGTAAACTGCTGAACCCTGCAAAAGAAAAGTTTCTCAGTTTCTCATTTGAACATATGGAACACTTTCATTACTACAATATTGCATTAATACGAAATAATGAAATTATCAAGTTATTACGTTAATAACTCCAATGATTACGTACATCACAATGACTTGTGCATGTATAAATGTAAACATTATTAATTATTATTTCTAATTATTTTCTTTTTTTCTCGTAATATTATGACTTTATTCTCGTAATGTTACTACCTTTTTGGAAATGAATAACTAATTTTTATTTATCATTCTTGTAGGTCTACGGTGATTCCTACATTCTCCAGTTGCAAAAATCTGTAGCCTATACACCAAATCATTTTTTTTTTTAAATCATTTCAGTCAACCAAAATGTGCGTCATCTGGTGCCTTATCCTCTAATTTTGCCCAACCTCAGTAGCTCAATAGGCTAGCTATGGATTCTAAATCCCAAAAAACAAAAGTCTCGGAGGAAAATAGAGAATTTAATAGTGCGTGGACAGATTCAACAACAACAAAAAGTAATTGAAAGACACATTTCCAGAACAAGCACACTGCTGAAAAGCCAGCAGCAGCTTCCAGCCAAATGTCCTGAGATGTTTCTTCAATGTCCTGCCACTCATTAACACCTGGGCCCTCACTGCATTAGACTTAATAAACTGTGTTACCTTCATCACAATGCTCAAATGTTTTGCGGCTCCAGACAGATTTTTTATTTCATTTTATTTGTCCTAAAATGTCTCTTTTGCTAGTAAAGGTTGCTGGCCCCATCTGTGGGGATTAAGGCTCCTGCTCAGTGTGCTCAGTGTGCTCCTGCTCAGTGTGCTCAGTGTGCTCAGTGTGCTCAGTGTTCCTGCTCAGTGTGCTCCTGCTCAGTGTGCTCTGCTCAGTGTGCTCCTGCTCAGTGTGCTCTGCTCAGTGTGCTCAGTGTGCTCCTGCTCAGTGTGGTCCTGCTCAGTGTGCTCTGCTCAGTGTGGTCCTGCTCAGTGTGCTCTGCTCAGTGTGGTCCTGCTCAGTGTGCTCTGCTCAGTGTGGTCCTGCTCAGTGTGCTCTGCTCAGTGTGCTCCTGCTCAGTGTGCTCTGCTCAGTGTGGTCAGTGTGGTCAGTGTGCTCCTGCTCAGTGTGCTCAGTGTGCTCCTGCTCAGTGTGCTCCTGCTCAGTGTGGTCAGTGTGGTCAGTGTGCTCCTGCTCAGTGTGCTCCTGCTCAGTGTGTTCCTGCTCAGTGTGTCAGTGTGCTCCTGCTCAGTGTGGTCAGTGTGGTCAGTCTGCTCCTGCTCAGTGTGCTCCTGCTCAGTGTGGTCAGTGTGGTCAGTCTGCTCCTGCTCAGTGTGCTCCTGCTCAGTGTGGTCAGTGTGGTCAGTCTGCTCCTGCTCAGTGTGCTCTGCTCAGTGTGTTCCTGCTCAGTGTGTCAGTCTGCTCCTGCTCAGTGTGCTCCTGCTCAGTCTGCTCCTGCTCAGTGTGCTCCTGCTCTGTGTGCTCCTGCTCAGTGTGTCAGTCTGCTCCTGCTCAGTGTGTCAGTCTGCTCCTGCTCAGTGTGCTCCTGCTCAGTCTGCTCCTGCTCAGTGTGCTCCTGCTCAGTGTGTCAGTCTGCTCCTGCTCAGTGTGTCAGTCTGCTCCTGCTCAGTGTGCTCCTGCTCAGTGTGCTCCTGCTCAGTGTGTCAGTCTGCTCCTGCTCAGTGTGCTCCTGCTCAGTCTGCTCCTGCTCAGTGTGTCAGTCTGCTCCTGCTCAGTGTGCTCCTGCTCAGTCTGCTCCTGCTCAGTGTGTCAGTCTGCTCCTGCTCAGTGTTCCTGCTCAGTGTGCAGGGGGACACATTTGCAGTGCGCACCCACTTCCTGATGGAGCTGCTCCTGCTGAGAATAAAAATACACTCCTAGCAAAGCCAGCTAGACGAGTTGTGAACAAAGTTATGTCTGGCTGTCAGGCGCAGAGAGAAAGACTGGTTTTAAAAAATGGACGTTACTCCTCGGTTTTCCGTCCATTAACAGCAGCAGGAAACATCCTCCCCCCCCATGTCCAGAGAGCTGCCGGAGCTGCAGACGAGTCAACTGCGAAGGGTCCGAATAATGAAGCTAATAACTCCTGTGGCTAGCGTTAGCATCCAGTTAGCATCCAGGCTAGCCAGCTAACGGCTAGCTATTACACTGCAGGCCTTGAGTAGCATGTTTGTGGCATTGTAATATTATATTACTGTTAGCACTGGTATGTAGTGAAGCTATAAGTCTGTATTACGTGTGAGAAAAGTGAACTTTGAGCACTCTTAAAGATCTCAGCTCGCTCTGCTTGCTAAGCTAATTAAGCTAACGCTGTTAGCCAGTTAGCTGTCAGGAGGCTAACATCAGTTAATCCGCTGGATGTTGTGTGACAGCTCGCAGGATGAGCTGCTAACCGAGCTAACCTTTATTTATCATGTTACTCAGCCATGTCCCGGGTTAAACACACGGTTAGCGTGCTGTTGTGATGAGATGTGTTGAAGCAAAGTCTGCGCATCCTTGTGTGAGTAGATGTTAATGTTGTTGTTGTCTGCTCTCTCTCTCTTTACAGTAAGTTACTAGCTGACGTTAGCTAGTAATGTCTCTAACGTTACCATCCGCCGACATACTTGAAACACCTCCTGGATATCCGTTTGAAGAGATCAACTATGAGGATATTGAGGTTGAGGAGGTGGGTTGTGTTTGTTTGTTTGGTCTGCTGCCTCCCATGTTCACTAACACTGAGCAGACTTACTTTACTCACCTGTCACCTGTCTCTTTCTCAGGTGGTGGGGAGAGGAGCTTTTGGGGTTGTTTGCAAAGCCAAGTGGAAAGGCAAAGACGTCGCAATCAAGACCATCGAGAGTGAATCAGAGAGGAAAGCCTTCATTGTCGAGGTAATGTTGTCTTTTTTTCTCACTACTGCATCATATTAAAGGTCCCATATCCTGCTCATTTTCAGATTCATACTTGTATTTTGTGTTTCTACTAGAACATTTTTTGAACTTTGATGTTTAAAAAAAACTTTATTTTCCTCATGCTGTCTGCTTGAATATACCTGTATTTACCCTCCTGTCTGAAACGCTCCGTTTTAGTACATTTCAATGGAATTTCAACAGAATTGCGTTGCTAGGCGATAGCTTGGGTCCATGTTTACTTCCTGTCAGCTGATGTCATTCACATACACTGCAACAGGAAATAAACTGGGACACATTTAGAATGTTTACATTTAAAACTGTGAAATGGTCTAAATATTGTTGATTTGGGACTTCACAAGTGGACAGAAATCCTGACGGCTTGTTTCAAAAGCTCAGTTTCTGAATACAGGCTGTGTGTATTTCTCTGTGGATTAAGCGTTTCGATACTTTCACAGTTAGTTTGACCGTTTGATCGGAGTTCGCGAGTGATTGACAGCCGGCTCTCATAGACGACAGATGGACGGCAGACTCCAGATCAGCTCTGACTGGTTGTTTTCCTCCGGTCTGTGAAATCCTGCAGATGCTGTTAGGAGCACCGGAGGACATAGAGGCATATGATCGTTTTCAGATTACCTGTCTCATGCACTACTGTCAGGCGCCTTTAAAGTATTGAATAGCACGCATGCAGATGTAATTGTTTGTGACGTTTCCTCTTTGTCTCCAGCTCCGGCAGCTTTCACGTGTGAATCACCCCAACATTGTGAAGTTGTATGGCTCTTGCAATAATCCAGTAAGTTAAATGGAATATTATTATCTGTTATGCTCTCTTAACCCCGCAGCCACGTTGCTGATTCAACTCACCAGTAATGGTGTGTTTCAGTAAAGTCCTGTCGTCTGTCTGGTTGAGTTTCTGGTGATTTTCTGTCCCACTCAGGTCTGCCTTGTGATGGAATATGCTGAAGGCGGGTCATTGTACAATGGTGAGTCTACATGTACACCTACTGAACATTACTGTTATATCACTGTATGGATGTCTGCATTTGTTCTGCCTTGCTAGTAGTGAAATGAACACATCCTTGCACAGACATGAGAAGCAGCCCCGTTCAGTTGACCCTCCCACTGTCTGCATGTTCAGTCATTTTTACCAATTCCTTAATAAACTAGTCTTTGCACAGCCTTGTTTGTCCCTGCAGTAAATATCCAAACGGACCTGGGGAATAGTGAGGTGTAACCAGCAACAATATACTATAATATCCTATTAAAGATACATGTGTGCCAGTGTTCAGTTGATGAGATCTGAGAATGTGGCATCATTGCTAAAAAAGAAGTCCTCAAGAAATATGAGCAGTCAGACGGTTGGCAGGTTTTAAGCAAGTCCCCAGGTTAGTTTAACCTGTTTTTTCAAAGAAGACGAAGGCGAACGGTAAAAATGAATACCCAAACTGTTTGTAGTAAACATCCACCACGACCAACAGACAGACTTCCTGCTTTAACTTTGACCTACTGTACATACAGTAGTTGCATGCACATCGGATTATATCGACATTTTGGGTCATTTACCTCCAAATAAAGTGTTTTTTAGGGCGTTTTCACATGCATGTTTTACACGTGCCCGAGTACGATTGCCCCCTCCCTCTCCGGTCAGCTTTCACATTATTAAAGTTGTTCCGTACCCGAGTACACTGGCGTCATCATCCACGTGTATTTGTTTATCTTGAGGTCAGCTGTTCTAGTGGCGGAGCATCGTAAAAACACTTCATTCAAACTGGACAGAAACAAAACAAAACTCACCAAAAAACGTCATCGTTAGTCTTTCCAACAATCTGCAACTCTGGTTTGGTTGAAATAAACTCTTATTTCACCGAGTTTCATGTGAAAATAGGCCGACTCTACACGTCGTTCCCCCCACACACACACCCCGTCTCTCTCTCTGCCCGCTGAGCGGCTCTCGTTCTTTGCAGACAGACTATTAAATCAGCTAAATAAAATAACAAACATCACTCAACCCCATCGCCTACTATTGTTTATATTTTAAGGAACCTCTCGCCTGCCTTCCTGCTTTATCACTCATTGCCGTGCAGCTCAGAGGATGAGATCGGGGCGCAGATACAGACATAGATATGAAACAGTTTTATATGTATACAGATTTCGGAGGAGACCGGCGGCGTCGAAAAAAGCCTGACCTTTCAAAACTACTCGATGACTGCTAACGTTACTCCCGTTAAATAGCAGTCCAATTCCGTGTTTTGGTACAGTTGGCTTTCACTCCTGATGCGAACCGTACCCGAGTACACATGATCTGTACTCCAGACCACCTTTTCAAGTGGACTCGAGCACGGATCGATGAACCGTGCCCGATGGAGCGTTCACACCAATCAATCAAACTGGACTTTGGGGAATCGGATCCGGGCCCGGGTCACTGATGTGAAAGCAACCTTAGATAATCTGGATAAACTGTTGGTTTTGTCTGATTATCCGACTTCTCATGTCTCTTGCCACATTGGACTTTGGTGTAGCGATGTCGCCCGTGCTCCCAGATCTCAGGAAGTACAATGTGACTGAAACGATGGCCAAAACTACAACAATAAGGATTAAGGTGTTAATTTAATATAAGTATAATATAATACATGTAGTTAGAGGCTTCTCAGCTCTAAAAGAATCATTCATTCATTGCAGGTAATCAATGTATGAATGAGTTTCATACTGTGTATATACAGTAGGCCTTTATCTGCTTTCTCTAGACATCAGTGGTTGGAACAGCTTTCATTCCCAAGAGGTTCAAGTTTTAGTTTTTCTAGGATGTGAATCCCACAATATGGGACTCTCTGCTGTGCTTTACACTTCACAGTTACCTTCCCCCCCTAGTTACTGAATGTCTATCAAAGTTACTCCTGGGAGCCACACTATGGCACCATAACTTGGATGTCATTCAGTTGTGAATAGTTTTTGAAAAAGTGCATTCTCAGTTTTCCCTCCTGGAATTAACTTGTTGAAGACGCTATCGGAAAAAGGCAGTCAGCCCTGTGTGTGTGTGTGTGTGTGTGTGTGTGGGTGTGTGTGTGTGGGTGTGGGTGTGTATGTCCTGAAGCACTACTTTCTGTTTGGTTCCTTCCTTTGTAGGTTTCTTGTCTGTGGTGGTGGTTGTGACTGTGCTCTCTTGTCCACAGTGCTGCATGGTGCTGAACCCCTCCCCTATTACACTGCTTCCCATGCCATGAGCTGGTGTTTTCAGTGTTCCCAGGGCGTGGCCTATCTCCATGGCATGAAACCAAAGGCTCTCATTCACAGGGACCTCAAGCCACCCAAGTATGCTCCTCCTCACCTCACACTCTTGTCTCCCGTTTCACAAACGTGTTTTATTTAGTTCATGTTGTTCAGCAAATATTGTACGTAGGAACTGGTCAGACTGTCTTGATGTTGTGAGTCAAGTTTTTCTGCAGTATTTGCAAGCCACTCAAAAAATGTGTAGTTTCTCATGTGATGTTACGCAAGATCTTTACATCTTTACATGCAGGGTTATTTTGTCTTAACAGGTGTTGAACTTCTCTCTCAAGCTCTTTTTTTTAAAGTGTGTTTCCGTGTTTATTTTTTACGTTTTAATGCATTCAAAACTAGAACAACCACTTTTCCTTTGTTTTAGCACTAGACCGGTTTAGCAAGACCACTTCTTTTTTTTCTTTTGTGCAAAGTCATAGTACTGTATTACTCCACTCCACTCCCTGTAATACTTATTTCTATATTCAAATTGTTACTTCAAAAAATATCTCTTTCACAATTCAATGCACTACTACTGTTAAATTGTTAGAAGAACATGAAGGACAGAAGAAGAAGTAGATCAGGCACGGCAAAATTCAAAGTATTAAAAAGCTTTTAATGCCTTAAGACACCAGATTTTAGCCTGTTTAGATTGTTTGTAGAGTTGTAAAATGTTGCATGAAAACATGCCTGAGAAACTACACAGTTTTGGCTGAGTGGCTTTTGATGACACAGTTGTCCTTTTAAGCTTCTCTATGTTTTATATTGACAAATACATTTTTATACCACCGCGACAACGTAGTTGGGGGTATATAGCGCGCCGCGTGTCCGTCCTTGCGTGAGTCCTTCCGTCTGTTCGTGTGTCACACTTTCGTTTCCGGATCAGAACTCGGATACTATTTAACTTCAAATTTGGTATGATGGTTGACAGTGTGGTGTAGGTGTGTTTGGTATGATGGTTAACAGTGTGGTGTAGGTGTGTTTGGTATGATGGTTAACAGTGTGGTGTAGGTGTGTTTGGTATGATGGTTAACAGTGTGGTGTAGGTGTGTTTGGTATGATGGTTGACAGTGTGGTGTAGGTGTGTTTGGTATGATGGTTAACAGTGTGGTGTAGGTGTGTTTGGTATGATGGTTAACAGTGTGGTGTAGGTGTGTTTGGTATGATGGTTGACAGTGTGGTGTAGGTGTGTTTGGTATGATGGTTAACAGTGTGGTGTAGTTGTGTTTGGTATGATGGTTAACAGTGTGGTGTAGGTGTGTTTGGTATGATGGTTAACAGTGTGGTGTAGGTGTGTTTGGTATGATGGTTAACAGTGTGGTGTAGGTGTGTTTGGTATGATGGTTAACAGTGTGGTGTAGGTGTGTTTGGTATGATGGTTAACAGTGTGGTGTAGTTGTGTTTGGTATGATGGTTGACAGTGTGGTGTAGGTGTGTTTGGTATGATGGTTAACAGTGTGGTGTAGGTGTGTTTGGTATGATGGTTAACAGTGTGGTGTGGGTGTGTTTGGTATGATGGTTAACAGTGTGGTGTAGGTGTGTTTGGTATGATGGTTAACACTGTGGTCTAGTTGTGTTTGGTATGATGGTTAACAGTGTGGTGTAGGTGTGTTTGGTATGATGGTTAACAGTGTGGTGTAGGTGTGTTTGGTATGATGGTTAACAGTGTGGTGTAGGTGTGTTTGGTATGATGGTTAACAGTGTGGTGTAGGTGTGTTTGGTATGATGGTTGACAGTGTGGTGTAGGTGTGTTTGGTATGATGGTTGACAGTGTGGTGTAGGTGTGTTTGGTATGATGGTTAACAGTGTGGTGTAGTTGTGTTTGGTATGATGGTTAACACTGTGGTGTAGTTGTGTTTGGTATGATGGTTAACAGTGTGGTGTAGTTGTGTTTGGTATGATGGTTAACACTGTGGTGTAGTTGTGTTTGGTATGATGGTTAACAGTGTGGTGTAGTTGTGTTTGGTATGATGGTTAACACTGTGGTGTAGTTGTGTTTGGTATGATGGTTAACAGTGTGGTGTAGGTGTGTTTGGTATGATGGTTAACAGTGTGGTGTAGGTGTGTTTGGTATGATGGTTAACAGTGTGGTGTAGGTGTGTTTGGTATGATGGTTAACAGTGTGGTGTAGTTGTGTTTGATATGATGGTTAACAGTGTGGTGTAGTTGTGTTTGGTATGATGGTTAACAGTGTGGTGTAGGTGTGTTTGATATGATGGTTAACAGTGTGGTGTAGGTGTGTTTGATATGATGGTTAACAGTGTGGTGTAGGTGTGTTTGATATGATGGTTAACAGTGTGGTGTAGGTGTGTTTGATATGATGGTTAACAGTGTGGTGTAGGTGTGCCTTTTGGGGGTTAGAAGTCCAGGGTGCTCAAAGTTTAGAAATTTTGGCCAAAAAATGTGATTTTTTTTTTTTTCAACTTCAATTTTGTTTCCGGAGTAGAACTCGGAAACTATTTCACTTAGGAACTTCAGCTTTGGTATGATGGTTGACAGTGTGGTGTAGGTGTGTTTGGTATGATGGTTGACAGTGTGGTCTAGTTGTGCCGTTAGAAGTCCAGGATGCCCAAAATATTTGCAATTTTGGCCAAAAACTGTGATTTTTTTTCGACTTCTATTTCGTTTCCGGAGCAGAACTCGAACCCTTGTCATCTACTGACTTTATCCTGAGGAAGGTGAGCTGATAACAAGCTAGATTGTGCTCAATAGACTAATACCATTAGTTCCAAAAGGGCAAAACTTTAGTAGGGGTCAAGCAGTGAGCGGGGGTATGTGAGCCATGCTAACTTTTGCATTGTTAAGCGGGTTCAGGCCAACATTAGCACAGTCTCAAAAAATTCAGCCCCCTCATTCATTTCATCGAGATCACTGCCATGGCACAGTGGAGGTTCAGACAGAGATAAGAAAGTGGAAGCTAAACATGCTGCTACGACAGAGGAAAGTTGTCGTTGTGATAATTCCAGAGTTTGTAGTTTCTCGTAGTGTTCGTAGTGCTCTGTTCTGGCATCTGATGGATGAATCTGTTACTCAAACTGGACTCAGTGGATCGTAGTCCATTCCCTCAAAACTACCTGAAGCAGCCCTTTCCATTTTGTTTTGATGCTGTGCTGTGTTATCATCTGTTTGAACACCCAGTGACACGGTGTTACTGAAGGACGTTTAGATCCCACTGAGGTGGAAACGAAGGCTCCTGGCAGGACTTTCTGGAAAGGACCAGCTGGTCTGTTTCCTACAGAACTGTTGTGGAGTTTTGAGGAATTGCTCTACATTGTCAACTTCAAGTTATCGTCTAGGAATTTATTTATATGCTCTTTTTAATGACTCTTCCCAGAGGTACTCCCTAGCCTTTACTTGCACTTCCATTTCCTGTGAAGAGATTGAGTCATCTGGGAAAGAAAAAAATGTCGGAACGATTTTGAGAAAAATATGTAATTGCGATTATTTTGATTTTAAATCATTTTCATTGAAAAAAAAAATATATTAAAGACATGGTTTTAATTTTTGCGAGGGGTCTGTACCAAACAAAGATGTTTTCTTACGTCTGTAGAATATGATCATCTCTGCAGTAAGATTTGTATTTAATTTACAGTTGTTATTTGACACATATTTCAGTTTAACAAATATTCAGCTCCTGTGATTTGAAAATTGCAGTATTCCCGATTTGCGATTGGTTTGGAAACCACCGTTAAGCTGTACGTTGTATCTGTAGCTGGTTAGAGCAACTCTTTTCTTCACTCAAACAAGTCAGAAAGTTTTTACTTTTTTATTGATTATTTCAAGTTCAAAGCATTGTCAACATCTAATGGGGTTTATTTCTTTGCTTTCTATGTTTCAGTCTGCTTTTGGTGGCAGGTGGCACTGTGCTGAAGATATGTGACTTTGGAACAGCATGCGACATTCAGACTCACATGACCAACAACAAAGGAAGTGCAGCATGGATGGCCCCGGAGGTATTTGAAGGCAAGTACAGTACAAGTGGCTTTCCAAGTAGTTGAAGAGCTTTGGATACCTCTCCCTGTCACGTACTTCTCTAACTAAAAAGCCAGTTACTGTTTGATTTCTATAAATGCTCACAGAGTCACCACAGTCCGATGAAGGAGCTCTTTCTTGGCACCCACCTTTTGTTTTGTCACCTCTCACCTTAACGGCAGCTTAGCGCTCCCAGCGTGGAGGCATTCATTCTTGATTCATCATCAGCAGCCGTACTCTGCTGCTTTATTGATGGCACTTTCCCGAGCACAGTGAGAAGATGAATGGAGTGATGCCGGTGGCTTTATTTCCTTCGGGAGACAACGGTGTAGAATCTGTGCTCTCTTCAGCCAGGAGCCTAATGTATTTCTACATGATGAGACGTGTTCTTGGCGAGGGGGGTCAGGGGGAAAGATAAATTGAGCCCTAGTCATTATCATGTTTTTGGAGGCAAGTTACAAGACTCCAGTGCGATTAAACAACTCACTTTTGCCCTCTCTGTGAACTCTTTACAGCTAATTTACATCAGTGTGAGCAGTGCAACGACTTTAGAATAAGTGTGTGATGTGCACTTTAATTCAGCTATAATAGGCCCGGTAATTAAACAACACATGAGGCGTTCCGTGGTAAAAATTGCTCCCTTATTTTCCCCCCTCCCTCCCCCTGAAAGCAGAGATGAGATAAAAGCTGCTCTCATCTCAAATGTGCCACAGAGAATTACCTTTATCCGTCAGGCAGCGATGTCAAACGCAGCCTATTTTCTCTGTTTGAAAAGGACCTAAGTGTTGCTTCTGTTTTTGCAGGCAGCAATTACAGCGAGAAGTGTGATGTGTTCAGCTGGGGGATCATTCTCTGGGAGGTGATCACTCGCAGGAAGCCCTTTGATGAAATCGGAGGACCAGCTTTTCGCATTATGTGGGCTGTGCACAACGGTGAGTCACTTAATGTGTGTGTGTTGGGGGGGGGGGGCTGGAGGATGGAAAGGCCATGTCCAGCTGTCAGACCCCGAGAGTCCTGGGAGACTGTGAAAGGAAAGAGCCTGGCAGAAGAGTCAGCTAAAAGGCGTGTTCACCTGTGCTAGCACAGAGATGGATGGAGGAGAATACTAATGGGACACTAATAATACCTGGGGAGTCTGCCTGCCTCAGTCATTATGGTTGGAGCAGCAGGAGACGGGGGATTTAGCGTACATTTTGTGGGGATGCACCGATACCACTTTAATTCAGACTGAGTACAAGTACACATACTTTACATCTGGGTACTTGCTGATACAGAGTACCTTTGAGTACTTAAAGCTTCAGTAGGTAACAATATTTTGGCATCATTGGGCAAAAATCCCTTAATAATAATCTTTCAGCATGTTGTAATTCAAGTGTTCTGAGAGAAAACTAGACTTCTGCTCCTCCTCATGGCTCTGTTTTCAGGCTTTAGAAAATCTAGCCCGTGACGGGAGACTTTGACCAATCCCAGGTCATTTCAGAGAGAGAGAGCGTTCCTATTGGCTGTTCTCTGGTTGGTGGGCGGTGCTTGGTATTTCCTCAGCAGATCTCAACATGGCTGCCGGGTCACAAACGTTCTCATTTTACAGCTAAACAGTAACTACAAGATGATTCTGAGAACATCTGAGGAGAGAAATAGTCATTACAGTAACAGAATATTGATTCATATTTGATCAGCGCTGCCTAGTTTGACTGTTTGATCGGAGTTTGCGAGTGATTGACAGCTGCCTCCGTTGAATGATCAGCCAATAGGAACGCTCTCTCTCTCTCTGAAATGCCCTGTGATTGGCCAAAGTCTCCCGTCACGGGCTAGATTTTCTAAAGCCTGAAAACAGAGACATGAGGAGGAGCAGAAGTCTAATTTTCTCTCAGAACACTTGAATTACAATATGCTGAAAGGTTATTATGGAATTTTTGCCCAATGATGCCCAAAACATTCTGCTTACTGCAGGTTTAAAGGAGAATAGCTGGTCCACCTTAACTTTCAGCCCACCGTAAGTGCGCCTGAGCCGAAGTTGTGGCTAACTTCAGGTTAGCCCCCTTCACTTTAATCAGCAGGTGGCTGGCAAGACACAGAACTTGGCTTCGGTCTTGAGGAGTTGAAGCATTTATTCAGCATTACACACACTGCACTGCAGGGTTCACAGCTATAACAGACACACACGTCACGTTGCCGTAATGTGGTATCGGGTGCAGTTGTATCGGAGTAGTTTTACGAGTACATAAGCACAGTATCGGACCAATACCTGATGCTGGTATCGGTATCGGTGCGTCCCAATAAATTTACAATAGTTATACTTTGCTTGTTTGGTGTAAAGCCAAACTTTATTTCCTCATTTGACTGTTTTACTTTTCTTTTTTTTTACACACATTCAGGCACAAGACCTCCTTTAATCAAAAATTTGCCGAAGCCCATTGAGAGTCTGATGACTCGCTGCTGGTCTAAAGACCCGTCTCAGCGGCCTTCCATGGAGGAGATAGTGAAGATCATGACTCATCTAATGAAGGTAATCTGTCCTCTATACAGTATACACTGCAATGGCTTTACACAGAGACACAACTTTCTGTTGTTTTGCCTGCCGTCGTTGATATGAGTGGGGTGGACATATCAAGAGCAACACCTGTCAGTATAAAGCAATACAATCCAACAGCAACACAAACTACATCCTCCACAATGACCATACAGTTGAATCAACACATCTCAGTTTCAACCAAAAACTTTTCATACACAGTGAGCTTGGGTAAAAGATGTGGTTTGGGGTTTAAGAATGAAAGTCATAATTTAAGCTGTGCTCGTTACATCCGACCTCACTCACTCGATCTTATTTTTTTCTTTTGACAGTACTTCCCAGGATCTGATGAACCGCTGCAATATCCATACCAGTACTCGGATGACGGACAGAGCAACTCTGCAACTAGTACAGGTACAAGAGTCATCCTCCTCAAACTTTTTGGGTGCACCAGTACAGGAAGTTAATGCATGGGGTGTCCAAGATCCAATATCAAAGTGTAGTCAATGGTATGCAGGATGTTTCGCTCACTTATGTTTAGTTTCCTTTAGTGGAAAGCATAAGCAGGTCCTCCGTTAGCTTTAATATCATCATTTACCACTCGTGCACCCGTCCACATAACCAGTCGAAGGAGTTCACAATGATATGGAACCACTGATAGACAGTGTTGCCTTTTTTTGCTGTATTGTGGGTGACGTATTTACACATTTGTATCCCTGAATTTTCACCCATTAAATCATTTTAATGCCTAAGGAGCTAAAATCAGACTACAGACTTCTTGTGGTAACATGAATGCAGACCAGAGTGAACAATGGTCTGTTATTTAATGATTACATGGACTGGCACTGAAACCTCTCTGGACCTATACAGCTGTGGGACCTTATCAATCCATTGCAAATTTGTCTGTTTTTGAATTATTTTGAGTTTTTTTTCAGTTTTTGAAACATGACAAACAAGCAGAAAATGCAAGGTAAAATCTTAGATGAAAGGCATCACCTATGGATGGGAATCGAGAAATTGGTTTCCATTGACAACCGGTTCCTAGTTGTCAGATTCTTTTAAAATCGCATGTCTCAGTGAAGATTCCTCTTATCGATGCTTTCCGACAGTTGCGCATCCACAATGACTTAAAACTACACGCAGGCTGTATCATGTTTGAGTTTGTTTGGGATCGGAGCCATGGCGAAGAGAGAGAGAGAAAATGCAAATCAGCAGGAGGAGAGCTAGCTAACGTAGCCGTAGCTAGTTAACGGAGGTTCCATTGAGTTATATTATGGTGCGTTCAGTAAAAATGAGTATTGGGCAAAGTTAATTTAAAACATTATTATGATGTGTTCAAATGTAATCTTGTAAAATGTAGTTTTTTGGGAGAAACTTAAGTTGTTTGAAGGAGATGTTTTCACAGCAATATAAAATAGATATTAGTGAGGGAATTATGACCTGTTTAACTTCCTAACACTAATGTTACCTCGAAGCAAACACTAATAATCGAAGCAAATATTTAAATACAAATACAGTCATTTATTTACTAATCATTTGAATTGTGTGTTTTTATGCAAATATACACGATAGATGACAATAACAAAATAAAAGGAGAACATTTAGAGTTGTTGACGGAATTCAGGACGGTTGAAATTATTTTTTTTTTAGACGTTTCCGGGACGATGGTGAAAAAAGTTAGTCTGGATTCTTGCCTGTATGTATTGTTTTTCCACCCAACAATTCATCAGGAATTGATAAGCGAAGCAATGATAAAGAATCAAATCGATAAAATCTTATCAATTTCCATCCCTACGAGCTCCACAGTCGTATGACACCTATAAAATCTCTCTCCTGTCCTGTGTCCCGGGGGGAATAACAGGTTCATATGTTGACTACACCGGCACCAGCACAAGCAACAAAAGCGACGCAAACATGGAGCACAGTGATTCTCAAGGGAGCAATGACACTATCAAGATTACGCCTCAGTTTCCTCCGTACTTCAAGCCAAAGGTAAACCAATTCTTCATTATTATTATTATTATTTATTTTGATCATTGACATTTTATCTGTTATTTTCTAGCGTCTTAATTTTGCTCTCAAATTGCAGCAAATTGATTTACAAAACTTAGGGTGAATATCGCTTTATTTCTTCATATCGCAATATGTACTGCAGAAAAAAAAGATATTGCGATA
Source organism: Sebastolobus alascanus (assembly GCA_916701645.2). NCBI lineage: Eukaryota > Metazoa > Chordata > Actinopteri > Perciformes > Sebastidae > Sebastolobus > Sebastolobus alascanus. The sequence goes on from CAKAOJ020000516.1 coordinate 47,888, forward strand.
TCAGTTTTTTTCCAATATCGTGCAGCCCTAATAATAGTTCTAGATTAAGTTACAGGAGAAAACAAGCTTCTGTAGTGAGAGTTTTCTTGTTCTCTCAGGCAGACCCGTTGAGGACTCTGCCTCTGTCCAGAGGAGGAAGCGTTGAGAGTCTGCCTGCACGAACACAGTGCCTCGCATCATCCGACAGCAAAAGAATGAGTGCCGACCTGTCGGAGCTTGAGCCCAAGATGCCATTTACACCTGCAGGTAAGGCCGGACATTAAACAGCTCAGAACAACACATGGAAGCAGGAGGAGGAGCTTATCAAGGCAAATTGGCATGCTCTTAGGAGGTTTAGAATTTTTTATTTTTAGTAAGAAACATTGCACAGAAAAGGCATGCAGTGTTATTTGAATGAGGCCACAAGAAACTCCTCCCGTGACACTTGGGTCAGGTTATTTTTCATGTGCTTGCATCACCTTGAGGTGAAGATTGATTCCTCATATAAACACATCCATATGCCCCTGAACAGTAAGGCCCGTCAGAACCAGCTGTCAACCATCTCCCCTCCTTTAAAGGCTCTGACAGAAAGCAACACACTCAACTGTGGTGAAAATAAAGTATTGATTTGATTTGAGCATAGAGAGTATGTCAGGGGTTTTTGTTGTTGCTCTTTTTGTTTTCAGACTTTAATGTAACTTTAAAGGATCATTTTTCAGTTTCTGAAACTGGTCCAGTATTGAGGGAGAACGCTGTAGACGGCAGCCACTCACGGGCTGCTGCAATATAATCCTATTGGGGCAAGCTGGTGCCGTCATTTACGTCCACTAAAAGTGCTTGTTTTTGCCATGACAGGCTCTGATTGTTATTATTAAGTGTCTCTGACATTATGGAAAGAGTCTCGCTCGAGGAGAAGTTCTTCAATCTGGCGAGGTGACGTGTTGCTGGAAGACAACGGTGGAGTATTGGAATAAATCCGTGGTGGAAACGCTGCGAGTGCCGCCGGGCAGAGTTTGTTGTGATGGAGTACAGAAAGCATAGCGTATTCTTTGTATTCGATTGCTGCTTGTATTTATTTTAGTACACAGATGAAGAGCGGATGAGGAGAAAGAGAGCGGGGTAACGGGGCTAGGGTGAACCTGAAGCTCAGGAGATGCCACAGAGGAAGAATGCTGTCAATAGTGGGACCTTTTGCTGCTGTCCGATATTCAAATTTCACGAAGAGACTTCTCCTTGAGCGGGACTTGGACACAATAACAAACAGACCGGATCAAGAGAAAGGTAAAGAAAAATGTTTTATTTCTCTGTAGGGTTCTTTCCATAATGTTGTCAGACATTTATAATAACAATCTGAGCCTGTCAGTGGCAACAACAAGAACTTTGAGTGGACGTACATTGACGGTGAGGAGTTTCCCCGAACGATTACATTACAGCTGCCGGTTACAGCGTTCTTCCTCAATACTGGACCAGTTTCAAAAATTGTTGTCCCCGTTAGTCAGAGTTCCTGTAAGTTGAGCATCAACACCCTCTTGTCCTCAGATTGCCTTGTTAAACTTTTAATCCAAACAGTACTGGAGCTCACTGCCTGCTGTTGTTTGTGCTGAGAAAAGTAGTGCCGGCGGTCTACACAGTACCGCTCCGCAGCATCTGGAATGGACGGCGTGCATGCTGCCCTTGCACGTACACTGTGTATGCTCTGCATGTGTGCGGCCCACGTTTCCAGACGGTCCTGCTGTGGGGCCGCCAGTCTGTCTTAGTCTGCATGCTTGTTGTGTTCGCAGCTGTATGTGTGTATATGTGTGTTTTCGCAGCACGTCCCCAGTATAAACGAGGCCACCGTAAAACTGCATCATTTGGCACCATTCTGGATGTCCCCAAGATCGTCGTCACAGGTATCTCTGGACCACTGGGCTTCCTGGTGACCGGGTGGAGCTGGCTTGGCTTGGCTTGGCTTGGCTTGGCTTGGCTTGGCTTGGCTTGGCTTGGCTTGGCTTGGCTTGGCTTGGCTTGGCTTGGCTTGGCTGGCGTGGGTTTGCTGTGCTCTGACATGGCCCTCTCCTGTGTGTCACTCCATATGAAACCAGCCACAGAATGTTCATTCATATCAAATTTGTTGCACGTCTTAAGGGAAGTCTCTATTTATTTCAAATAAAGGGATATAATTGAGCTGGTCCTGGAGTAACACACATCAGAGTTATGTCTCTGTCTCCTCAGATGTTTAGTTGACAGAAGCAGAACATGAGTTAATATTCTCATCTGGTGTCACCTTTTACACCCAAAATCGAGTTCCAAGGAATTCCTCTAAGTATGTTGCATCAGATCAGGTGACACAGATGAGATAAGCCTTCTAACTCATGGCCCTGTCCTTTCCGTCACCTCCCCGGCTTGTCTGCAGCAGATCAGGAGGAAATCAGTGCACCACTTCTCTGCATTTCAGCTTGTCCTTGCCTTTCATGCATAGAGGACTTAGAGAAAGCATGGCTATTTTTTTTTTCTCTTGCTCTCTTTACATCCATTAACTTTGAAAAAGTCATTTTGATTAATTTCTTTCACATTGAGGGTCAGAGCTATTATTACAAGCAGAGATACGGATGAAAGGAATGGGGACAACTCTGGATGTCAGAGAAGGCTTCTATTTTAGAGCCATGTGAGACACATTGAATGTGGCTAATTTAAACCAGTGACTAGTGCATGTTATTAAAGGTAGGGCACATATCACTGCACATGTACACCTGGACGTCAGGCCTTTTCCCCCGGGACAGAAATCCTTGGTGGCCATTTAGAAGGGGTGTAGCGGTATACAGAATGTAACTCAGGTACGGGGGTCATCATACAAAACCTATTCAAATCAGGAAAAACTAAAGAAACGTAGAAGATAATATTCAAATATTTAAAAAAATATTAAATGGTGGCTCATTGGCTAGGGGAAGTGAAACGGAAGTAACAGCTTCTTAAGCTTCAATAATGTGACGTATTTATTAAGAAATCTTTAACTTTCCATAACTGTCACGAAACAATTTGATCATTAATGTAGTTATAGAGATATTATGGTTAGTTGTTGTTTTTCTAGTCCAGAGGTCAGCAACATGCGGCTCTTCAGCTCCTCTCCAGTGGCTCCCTGGGGATTTTTAAAAATGGAAATGAATAACTGTTTTGTTTATTATTTATTTTCATTTTTATTTATCATTGTTGTAGGTCTATGGTACGACGGAGTATTAGGGCCACATTGAGGGATAAAAAATAAATCTGAGATTACGAGAATAAAGTCATAATATTATGAGAATAAAGTCATATTATAAAGTAGTAATTTTACGTGTTATTTTCTTTTTTTCTCGTAAAGTTATGACTTTATTCTCCTAATATTGCGACTTTTTTTCTTGTAAAGTTATGACTTTATTCTCGTAATGTTACAATTTTTTTTCTTGTAAAGTTATGACTTTATTCTCGTAATATTACGACTTTTTTTCTTGTAAAGTTATGACTTTTTTCTCGTAATGTTACGAATTTTTTTCTCGTAAAGCTATGACTTTATTCCCGTAATATTACGACTTTTTGTCTTGTAAAGTTATGACTTTATTCTTGTAATATTACGACTTTTTTCTCGTAAAGTTATGACTTTATTCTGGAAATCTCAGATTTTTTTCCCTCAATGTGACCCTAATACTCCGTAGTACATTTGCACTTTGGCCCTCACTGCATTAGACTTATATTATATATACTTAGACTATAAACTGTGTTACCTTCATCACAATGATCAAATGTTTTGCGGCTCCAGACAGATTTTTTTTTTTTCTTTGCCAAAAATGTCTCTTTTGATAGTAAAGGTTGCTGACTCCTGGGCTAACCAAACAGCTATATAGCATGATGCTAGTGTAGCAGCTAGGTGGATCTCATGTTATTGACCTGTGGCCGTGCTCGGCTCGTGATTGCCTCGGGTGGGTGTGTGGGTGGAAAATGTATTTTTCATTTCACTGCGTCTTTAAGCGTTAACACTTATTCAGTCAAAACTCTCTGTTTATTCATATTTTACCATTATGTGAATAACTACATGGGTAATTTTCAACATTTTATTAACAATTAAGATAAGAAAAGATAAGATATTCCTTTATTAGTCCCACAATGGGGAAATTTGCAGTGTACAGCAGCAAAGGGGGATAGTGCAGAAACAAGAAGCATCAGTAAAAACAAAAAGCAAGATACAACACAGTAAAAAAAAAAGCAAAACAAAAGTGAAACAAAATATGAACAATTTAAAAAGAAAGAAATATAAAAAATAGGAACAATATAAACAAGGGGAAATATTAAAAATAGGAACAATATATACAGTATTGACAATAAACAGACTATTAACATAATTGCATATTTAAATTAAAATATTCAAGTGAAACAAAAAAAAAAAGAATACAAATTTGACAATGTTAGAAAGGTTTGAAATACACAAGGGTAAATGTAGGCAGTGGCCTACAATACAACACCACAAAGGCACATTATTATCAAAAAAGTGTATTTAACAATCTATACATAATACATCTATCTATCGGTCCCACTGCCAGAGCTTTCCAAGTAATGGAAGATTCACTCTTTACTCTTAATTTATGGTCCTCACATGATAGACCCAGGCTAAAGTAGAAATCATTAGGGAAATTCCACCGATCTGAAGACAGTCACTGAACAAAACATCTTGTACTGAATACCGTTACATCCCTGCCATCAAGCAACAACTGAAAAATTGTGGCTACAAGTCCAGAATTGAAATCCAAATTTGCTATTTAATTTTTACAGCAGGCTAACTTTATTAAAACTGCATGTATCCAATTGTAAAAGCATAAATTTAGAAAATATTAAAATTCAGTTGAGTTTTCATAATGGTCGAGCGTTCCGCTCAGTTTATTACAACAACAACAGGTACAGAAAATGAAGTTTTGTCTTTGGAGTGCTTGTTTGTAGGGCTGCAACTAATGATTATTTTCACTGTTGATTATTCTCTTGATTAATTGATTAGTTGTTTGGTCTATAAAATGTCAGAAAATGGTGAAACAGTGTTCAGTGAAACAGAAATCAGTGTTTCCCAAAGCCCAAGATGACGTCCTCAAATGTCGTGTTTTGTCCACGACTCAAAGATATTCCGTTTACTGTAATGCCAGGATCAGACTACACGATATTGTTGACGGTTACGATGGTCATTATGTCAGATTAGACGATTGAGAGTCATCAATTCTTGTCGTGACTTGGCTGCGACACATGACAGAAAGCGGGTGCACAATGGGATGCTCAATGCACAAAGATTCTCGTGTACTATGACACACTACACCAGATAAAACCATCGATTGTCACACACGACTCTCATTTATCGTTCCCGATCCGAGTCGACACCCTACGACGGCCGTATCCGGTTATAATCGGGCTGATATCGTGGAGTCTGATCCTGCCGTTATAGAGGAGTAAAGAAATCAGAGAACTTGACTTTTTTTTTTTCTTAAAAAATGACTCAAACCGATACATCGATTATCAAAATAGTTGGTGATTAATTTAATAGTTGACAACTAATCGATTTATGGTTGCAGCTCTACTTGTGTCTTTATGTGTTGTGTCCTTATGTGTTGTGTCTTCATTGTGCCATAGACAGCTTGCAGTCAGCCTAGACCTAATAACCCAGTCATTTGTGTTAGTTTTGATGTGTGAACTTGATGTATCCCGTGTCATGGGAAGTTTGGGAAATGCACACACTGTGGGGGAAAAAAGCATGTGCAATCCCATACATTGCATATTGCTGTTATGTGAAATCTGCGAATGCTTATTTTATTAATTTTTGTTTTGGGGCTTCAGTTGAACGATTATATACTGTAGATTGAAAAAAAAAAAAAATACACCTTCAAACTCAAAAGTGCGTGGTGATGAAGTTAAAAAAGGGCCGACATTTTGGACATACCAGATTTAAAGGGATAGAGTGATTTGAAGTGATGTTGTATGAGGTACTGATCAATAGTCAGTGTTTTACCTACAGTAGATGATGGTCGGCTCGCCCCCCGTTTAGAGAAACAGACAGAAGTTACCAGCACAGGAGCAAAGCTATGTACTGCTTGTGGACGGGTGATCAATCGGGAAATCCCTAGTCAAAACCCTGTCATGACATGTTATTGGACATGAAGAAGTCTTTAAAGTCTCTGTTTAAGTTCTCGCAGCAGATAGAGCAGGTAGTTACTCCACAGGTGAGATCTCAGGAATATTAGTTTTAACCTAGCAGATGAATGAGTGATGACTAGGGAGTGCAGTTCCTATCGGTTCCCATGGGCCTCGTCTGACACCTTACCTCACCAGCACTAACCCAAACCAGCCAGTCAGTGCAAAGCCAGCACATAAGTTGGCTCAGCTGTTCTTGTGGACAGGTTTGGTGTGCTACGGTGATGTGTGTGTGTGTGTTTGTTGTGCACTGTCTGTGGGGCATGGTGCTTTTATCTCCCACCATCACTGTCTGCAGACTCTACTGGGTCTCATTCTGTCTCCTCTGTCCTGTCCACAGCCTCATGTGAGCCCCAGAGACGTCGATCTGTGCAGGATCTGCCGGGCATCGGCACAGAGTCCAACCAGGTAAGACACGGCACACACTGGAAGGGAATGGCAGAGGGTCTGTGGAGCTTCATTCAGTGATGATTAGAGTCACTGTTAGGATAGGGCAGGGGTCGGCAACCGGTTTTCTGTTTACATTTTCATTTTTATTTATCATTGTTGTAGATCTATGGTACGATGGAGTATTAGGGCCACATTGAGGAAAAAAAATAAATCTGAGATTTAGAGAATAAAGTCATAATATTATGACAATAAAGTCATAATATTATAAAGCAAATTTTACGTGTTATTTTCTTTTTTCTCGTAAAGTTATGACTTTATTCTCGTAATATTACGACTTTTTTTTCTCGTAAAGTTATGACTTTATTCTCATAATATTATGACTTTTTTTCTCTTAAAGTTATGACTTTATTCTCATAATATTGACTTTTTTTCTTGTAAAGTTATGACTTTATTCTCATTATATTACGACTTTTTTTTCTCGTAAAGTCATGACTTTATTCTCGTAATATTACGACTTTTTTTCTCGTAAAGTTATGACTTTATTCTCGTAATATTACGACTTTTTTTCTCGTAAAGTTATGACTTTATTTTCATAATATTATGACCTTTTTCTCATAAAGTTATGACTTTATTCTCGTTGTATTACGACTTTTTTTTCTCGTAAAGTTATGACTATTCACGTAATATTACGACTTTTTTCTCGTAAAGTTATGACTTTATTCTCGTAATATTATGACATTTTTTCTCGTAAAGTTATGACTTTATTCTCATAATATTACGACTTATTCTCGTAAAGTTATGACTTTACTCTCGTAATATTACGACTTTTTTTCTCGTAAAGTTATGACTTTATTCTCGTAATATTACAACTTTTTTTCTCGTAAAGTTATGACTTTATTCTTGTAATATTATGACATTTTTTCTGGTAAAGTTATGACTTTATTCTCATAATATTACGACTTATTCTCGTAAAGTTATGACTTTATTCTCGTAATATTACGACTTTTTTTCTCGTAAAGTTATGACTTTATTCTTGTAATATTATGACCTTTTTTCTCGTAAAGTTATGACTTTATTCTCGTTATATTACGACTTTTTTTTCTCGTAAAGTTATGACTTTATTCTCGTTATATTACGACTTTTTTTTCTCGTAAAGTTATGACTTTATTCTCGTAATATTACAACTTTTTTTCTCGTAAAGTTATGACTTTATTCTCGTAATATTACAACTTTTTTTCTCGTAAAGTTATGACTTTATTCTCGTAATATTACAACTTTTTTTCTCGTAAAGTTATGACTTTATTCTTGTAATATTATGACATTTTTTCTTGTAAAGTTATGACTTTATTCTCATAATATTACGACTTATTCTCGTAAAGTTATGACTTTATTCTCGTAATATTACGACTTTTTTTTGGAAATCTCTTGATTTTTTTTTTTTGTACATTTTCACTTGGGCCCTCACTGCATTAGACTTATATTCTATATACTTAGACTATAAACTGTGTTACCTTCATCACAATGATCAAAGGTTTTGCGGCTCCAGGCAGATTTTCTTTTCTTTGCCTAAAATGTCTCTTTTGATAGTAAAGGTTGCTGACTCCTGGGATAGGGAGTTGAAATTGGTCTTTGTAGCTGGTTTTATATTTCAAAGTTAAATTAAATATCTCACTGCAATCATGCTCACTATTAGAATGAATGAAAACGTGGTGAATGCATGACAGTAGTCTCCTATTCAAATGAAAGTTACCTGGCTGGTAACTACAGTTGTATGAGTCGGTGTGTGGCCGTCTGTCGCTCGTATCAAAGTAAATGAAAGAATGAAAACACACTTACTGCTGGAGATATAGTTGAGGCACAATTTGGCCTGATTATATATACAATACATCTATCTAGTGTTGTCCGTCGCTGAGCTATAAATCAGAAACCTATATGGAAGGTATCTACAGCAGGCCCTAGTGTTGACTATAAATACAGCTTTCTACACGTTAACTTTCTAGCTAGAAAGCTGGAATGAACGCCGACGGCCAAAATGCCAAACTCGAGGCTTCAAAACCGTAGTCCCCAATATTCTCTGTTTCGGTGTACTATTAATGATGCACAGATGATCACTTTTAGATGACGCATTTTGAACATAATTCAAAATGAAAAGTTGAACTCCACCAGAACCCGACCAGAGGTGTTTATTTTTATTTGTCTGCCACTCTCATCATTCCTTTCCTCCTGTGAAGCCTCGCGGATGTTTGACTGATTTGATGCAGTCTTTGTCAAGAGAGAGAACTCCTTTGGGAGAAAAGGTCATCGGATATGACGTGTTTGATATGTCAGCTCCGAGAAGATGAAGACATTAGCGTAGAAACAGCCTGGTGCTCCTTCCTCAAATACACGCAGCTTCAAACAAGCTCCTTGGCTCGGAGCTTTTCTCTCCTGCTCTCCCAAACATTTGTCTCCATCTGTAATGGTTGTAAACTCACAGCTCCGTGCAGTCAAAAGTTCATTTAAAGTTCACCGTAAAGACTTTGTACAAAAACACTGTTGCTAAAGAAGATAAATTGTGCTGCGTTTCCTGTGGGATCCCCAGTGGCGTGCCAGCGCCATTGATCACGGAGTTGTGTTTGTGTGAGTTTGATTGTATTCCCATTCTGGGATGTAGAGAGACACTCTGAGACATCGTATGCTGTTAACATTGGATTAACCTCACATTTGATGGTGTGTGTTGTGATACCACTGCATACAATATATTCCTGCTGCATTTTACACTCATGTTCATAGTTTGGATTCTCATTATTTTAACAGGATATCTTTCTTCTTTCTCCAAATTTTTATTTTAATGACATTAATTAAATTAACTAAATGTAATTCCTTGTAAAGAATATCAGGTTCAAAATCCAAACAAGGTTCCAACGTTCCACAAGACCCGTCGTGATGATAACGTTACCGACTTATCGTACAATATATGGACGTGACCTCTATCATTTTTACGTTATCGACTTATCGCACAACATATGGACATGACCTCGACCATTTTTACGTTACCGACTTATCATACGATATATGGACGTGACCTCCATCACTTTTACGTTATCGACTTATCGTACGACATATGGACATGACCTCTATCATTTTTACGTTATCGACTTATCGTACAATATATGGACATGACCTGTATCATTTTTACGTTACCGACTTATCGTACGATATATGGACATGACCTCGATCATTTTTACATTATTGACTCATCGTACGATATATGGACATGACCTCGATCATTTTTACGTTATCATACGATATGTGGACATGACCTCAATCATTTTTATGGTATCGACTTATCGTACGATATATGGACATGACCTCAATAATTTTTACGTTATCGACTTATCGTACGATATAAGGACATGACCTCAATCATTTTTAGTTATCGACTTATCGTACGATATATTGTAGTGACCTCGATCATTTTTAAGCTATCAACTTACCCTACGATATATGGACATGACCTCTATCATTTTTACGTTATCAACTTATCGTCTGATATATGGATGTGACCTCGATCATTTTTACATTATCGACTTATCGTACGATATATGGACATGACCTCCATCATTTTTACGTCATCGACTCATCGCACGATATATGGACATGACCTGTATCATTTTTACGTCATTGACTTATCGTACGATATATGGACATGACCTCTATCATTTTTACATTATCGACTAATCGTACGATATATGGACATGACCTCTATCATTTTTACGTTAGCGACTTATCGTACGATATATGGACATGACCTGTATCATTTTTAGTTATCGACTTATCGTACGATATATGGACATAACTGCCATAATTTTTACGTTATCGACTTATCGTACGATATATGGACATGACCTCGAACACTTTTTTATGTTATCGACTCATCGTACGATATACGGACATGACCTCCGTCATTTTTAATTATCGACTTATCGTACGATATATGAACATGACCTCGATCATTTTTACTTTATCAACTTATCGTACGATATATGGACATGACCTAGATCATTTATAATTATCGTCTAATCGTAAGATTTATAGACATGACCTTGATCATTTTTACGTTATCGACTTATCGTACGATATATGGACATGACCTCGATCATTTTAACGTTATCGACTTATTGTACGATATATGGACATGACCTCCATTATTTTTACATTATCAGCTTGATGTTACATTTCATTTTGTGTTGGTGTGTTGTGGTTATACCTTCTGGTTACTAAAAATCAATCCACATCTGTCAGCCAATCAGAATTGTAATTTCTCAGTGACCATGGTATAAGGTATCCAATAAACGGCATCCTGAAGGCAGCAACTCAGGAAATAAATGTTAAGGAAACAAGAAATGTAGATGTGCAGATGACTGGAAGTGCACGGCAGTGTCATCTCTAACCGTCAGCTATGTAATGAAAGTTGATGATTCATTTAGCTAGCTATTAAACAATGAGTTATTGTATACATCAGTGAAATGGCTCCGGACCAGTTGGCAGATGCTGGTGTGACGTTGTTCGCTGTCGACCTGCAACAACGTCACTTCGATGGCTGGAAGTATATCATGGAGGCATTTTGCACCAACTCTTCACAAATCACACCAGTGATTTAATGTTCTTCAGTGAGCTTCATTTGGCATATACTGTACCTCCAAATGTGCACGATAAGCAGATTATTATTGTGGTGGTCCAGATCCCATTTTTCCCAGATGATAGACAGTGTCTCTGTCCTCTTGCAGGGGAGCAGGAGCAGCAGCCGGTCCTCCAGTCCGAGTGTGAGGATGATGCCACCTGATAAGACGAGCAGCAGAGGTTACTTCTCCCCCGATGACCCCACAGGTACTCATGACAACTAAAGTCAGCTACCACAACACAATCACAGTATGATTAGTGAATGCTAAAATATCACAATTGCACCTAAAAAAAGAAAATGATGAAAAGTGTCTACAGTATGTGCTCACTTTATAAGGACAGTTACAGTTTTTTGCAGTTGCTAAAACACAATTTCTGAAACTAGGGACCTCTTTGTTGAAATAAAAACATACATACTAAATACAAAATACCTACCTGCAAAAACAAACACTTCATTCAAAACTGTAAAGTCATTTAAAAATGGTATTTTTCCATCACAACGTTACACACTAACACCAAATAACCTGATGTGCTCAGTATAAAACACTTCATCTAGAGTCTTTGCAGCTTAGTAGCATGCTGTAAATATACTATGAACACAAATGCAATGTGTTTATTCTCAATACTCGTATACTCATAACAGCATCAGACACAATTAACTTAACTGAAGATGACATGAACATAGTTACGGTATCGTACTGAAGATAAAATACAGTATACTGCAATTACAGTCCTCCGACTCTCTCTCCAACATCAGCCTCTATTGTCGTGCAACCTGAATCCTGTTTATAGTGTTCAAGCTCTGATTTCTGAGTGATCTAATTGGTTACAGGTGTGTTCACAGGTGCATTCTGGGTGCTGGTGATTGATAATTGAGCGGTGTATTTCAATGGCAGTGTTTAGCAAACAACACACACAGGCTTTTAGTTTTGAATGATGTGTCTAATGTAGATAACTGTGCAACAAAATGGGCAAGCACATCAGAGTTCTCTTAGAGGTGAAAGCTCCCGGTACTAGCATGCATTTTGTTAACTGTCTTTTTGATACATGAAGGTTGAATTTTATACCTCAGTTGACTGATTGAACCGGGCCGCTCCTGTTTGGCACCCACCCTTTAAACATGGTGGTTGTAACAGCATCAGTGTCATTGTGGCCAGATGTTGTTGATCACTGATTTACGGTGCTGAGGAGGCGGTCAGGAGGTTATTTCTGAGGAAAGACCTGTGGTGGACAGTCACAGAGAAAACAAACCATCCTTGTGTTCTCTTTCTTCTCTTTTCTCAGACACCAACGGCTCAGACAACTCCATTCCCATGGCTTATCTCACTCTGGATCACCAGCTGCAGGTACACCATCCACCCAGCAAACAGCAAACAGCTCCTCCTACAACTCCTTGTTTCATTTAGCTGTGTTCTGGTGGTGTTGCAGCATCACGTCTTTCCTCTCGAAGATGAATTGAAGGACGTTGTAAATTACTTCATTATGAAGGGATTAGCCCTGAAAACATGATGCTATCTAACAAGTGGAATGTGAATATAAATACACGTTTGGTGTATTATTATCTGCTAAGACTGTACTTACAGCTGATATGAATACATTCTGCAGTAATGCACAAGCAGACCATTTTAGAGTTGATTAACAGCAACGTGCATGTTTATTTCCAGCCTCTCGCTCCCTGTCCCAACTCCAAAGAGTCCATGGCCGTGTTTGAGCAGCACTGCAAGATGGCCCAAGAATACCTGAAAGTGCAAACGGAGATCGCCCTGCTGATCCAGAGAAAGTACGTCTAGCTGCACAAAGCATCCAGTTTCCTTCTGCTGAGATCATGTGCTTAGAAAGGGTTTGGTCTGTTGAGTTTATTCAGTGTAGCTCTCAGACACTGCAACCAGCAGAATAAACAGGGCCATACCAAGGTGACTTTACATGATAAAGACGTTTAATGTGGAGATGTGAGTGTGCAGAAAAGCCACCCAAAGGCAATGAGCGGCTGTTTGCCACCCAAGTGAGGCAGCGGAGGCTCCAGAAACAAGTAAAGCAACGTCAGCTGTCCAATCTCGTCTGACTGCCTACTTTCCACCACAGTCATCCTCAGGACCCTCGCCAGGAGCTCGTAAAAAAAGGCTGATGAGATAGCAAAGATTTATATGTAACAATATCCAGCACATTGGCATTGTTTCAAATTAATTACATGTTAGTTTGCATTTGTTGGAACTTGACTTTTTGATTAAGTGACAGCCCGAATGTAGTTACAATGCCACAAGTCTGTAATTCAAGTGTAAAGGAAGCAAAAACTACAACGGCGTATTATAGGGCCATATTGTAGGAAAAACAAAACATTACAGAGGAACCACATCGCTTCACTTTGCATGGTTTGATCAACCTCATCACACCGTGGTCGAGCCAGCCGACACTGAATTTGTAGTGCACCCATACGTATACTGACATTACCTGTATTTCATTTATGGTAAATGCATTCAAACTGAGCGGTGCAGATTCATAAGGCAACAGGGAGAGCCTGTGACGAACTTGGTGAAGTTAGCGGAAGGACGTGTGGCTACGTCCGGTTTTCAAAATAAGGTGTTAAAAAAGGGTATATACAGAAAAAAATATATGGAAATAAGATTAATTGGATTTTATTCACCAGAAGTATAAAACATGTCACCTGTGTCTCTTAGAAATTAACAAGAAATGTCTTTATTCTTTGATTTTTGAGTTGCTGGAAAAAAAGAATTAATAAATAATTCCTGAGAATGACTGATGCATTTGAGTTGAGGACATCTGTGGCTAAACACAAAATCAAGCATTTTTTACTGTATTAATTTAGAGATATGTCTTTTTATATTACCTCATGTATTCATAGTCTCAGAGAATTTTTGAGTTTTTTTCTTGCAAATTTATGACTTAAACCTCTCAGAATATTTTATTTTTTGTACCTACAATGGCCGTAATGCCTTCGCTCAGAGAGTTCATATTGCTTCATGTCCCGTCTGTGCAGGAAGGAGCTCATCGCTGAACTGGACCAAGATGAGAAGGACCAGCAGAACACGTCCCGTCTGGTGCAGGAGCACAAAAAGCTGCTGGAGGAGAACAAGAGTCTGTCCACATACTACCAGAAGTGCAAAAAACAGCTGGAGCTGATCCGGGTCCAGCAACAGAAGAGACAGGGCACGTCGTGATGAGACAGAGACATATGAACTGCTACATCCCCCTCCCCTCTCTGCCCACCCTTCTCCTCACCCCAGCACTATAACACTACCCCCCCCCCCCCACACACACACACACACACACACACACACTGTTCCCAGTCCAGCTTTGTAAAGAGACCTGCCTTCTACTGTGTGCTGCATGTTGCATCGTAGACCCTTACTTCTGTCCAGCAGGAAGATGACGTCCTCTGTACATACATTTGCACATCCTCACAGTGTATTCTGTGAGCGCAGACCAAACAATCACTGCACCCCCCATCGGCCGATCACCCCAGACCCTGCTGCTGCGCCCCCCGGGACGGACCCTTTCCTTCAGCGGCTGCGTGTCCTGTTGTGAGTGTGATGGGGGGGCGGTGAGCGTGGGTGGTGTGTTTTCTCTGTGTTTGCTCTCAGGGCCTCTGGGCCGCCTGGTCAGTGTGTGTCCACTCCTCAGCAGCCGACGGCCACACCGTCCTCCAGAATGTGAAAACCCAGACAAAGGCGTGAATCATATGCAGAATTTTTGAGATCGACGAGGATGTTTGAAACCTGTTGTAGAGTGCGTGCGTGGAATCCCCGTTATGCAAACCACCCACCCCTTAAATCAACGTATTTATCTCTCCCTTTTCTAGTTGTGAGCATGAGCCCGTCCACAGATCACCACCGCTGTTTACTTCTTCAAGGTGTCTGCTGTTCAGAGAGGGATGTACTTCCTGTCAGACGTCCCAGAGGAAGGAATAGCTTTTGGGTTTGTGTGAACCTGGATGCAGCGTTAATAATCTGCTCCTCATGCTCTTCAAACACACACCTAGCTTCCAGAGCAGGGCGCCGTGGATTCCCTCTTTATTTTGACCCCAGTATTGTTTTTGCGTGTAGATGTTTTTTGTCTTTTCTATTCAGTAGTTCACTTTGTATGATAGCTCTCGTGTCTTTTTTGCGTTAGGACATATTTTATCTGGTCTGGGAATGCCCTTGCGGACAAAATAGAGGAGCCTGTAGCTCCCTATACAGTATCTAGTTTGTTTTTAGTTCACATGTTGCCTTAGAAGTTGCCTGCATTTTAAGTGCTTGTTTTATGTGACCTTTAGTGGGGATAAAAGCTACAAAAAAAACAAAAAGAAGATATTTTTAATGTAACGGACAGTGAATGAAGTTCTTTCCGGAGGAGTGAGAAGGATCTACGTCAGTGAGCTGATCATGTAAATGTTTCCCACCAGCTTTACATCCAAAACACGACATGTACTCTAAAAGAATGTGATTTTTCTTCTTTTTTTTTCTTGGTCTCATATCCCTCAAGTACTTTTGCACAATCACTTTTGTTTTGTTCTGGTCATGTACAAATTTTATTTCTCATTTTAAGCAATTCAGATTTTAAAAAGACGAGACTTGATGAGTCTTACTTTTAGACGTGTTACTGTACAGGAGTGAATCTTCACCGGTTCTCCTCATGAGTTTTCTCTTCACAAAGAATTAATTTACCACACACACACACACACACACACACACACACACACACACACACACACACACACACAGCACTGTTAATGAAGTGTTTCCTAAGTTATTGGGGACTGAGCTACAGTATATGACCGTGAGCAAGGCATTATGAAATAAACTGAATGGTGAAAAGATGAACTTTTTCATGCGTGAATGTTTGTGGCGGATGTATTTACAGTTTCCTTGTCAGGTCTTTCTGTTTAACCAAACATGTTCTGTACGACCATGTGATTTATTGAAGTGCCAAGTAAGAACTGCACGTGATCATTAGAATGTTTTCAGCTGCTTAAAGGTGCAACGTGTAAAATCTGGCCAGAACTTTAGTTTAAAACATTCATAAAATGATTAAACATTATCAAGAGAATGTGAAGAGGTTACAGCATGCTAACGAGCATGCTAACCAGCTAGCCCCGGCCCGTCCTCTCTTTAATACCACTTGTACCTCGAGAGGTGATAGTGAGTCACAGCTAGGGATGTAAGAAAATATCGATACGCGTGAGTATTGTGATTTTATGTTTTGCGATACTGTATCGATTCTCCAAAACGCTGCATCGATTTTTAATTAACCTCTTAAAAATCCGACAGCCCGCCGGCTGACCCGGACGCTATTCTGTCTTTCAGAGGTTTTAGAGGCTCAGTTTTAAAGCTAGAGTGAAGATTCTTGCATCATATGAAACTATAAATCCTAAAGAATCCATCGTTACCAACCATGACATACTTAGCTTGTCGCGAAGGAGGTTAAATAACGCTCCCAATTTACGTTAAATTTTGGCGAGGAAAGACTGGCATGGCCATTTTCAAAGGGTTCCCTCATAGAGATGTAACAGTACGTGGATTCATCATTAGGCTATTAATATTTTTTGTTTTCCCTATTGTACCGAAAACATACTGAACCGTGACCCCAAAACAGAGGTACGTACTGAACCGTGAATTTTGTTCACCGCTCCACCCCTAGACCCTTGACCTCTGACCTCCAGATATGTGAATGTAAATGGGTTCTATGGATACCCACGAGTCTCCCCTTTACAGACATGCCCACTTTATGATAATCACATGCAGTTTTTTCATGCAGTATAAATGTGTTATTGTCTCCTATTCTAAAATGGTGTATCTGAATATTTCTGCATACTGGGGTCGCTAAACAGTGTTGAATTACATAAATTGTGTATCACTGTAAAGCTGAGACTGGTGGATCCAATGAGCCTGATTGTATTCATGTGTGATGATGTTAGTCCCCATAGGAGACATTTCACTATGACTTTTTTTACTCAGATTTTATGCATATGGAACACTATGGGTTATTTTTGACTGGGAGATTTTCCAGACTGTTCCTTTAGTTCATACAGACTGGACTGTGTTTCATCAGCTGTCTCAATGCTTTGTGGAAACATGATAAATGCTAAATTCTCTTTATTATACTATAAGGTAAGCAGTGTATGTTCAGTATCTCCAATAAGTCTTTCAACACTTTGACACATTTTACGTGTTTGTAACTTTAGCAACAGGTTTTTGGGGTCGTGTCTCCCGTCGTTTCAAATAGGTCACATAGTTCTAATAACGGGACATTTTCATGGCATTCTAGGCGATAGTGCTTCTGCCAACTTTGTGTCAATAGTCCTATATGTGTTTGGTTCTTTCCCGTGTCAGCATGAAAACGCCTCCTGCTCGCTGCACAAAGCCAGCTCCATAAAGAGATGGTCGTCCCACTTTGGTGATTCAAAGTGAACCATCAATCATGCAGAGATTCACTGATCCTAGAGCGTCTCACATGTGAGGATCTGCTGCTTGGATCTGTTTTATCCATCAATCAAACTTTATTTGTTCAACAATTCAATTCAATTTTTTTTTATATAGAATCAAATCATAACAGAAGCTACTGTATATCTTGAGACGCTTTTCATATAGATCGTACTCTATAATAGCACTTTTCATACAAATAAAAATCATGCTGATGATGGCTTATAGAATAAACTAAAAAAGACACTTTATCTGGGTGCCGGCTATTCGTTTCTTCTAACCGAGGGGTCAGCAACCTGCCGCTCCGGAGCAACCTGCAGCTCTTCAGCCCGTCTCCAGTGGCTCCCTGTGGATTTTTATTTATCATTGTTGTAGATCTATGGTACTACGGTACGACGGAGTATTAGGGCCACATTGAGGAAAAAAAATAAATCTGAGATTTCCAGAATAAAGTCATAATATTACAAGAATAAAGTCAGAACTTTACAAGAAAAAAAAAGTCGTAATATTATGAGAATAAAGTCAGAATATTATAAAGTAGTAATTTTACGTGTTACGTGCTCATGTGTTTCTTTATTTCTCGTAAAGTTATGACTTTATTCTAGTAATATTACGACTTTTTTTTCTCATTAAGTTAAGACTTTTTTTCTTGTAAACTTATGACTTTATTCTCATAATATTATGACTTTATTCTGGAAATCTCCGATTTTTTTTCCCTCAATGTGACCCTAATACTCCGTAGTACATTTACACTTTGGCTCTCACTGCATTAGACTTATATACTATATACTTAGACTATAAACTGTGTTACCTTCATCACAATGATCAAATGTTTTGTGGCTCCAAACAGATTTTTTTTGTTGTTGTTTTTGCCTAAAATGGCTCTTTTGATAGTAAAGGTTGCTGACTCCTGTTCTATACAAATAAAATGTAACATAAAGTTACAGTAATAAGAAGTTTAATAACAACAGCATTCAATTAAAAATAAAAACAAGAACCGAGGAAGCATAAATCTCATCAATTTACAGTGAGGAAACACCAGAGGCAGGATTAGAAATAGATAAAAAAAACTCTTATGTGTCAGTACACCAACATATAACAGACTAGAATACATGAACAGATGGATAGATAGATAGATAGATAGATAGATAGATAGATAGATAGATAGATAGATAGATAGATAGATAGATAGATAGATAGATAGATAGATTGTTGAGCAGACAAAAGAAGACATTTGTTCGGACGTCAACATACTTTTAGCACATTTCCCAAAAACAGTATGTTCCCAATTAGTTCTGTGTCTCATTCAATCTTGTGAAGGACTCATTGTATTGTCCCAAACCTAAGACACACTGTAGTGTTTGAACAAAATTAAAATGCCTTTATTTTCATGGGCAATAATTGTTTAAAATGACCAACGTGTTATGACCAACATAGGTCTTCATCAGGGTCTCTGTCAATGACCCTGATGAAGACCTATGTTGGTCTTCCTATGTTGCCTCTACCTGTGTTAGGGACAGGTGTTGCAAATTAGCATCTGCTATAAGCACTATGATATTAGCATCAGATCGCCGTTTTTAAGTTGTCTATGTACATTGTATTCGTCCCTATCAAATAAACCATGAAATGAAAATGTTGGTGAAGGGATTTTAATTTTGTTCAAACACTACTAGTGGGGCAGCTAAGCTGAAATATCCATAAAAACTGTGCATTTTGCAATAAAAGCAACAAATTTGGCACAGATGTAGGTTTATATGTTATGAAAAGATATAGATATAGGGGCGCCACCAATTTGGCCCCTGGGGGCCGTGGCAGCCATTTTTCGAAATGGTCACCCAATAGGCGCTAAATATTACAAAATGTTGCAGAAAACTGATTTTATGGCTCTTGATTATTTCCAAGATGTGTTCAAGCTGATTAGATCAGATGTCAGAAGATCACAGACATGTTTTTTTAACCTGAGAAAAACACAGAATAAAAGGAGCATGAAGGTCAATTCAGGGTCCAACTTCACCCCCTTACCTTCATGATAGAATGACAACAAATACACCGTTAGAACGGCAAGATCTTCAGCTTTCCATCGGTATGTTCATTTTCATTAGCAGTAAAATTGACAGAAATGTCGCTGGATAAATGTCTGGTTTGCCAGTAACCTCTAATCATAGGTAAAGCGATACTGAACTTTGGTAGAACTTTGGGTTGTATCGCTAACTAGCCGTGATATTATATATGACCAACTAAAGGAGATAATCATCATCAACTGCTCCTGTGAGTGGTTTACAGTTTGTTATACTTTTTTCTCTCTCCATTCACTCCCGTTGCTACCGAAACTGTTTGCTAAGGTTGCTTTCACACATAACCTGTTTGGTTCGGTTAAAACAAACTCAAGTCCGTGTGCCCGGTTAGTACGGTTTGTTTGGGCTGGTGTGAAAGCTCATTGAAACTCTGGTGCTGACCAAACAACCGAATATACAGTGTGCCATGGATTATTTTTGAGGGAAACTTGCATTTTGTACTTTTTTTGGACCATATTCCACCCATACAATGAGCCCAATACACCTGAAGGATCCACCTGGATGTGATCACCACAAAGACCCAGCAGCGCTTCTACTTCACTGTCTTCTGGTTCTGTGTCCCATTTTGAACTAGTTCTCTCCGTGTCCCCGCCGCAGTGTCTCCGTTCAGCCAGCAGGTGGTGCTAAACATCCAGTCTTTGTCATCAACAGCAGCTTTGAGCTGTTTTTCACAGACAAAGAAGGAAACACATCTTCAGTGTATCAACGGCCAGGATCAAAGTGAATCCTTATTATGTCACGCTCCAAGGCCGGCCCGGCCTATTTCATTGATCATGTAAACAGCCGCTCTTCTTGATGCATTGCTGATTTATCTAATATAGAAATAGATTCAGTTACATAAGGCGCGTCTGGCCTTTGATAGAGAGGACCCTGAACGTGACCTGTTTGTCTGCTGGCAGTCACAGAGCTCAGAGATCCTGGTTTACATTTCAGGTCTGAAATTATCTCCACATTCTGCTGACAAAGGCTTCTGTTTGGTTGCCGTCTGTGTTTGAAGTCGATAGCTAAATGGGGAACAATGAGTCATTTCATTGTGGAGAAATGATGTCATCTTCCTTCTCCTGCAGCCAGGTATTGTGTGTGAGCTCCTGCGTGCCCTCAATGAACCGGTGGAAATAAGGAAGACGGCGTATCGTTGCCAGCTTTGTCCTGGGCTCTTTTGTTCCTCTCAGAAGGACAAGGGAGTGTTTCCCCCACCGTGGGCTGGTAGAGGAAGTCAACGGTGATGGTCAGGAAGGAAGGCTACTGTCCGTTTCTGCTGGTTTGACTTTCACAAGGACTGATGAAACCTCCAATGTCACATTTATTTCTTCTTCTAAATTCCTGTGTGTAGATTTGTGCTAGGTGATCCTCTGAATGTTCCACGGCCAAAACAACACCTGAGTTTTGATGAGGAATGTTGTCAAAACACATAAAAAGCAACTTATATAAATAAAGATTTAAAAATATTAAATTAAATCTGGAACTGTAAGACCAAATAATAGATCCAAGTCAGGTTTAGATACTACAGTAAAGTATTGAGATTCAGTTTCCTTCCTGAGTCCAGCAGCTCTAAAACCTGTTTTAGTGTATTTACTCTTCAGCAGCACCGGAGGCTAAAACTCCATTTAGTGAGGCGTACTAGCAATAAGCTCCCACTACGATGGGGTTTTAATTCTTTTAATTTGCCTTTGTCCGAGTGCATTAATGACTTTAAGGCTGTAACGTCATCGCTTTCCCTTTTTTTTGCGAGGGGAAGTTGATGTTGCACTTGAAAACCTGTGTGTTGCTTTAGATTTTATCTATGGCATGGTAGCCATGGAAACTGGGTGACATAAATAGGCTAGCAGTGGCAGAGAGAGATGTGTGCAGTTTTTAATAATGGACAGAATTTGGGTCATAATATCGTGCATGTTGGTCTATAAATTGCGCCGTGTGCCAGTTAGGATTCCATTAATCTGCACCAATCCCTGGTCGGTCTTCAACGTGGCCGCAGGCGGGTTGTTTGAGAAGTCGACGAAGGTCTTCTCTGCGGAGTCAGAGATGATAGAGGAGCAAAGAGCCCCCCCACGCTCTCTAGCATCAAAATTCTTTGTTTACTCCACTTCATGCATTATGTAATTACACACTGCATTTTAGCTACAGTAACAGTGTAAGTATGCTAATTGGGTTCATGAATTAATTTGTTATTTGGAGCAGCGCTGTACTCCGTCATTCTTCATTCATAATTTCACCGCGGGTCTATTTAGAGAGGCACTAATGAGGATGAGGGGGGGGGGGCGAGCAGCTGCTCCTTTTCTGATGCAAAATTTATTTTTCTATGATTTTTCATTTTTGTCGACATCAGTAGTCTGAAGAGAGCCTGAATGAACCCGCTTATTGAGAAAGGTCACAGCTCTCTCTGCAGCCTGCTGGAGGACACCAGGTGTGACTCCACAAACGGTGTAGAGGGTGGAGGGTGACCAGCGGGCCTCCACCCACCACAAGGCACACACTCAGTAAAAAAAAACAGTACATCACAGCTTGAAATGGCTCTAGAAAATTCCTTTATGATTAAAAACTGAAACTTTGCTTCCGGTAGAGCCAGAGCAACACGACCTCCTCTCCACGCCAACCAGATAGAGCCCGAGCAACACAACCTCCTCTCCAAGCCAGATAGGTAGAGCCAGAGCAAAATAACCTCCTCTCCACGCCAAACAGGTAGAGCCAGAGCAACACGACCTCCTCTCCACGCCAAACAGATAGAGCCAGAGCAACATGACCTCCTCTCCATGCCAACCAGATAGAGTCCGAGCGACACAACCTCCTCTCCACGCCAGATAGGTAGAGCCAGAGCAACACGACCTCCTCTCCACGCCAAACAGGTAGAGCCAGAGCAACACGGCCTCCTCTCCATGCCAACCGGATACAGCCAGAGCAACATGACCTCCTCTCCACGCCAAACACGTAGAGCCAGAGCAACACGACCTCCTCTCCACGCCAACCAGATAGAGCCCGAGCAACACAACCTCCTCTCCACGCCAGATAGGTAGAGCCAGAGCAACACGACTTCCTCTACACGCCAAACAGGTAGAGCCAGAGCAACACGACCTCCTTTCCACGCCAAACAGGTAGAGCCAGAGCAACACGACCTCCTCTCCACGCCAAACAGGTAGAGCCAGAGCAACACGACCTCCTCTCCACGCCAACCAGATAGAGCCCGAGCAACACAACCTCCTCTCAACGCCAGATAGATAGAGCCAGAGCAACATGACCTCCTCTCCATGCCAAATGTATATAGCTGGGAGCGAGGAACTGTTTTTATATTTAATCTCATCTACTAGTGGAAAGAAAACTTCCAAAATATACATTTAGGTGTTGATTTTACTACTTTGTCTATTTGCATCTGTTGATTTCTCCTAAATTCACCAAAAGTTTCCATAAGAAAATGTCTCATTTGCACATTTAAACATAACATTATCCTATTCACCTGTAGTGTCTTCTAAATGTATGAATCTTTACAATCCATATCTTTAAAAGACTCT
The DNA here is from genome assembly GCA_916701645.2 of Sebastolobus alascanus. NCBI lineage: Eukaryota > Metazoa > Chordata > Actinopteri > Perciformes > Sebastidae > Sebastolobus > Sebastolobus alascanus. The sequence continues at coordinate 71,096 of CAKAOJ020000516.1, forward strand.
GTGCCAGAGATCTTCACTTACATCCACCAAACTGGCAGTTTCATTCCTCTCTATATTCTGAAGGGTTTTACAGAGGTGCTTGTTCATTTCGATCATTCATAGCCTGATTTTACAACATTTTATTCCTAAAAACATGGCGATTTTTTTTATTTTTTATTGCTGTTGACAGTATTTTCTGATTTATGGAGTAATACAAAGAGATAAACCATATTCCCTCAGTAAAAACCTTTAATTCTAGTATATCAACCAAATTAAATGAGAATTCTGAACCTGACTTTATCAACTGTTCAGATTTCTGTTCTGGAAATGTATGAAAATTACCACATATATACTAAGATTACGCCTCATTTGCATATTAAAACATAACATTTCAGAAAACTTGTAATATAAAAAATAATTGTTTTAATGTAAGTAATCAACTGGGGAAGTTTCACGGTGATATCTGTTAGTTATAATGTTTATTTTTTGCTCAAGTGAGCTCTCGTTGTATTAGTACCTGAACGTAACACCTGCCTGTGATGTGTTGAACGTTGAACAGCTGACCGCAGCACACAGCGAGCTGCTGCCTCATGCTGGAGAGCAGTGGGTGAGTAAGAGGTGAGGTATCTGTGTGTCACAGTAAGACAAACATCTTCTTCCCAGATGCCCTCAGGTTCAGGATAGAACGAGTGGGAAGTGATGAGAGCAGCTATTAAGGAAAAGAAAATGCTCATTGCACACTGCATCAGCAGATTCCTGACACCTTGTGTAGCTACATTTTTCTCTATTGATGTGCGAGAGTGTGTGTCAGTTAGATTTGTATGGAGGGTGAGGAAGCCTCTGAAGCTGGACTGATGCTATGATATCACGAACGTTCTCCACTGAGGCCTTTATTACTGTCGGGGTTAAAGCTCCACACACCACAGCATCTCTTCAGCAGCAGGTGAAACTAACTGTGGGAGGCAGGCTATGGAGTTCAGACCAATAACAAGTCGCTTTCTTGCCATGTAAACACAAAGCCTGCATCAACCCGCACAGTTTTCCACGAGCAAAGGTCTGGGAAGAAGCACAAATAAACAGTCAAATGTCAAGAGGGCTTTATTTACTGGCTGGTTCAGCTTGAGGTTAGCAGGTCTGGAGGCGTAATTTGTGCATTCTATTTGCATAATAACAGGCTCCGTTCACACTGCGAGCTTTACTGCCTTCATGCTCAATTCAGCTCAAACTGCACCGACTAGATGTTTTCAAAGAATTTCTTCTTTTTTTGTGAGTTCTCAACACAGTAACAAATAAATCCCACCCAGGATGCTGATGTACAGGGACGGAGATGGATTCATTCTAAATGTCACATCGGAGGGAAGGAAAAGTTGTGCAACTTCTGATAAACTAAAGTAGCAGATTTTAAAAAAAACACGTATGAAAGTGGCCCAAATCAGAGCTGAAAATATCAGTCAGTGTGATGTTTTTTATTCAATTAAGACAAACTGAGTTACATATATGGGGCGGATTCACCTGCAAAGTGAATGTATACCCAGTTTGAGCCCTGCACGTATTACCATTACACACACATAAAAGCATCATTATGTATGAAAATATTAAAGAACTGAAAGTAACATTAAAGCTGCAGTAGGCAGAATGTTTTTGGCAAAAATTCCATAATAACCTCTCAGCATGTTGTAATTAAAGTGTTCTGAGAGAAAACTAGACTTCTGCTCCTCCTCATGGCTCTGTTTACAGGCTTTAGAATATCTCATGGATGTATAAAGAGAACTGGATCCAGCGTTGGAGGCGGGGCTCCGTTCATTCCTATGAAAGTGTCTCAGTGGAGCATGAAGCCTAAATGGCTCGACTTCCGCCTGGAAAAGTACCCGGATCTTGGGCACGTGGAACATGCGCAGTAGCGTCCGCTCGGTCACATGACTCGGTCACATGACTCGGTCACCGGGTCCCAACGTCACGCCGTCGTCACGGCTTGGCGCTCCAGCCTCGGTCTGGGTCTCATTCACATGAACGGACTTTAAAAACGTAATTTTTTAAATAAGGACTATTAGAGTGTTCATACTGGGGAGTTGATTTACCTCAAAATAAATGATCCACTGAGTTACAGACGTCTCTTTCCCAATGTAAGTCTATGGGGAAAAGTCTTTTTGGGCCCAATGGCATCACGTGACGGACACGGAAGTTGTAGCACCGCCGTTTGGCCACTACGAAAATTGGGATCAATGACCGGCGCACTTCCTGGAGGGTTGAAAAATCTAGTCTGTGACGGGAGACTTTGACCAATCATAGCTTATTTCAGAGAGAGAGCGTTCCTATTGAGCGTTCCTATTGGCTGTGCTCCAGCAGGTGGGCAGAAAAAGTCATTACAGTAACAGAATATTGATTCATATTTGATCAGCGCTGACTAGTTTGACCGTTTGGTTGGAGTTTGCGAGTGATTGACAGCTGCTCATAGACAGCAGACTCCAGATCAGCTCTGACTGCTTGTTTTCCTCCGGTCTGTGAAATCTTGCAGATGCCGTTAGGAGCACCGGAGGACACAGAGACACATGATATTTTTTAGATTACCTGTCTCACTGTCAGGATATAGTTACTATTTTATAAAAAAGAACTTTTTCTAATCATATTTGCTCCAGTTCTACCCACTGCTGCTTTAATGTAGACAGATAATAATAACTGATAATAACTTTTTAATGTTGGTTTGTTTTCTACAAAGCAGGGAGAGGAGCGATTTCCAATATCCATCTGGAATAAGGAAATACAGTCACAACTCTTTTTAATTGTGCAGCAGACAGATTATGTTTAGCTCCAGATGGATAGAAGAGTCTGAGGATTCTATCCATCACATCAGTTAGTTTTTAGAGAAACTAATGCTTAGCTCTGTGACTAGAATGTAATGAGAGACAACAACTGATAGTGTTCATAGCTATACCTCCAAAAAAAAATGCACTGTAATTCGTATATATCCCACAAAATCAATTCGTATGTAATCCACGTAAAAAATGAACCAGGAAGTATGAAGAGCGGGAACGCCACGTAGAGAGGAGGTCGGGGTGGATGGAGACCGCTGATCGTGTGCCGGGTGAAACCAAAAGTCAACATTGATTTATTTGTCAGGTAATTTCCGTACTTAAGTAACGCCACTTCTCTAGTCTCCTAAACCTACCAAGTAGTTTCCTGTTAAGACAGAAGTCTATTTTGAAAAGACTGTTTCTGTGTAACGCGCATTAATTGACTCGTGTTGCTGGACATCGGCAGGAGAATAATTTTCAGTAGGATATCATACGAGTCGTTGTATGAGGATACGTTGCTTTACTCTTTATTCTCAAGACAAAGTTACTGTATCTCTTCAGAGCCTTAAACCTAGCCTTAGTTAGCTAGTTAGGCGTAGTTAGCTAGTTAGATGTAGTTAACTAGTTAGATGTAGTTAACTAGTTAGGTACAGTTAGCTAGTCAGGTAGAGTTAGCTAGTTAGGTGTAGTTAGCTAGTTAGGTGTAAATAGCTAGTAAGGTGTAGTAAGCTAGTTAGGTGTAGTTGGCTAGTTAAGTGTAGTTAGCTAGTTAGATGTAGTTAGCTAGTTAGGTGTAGTTAACTAGTTAGGTGTAGTTAGCTAGTTAGATGTAGTTAGCTAGTTAGATGTAGTTAACTAGTTAGATGTAGTTAGCTAGTTAGGTGTAGTTAGCTAGTTAGATGTAGTTAGCTAGTTAGGTGTAGTTAGCTAGTTAGATGTAGTTAGCTAGTTAGGTGTAGTTAACTAGTTAGGTGTAGTTAGCTAGTTAGATGTAGTTAGCTAGTTAGATGTAGTTAACTAGTTAGATGTAGTTAGCTAATTAGGTGTAGTAAGCTAGTTAGGTGTAGTTAGCTAGTTGGGTGTAGTTAGCTAGTTAGATGTAGTTAGCTAGTTAGGTACAGTTAGCTAGTTAGGTGTAGTTAGCTAGTTAGGTGTAGTTAGTTTGCTAGGTATAGTTGGCTAGTTAGGTGTAGCTAGCTAGTTAGGTGTAGTTAGTTTGTTAGGTGTAGTTAGCTAGTTAGGTGTAGTTAGCTAGTTAGGTGTAGTTAGCTAGTTAGGTGTAGTTAGCTAGTTAGGTGTAGTTAGCTAGTTAGGTGTAGTTAGCTAGTTAGGTGTAGTTAGCTAGTTAGATGTAGTTAGCTAGTTAGGTGTAGTTAGCTAGTTAGGTGTAGTTAGCTAGTTAGATGTAGTTAGCTAGTTAGGTGTAGTTAGCTAGTTAGATGTAGTTAGCTAGTTAGGTGTAGTTAGCTAGTTAGATGTAGTTAGCTAGTTAGGTGTAGTTAACTAGTTAGGTGTAGTTAGCTAGTTAGATGTAGTTAGCTAGTTAGGTGTAGTTAGCTAGTTAGGTGTAGTTAGCTAGTTAGATGTAGTTAGCTAGTTAGGTGTAGTTAGCTAGTTAGGTGTAGTTAGCTAGTTAGATGTAGTTAGCTAGTTAGGTGTAGTTAGCTAGTTAGGTGTAGTTAGCTAGTTAGGTGTAGTTAGCTAGTTAGGTGTAGTTAGCTAGTTAGGTGTAGTTAGCTAGTTAGATGTAGTTAGCTAGTTAGGTGTAGTTAGCTAGTTAGATGTAGTTAGCTAGTTAGGTGTAGTTAGCTAGTTAGGTGTAGTTAGCTAGTTAGATGTAGTTAGCTAGTTAGATGTAGTTAGCTAGTTAGATGTAGTTAGCTAGTTAGGTGTAGCTAGCTAGTTAGGTGTAGTTAGTTTGTTAGGTGTAGTTAGCTAGTTAGGTGTAGTTAGCTAGTTAGGTGTAGTTAGCTAGTTAGGTGTAGCTAGCTAGTTAGCTGTAGTTAGCTAGTTAGGTGTAGTTAGCTAGTTAGGTGTAGTTAGCTAGTTAGGTGTAGTTAGTTTGTTAGGTGTAGTTAGCTGTAGTTAGCTAGTTAGGTGTAGTTAGCTAGTTAGGTGTAGTTAGCTAGTTAGACGTAGTTAGCTAGTTAGGTGTAGTTAGTTAGCCCAACTTGTTGCATCAACTAACTGAGGGTTTTCATTTTATTTTTTAGTTTCCTCCACCTTAGTTTAGTGTGTTTATTTTCACCATTACATCTGTGTGTGCGGTGATCTGTCACTCGCTCTCTTCTTTACCGTCTACCGTTAACAGAAAGCAGCCGATACCAAAGGTTTGCGGGCCTCTAAGAGGTCTGAACGACGGGGAGCACAACTTTCAGCCCAAAAGAAAACAAGAGAAAAGAAAACGTCCAAAACGTCCCAAAACCGCATTTTAAACGTTGGACCTCTGCAACACGTCTATCCGTCCTTCGGTGCGCTGTGGTCGGCGTGGGCGGGGCGGCTCCTCGGTGCAGCAGCAGCCAGACGGCCGCCTCACCAGGAGGAGATGGTGAAGAAGAGAGAGAGAGAGAGAGAGTCTGTGTTGTTGAGATAATTCTGGTCTCATTTTTGGTCTGATAAACATTAAAAAAAAATGTTTTGGGCTATACAAAATAAATAAATAAAATTGACTTAAATTCATCTAAGCTGGTTTCATCTAAATTGGGTTGAAAAACGATGCAATCAGGTTGCCATGGTAATGAATTACGTCTGACTATTAAGCACAACCCCATTCTCTTTTGCTAAATAATAAATAAAAAGCTACACTCATTTATTTATTTGTTGTATTTTTTGGCCACTTGGTGGCAGTGCAACAAGCTACAAACACAATATTGACACAACACCTTATAAACGTGTTAGCAAACATTTCCCTATTTACACATCCAGCAGACACAGAACAACATTTGCATTCATTTGGAGTCACGGTCGTGTCCACCTGATGAATGTCCAATATTTACTCTCCTTTTAGCTGCTAAATGCTCCGCTGTGTTCACCAGCTAGTCTCTGACTGTGTCTGTCTGCTGTAAGTAGTGTACGGGGGCTTTATTAGAGCTTTCACTGGAGACAGCGGCCTGCTGCTCGGAACAAGGTTAATGAGAGCACAGTCTGCTAGAAAACAATCATGAGCTAACGGAGGCTAACAAGCTCCGTGGAGCTGAGGAGACTGCAGAGCTGGTGATGATCCTCTGTGGGTTTGGCACTACAAGGGAAACTTCTAAAATGTAGTTTTTGGCGAGAAACTTGAATAAATCCAGTTGTTTGAATAAGATGTTTTCAAATCAATGTAAAATAGATAAAAGAGGGAATTATGACCTGTTTAACTTCTTAACACTACCTCTAAGCAGCTTCTAATATATAATTATAACTACTATTGCCAAGATTTTTTTTATCAATAAAAATAAAATAATTTATTTCCTAATCATTTAAATTTTGTGGTTTTATGCAAATAACCACTATAGATGACAATAACAACGTATAAGGATAACATTTAGAATTTTTCACTGTTGGAATTTAGCACCACGTGGAAGTGAAAACAGGCCTCTGTTTATTTAAAATGTGAATTTGTAATAAAAATATTTTGTCCCTACAATCTAGGAATAATCGTGATAAATGATCGTGATCTCAATATTGATCAAAATAATCGTGATTAGCATTTTGGCCATAACCGTGAAGCCCTAATGTGTATATATATGTATGTATATATATAGCAGGCCGCTGTCTCCAGTGAAAGCTTTAATTAAAGCCCCCGTACACTACTTACAGCCGACAGACACAGTCAGAGACTAGCTGGTGAACACAGCGGAGCATTTAGCAGCTAAAAGGAGAGTAAATATTGGACATTCATCAGATGGACATAACCGTGAAGCCCTAATGTGTATATATATGTATATATATGTATGTATATATATATATATATTTATTTATTTTCAGATATATTTTTTTTTTTAAATTATATATCATATAATATATATAATGTATAATTTAAAAATAAAAATATATCTGAAAATAAATATCATATGTATATATATAAAATATTTATTTTCAGATATATTTTATATATATATATAATATTTATTTTCAGATATATTTTTATTTTTAAATTTATATATATACTTTATAAAAGATTATTGCAGTTTTAAATAATTTATTTACGAAAATCTTAACTGAAGAATTAATAATTGATATTGATTTCGTTCTCCTTTTTTTTACAAAAAATTGGGAAAATAGAAAAAAAATAGTTCTATATTGTTAAATGTAATTCAGATCTAATATCACCTTGTGCAGCCCTGTAATTAGATTCAGCGAATGTGTGTTTGTGCGTGCGTGCGTGCGTGCGTGCGTGTTGGCTGGAGAGTGCTGGTGAGTGAGTTTGCAATGGGACAGTGCGACAGCCTGTTATTACGGCCCATGTGACTGACAGCGTGTGGGCGAGAAGGTAATTGTTGAAGTATGCCTGTGGTGACGAGGGCCTTCAGGGGAGCGGATGTTCAGCAGACTGAAGGCACGCAGAGCGCACAGAGAGCCTCATCCAGCACACAACTGATGAGTCATCTCTCACACCCAATTCACTCCTGTTTGTTTACTCCGCTCAGCTCCAGCCTGAGCCTGTGGAGCGGTGACAGACAGGGAACCTTCACCCAATGATCGGGCCCGTCTTAAAGGATTCCACCTGTTTAGACTTCAGGACAAGCGGCTTAGTTTAGATCCAGGTCCACTTCCCATGTAAACAGCCTCCTGAGCTGCCACACTGTAAGCTTCTGTTTACTGGACTGAGCAGCAGAGCCAGACACAGGTCTAAATTTACTAACTGCACTCCAGACAATCCGCAGTGTTGGGATTAGACTGCTAGACATTATAACTTTATTTATTACATTTATTCATTATAATGTGTAACATTAAAAAATGTGTATAAAATCATGCATCTAAAATATTGTTATTTGCTGGATGGTGCAGCTGTAAAAAAAAAAACTGAACTGTGAACATCATATAGCTTCAATGAAGTGCTGGAACTTGCTGATAAAAGCAAGTTAGCTCAGCACTGTGTGTCAAGTTCTTCTAGTCGTAAATCAGAAATAAACATGAATTAAATAATTAATTCATTAAAATAAATTATGAAAGTGTATAAGGGCGCAAAACAGTTTCCCATGCTCACTAATGTCCCATTTTTTGATTGATAACATTTGATACACAGAAATTTAACCATTTTTTACCCCTCGAGACTTGATAAAAATGATCAATAATTCCTCCAAAATAGGAGGAAATAGTCTACATGACTATTGTTTGTTTTGTTAAAACACCAAGACCTTGAGGAACACCAGAGAAAAAGACATGCTGTGATTTGGGATCAAAAACTTTTGACATTTTGGAGATTTATGCAAGAATTGCATTTTTCAGCTATTGGATGGTGAGCACTTCTGTTGTGTAAACTGCTCAGAAACCCCCTTATTGTCAATCTAGCTAGGAAAGCCATCCATCTTCTGAATGCTCTAGGTCTCTAGTTTGATCCATCCATCCTCTGAATGCTCTAGGTCTCTAGTTTGATCCATCCATCCTCTGAATGCTCTAGGTCTCTAGTTTGATCCATCCATCCTCTGAATGCTCTAGGTCTCTAGTTTGATCCATCCATCCTCTGAATGCTCTAGGTCTCTAGTTTGTGGCTGTAAAGTTTCATGAGGCTGTGATTATCCTAGAGGTCATCACAGGTCATTTTATACAGTGAGGTCAATGAAATGTCTCCTATGGGGACTAACATCATCACACATGAATACAGTTGGGCTCATTTGATCCACCAGAGTCTCAGCTTTACAGTGATATACAATTTATTGAATTCAAGACTGTTTAGGGACCCCAGTATGCAGAAATTTCCAAACACACCATTTTAGAATAGGAGACAATAACACATTTATACTGCATGCAAATGTCTTGAGATAACTTCTGTTTTGATTTTACGCTATATAAAAATGAATTGAATTGAAATAAACTGCATGTGATTATCATAAAGTGGGCATGTCTGTAAAGGGGAGACTCGTGGGTACCCAGAGAACCCATTTACATACGCATATCTTGAGGTCAGAGGTCAAGGGTCCCCTTTGAAAATGTGATACCAACATCTTCACTCTAGCTTTAAGACTGAGCCGCTACAGCCTCTTAAAGACAGTGATGTCGGCCGGGATCACAGGCAATCCCTTTAGGTCTCAGAGGGTTGGCTTAAAGGTTCAGTTCACCTAAATTACCAATATACAGTATATATATATATATATATATATATATATTCTCACTTCTGGTGGTATCGAACCAGCGGTTTATGTGTCCAGGTTTTGAGATATCTCTCTCTGAGATTTCTGCCTTCACCCCCCAAGACAATGGAGGTAAATGGAATTTATTTACTGACGAAATAAAACCTGAACTATCTACATGACTATTGTTTGTTTTGTTTGTTTTTTTATGCGATGTCACTTTTTTTTGGTTTTGATACAAAAAAAACTTTGTGGCCTCTGCAGGATGTGCACGAGCCGGATTTAACGGGCGTGGTGAGAACACACATACAGCTGTCAACAGTCATATCAGAATCTGCCTTGAAAACACTTGTCATGACATAATCTTCACCTTTAGTTTATATATTTGTTGTTTAGATCGCTCCAGATTCCCCCCCGAGGCTCAGACAGCGAGCTCAGACTCACAGAGTAAACAACGCCCTCGTCTCGGGCCAGTTCTGGTTTGTAAACCCAAACTATGATGGTTATGTGCCAAGGAACTGGCTTTCCGCCCATGTGAGCTCTCTGCAACTTTCCAACTCACCGCCCACACACATGCATGCCACGCACACTCGCACACACATGAAAAACACACAATGACAACCTGTCATCTGTGGAGGCTTTTACCTTTTAATCTCTGAGGTATGGAGAGAGCTGCAAACTAGCCCAGTGTGTCAGATGGAAGCGGTGGTGAGCCGGAGGCAGGGATTGACCCCTCCGGTTCCTTCCACTCAGACAGCCAAACAGTAGTTCCTCAGAGAAAACACACTGCAGCATTCCAATATGTTCTGTCTGTTAACCTCTCCGACCCCGTCGAACCCAGAACTGGGTTCATTATCACAATGTACAGCATGTTGTGCACTCCAGCATTCTTCAGAACTTTATTTCAAAATCTACTCAAGTTTGGAAAGTTTCCAAAAGTCGAAAATAATGCATAAAAACTTATAAAATAAATCTATTTGAGTGACCGATGCAGCCAAGCACATTCAAGATTCAAGGCTTTACTGTCATGTACAGAGAGAACAAGCTGCGGCGGATAATGAAAGTCTTTGTTTGCCGTCCTCTCTGATCGCCACTCAAAGAAAAAAAGAAGAACCTCGCTGACCCAACGATGAGTCCGTCATTACAAACTCAAACCTACAGACACATGATTTTAAATTCTTGCGGAGTACCAAAAGTTTACCAAAAGGTACCAAATGTGTCAAGATGAATTCTGGGAAAATGATGCACCTATAAAAACATGGAGTCCTGCGTTTGAATATATATATAAAGTTAAAACAAGTGTATGGAAGAGTTAAAATGCAAACAAATCAAACAGAGGTATAAATCCATTCATTATCTGTAACCACTTATACTATTCAGGGTCACGCGGGGGGGGGGGGGGGTAAACCCTGGACAGGTCTCCAGACTATCACAGGCTGACACATAGAGACAGACAACCATTCACACTCACAATCACACCTACAATGAACCTAACCTGCATGTCTTTTGGGCTGAGGGAGGAAACCTGAGCACCCGGAGAAAACTCACGCTGACACGGGGAGAACATGTTGTGTATAAAACAACGTGTTATAGGCATTTACTATATTTACTGTATCAGAATTGTATTTTCAATACCACATATAAACCAAACCACAACACAGGAAAAAAAAAAGGGAAAAGACCGATAGTTTCACAACAGTTTCAATGTGCAAAATGTATTTTGGCATCAAAAACCTCACACTGCAAGCAAAATGAAAACATTACAAATAAAGTCTGGCTTTTATGTAGTGTTTTATAACTTTATAATTTTATGTTTTTTATTTTTAATACTTATTTTATTTATCATCATCAGTATAGTATTAATTTTACTCTATTTTATTTAATCAGCATTTTATTACTGATCATTATTAACTCTTTTATTCTATTTTATTTTATTAAAATTCTATTATTTTAATACAATATGCTTATTTTGTGTAGTTTCATAATTTTTTTTTTTTTTTTTATTGTTATTTTTATTTCATTGTATTTTATTTATCTTTTATTATCTTAAATACCCATCTCTTATTGCTTTCTTATTCAATAAACTCTTATATTGGTTGTTTTGGTGTGCATTAGTCTCTACCCACCTGTCACTCAAAGCGGCCACGCCCTCATTATGCTGAACTTTAAGCTTTAATATGATTTAAACAGGTGATTTACATAAAAATTCACCCCCTGTACAGTTGTCAAGGATATTATCTATAGAGACCAAACGCTTTTTTTGTACCAGGCTGAAAACATGTTTATTTCTGGACATTTTAACTCGGGGCTCTATGGAGACTGACTCACTTTGGGAGCCTCAAGTGACCATTTGAGGAAATGCTTTTGGCAATTTGGTTTCATTTCTCAGCACCGGAGGTTGCCGCCTGTCTACAATATGCATTGCCATTTGCATCTTGCATTTGAATATTTTACTACATACAGTATAAGCATCATACAGTATACAAGTAGATACAGAAATGTGTTAAACACTATAAAAAAACAGGTTAATCAGAGTTCAGGAGGTTAACCTGAATGTCTGTTGTGTGTGCATGTGTGTATTTGTTGACACAGTAATCACACATGTGGGTGTGCATTGCTTGTGTGTTTTATATGTAACATTGTGAGTGTGTTTTTTCGAGGAATGGGGAGCTGTCCTGAAGGTAACCTGAGCCCGATAGGTCGGTCTGTGGCAGCCGCTGTTATGAATGGCGGTTAGATGGCTCCCCGAGGCCCCGTCAGACTCGCAGTAATTGATGTAATCAAAGGCATTTGGCTTTGGGTCACATGCCAGCTCGCTGGCTGACAACAGCGCTGCATTTACGTCTTTGTGCCTTTGCCTGGACTTGCCGCTCGCCTTAGCCAGCGAATTCGTGGAAGTTCTTTTTGGCTGGTAGGTCTATCTGCAAGACCGCAAAACCCTGATGAATCACTTGGAAATGAGTCATCCTCGCTCTCGAAGGGATGACTCTTTGACCGACGTGTCTCTCCTTCTGAGCAGGGCTTTTTTTTTCATTTGCTTTGAACGCTTTTCCTATGAGTCACTGCTTTGAGTAGAAGCAGGATTATACATGTGCCTGTTTTGCTCTCAATGCAAATTTACTGAACTGCTCTGGATATAAACTCTGCAGCTGCTGTTCAATGAAAAAATTTGTGAACTACCCAAATTGTTGAATAAAGAAAAAGGTATTTTTTTTATTGAATTTATTGAATTAGGACAGTGCTCATTAATCAACATATCAGCATTATTTATCAATGTAAATGTGCTGGAATTAGCACAATAGCTAAATTTCATCCGAAGTCCTAAAGCAGGTACTTACAAAAACATAAAAACAAATTTTACAATTGCAGGACACCTCACAGGACGGTCCACGAGACAGCACACAGAAAAGCTCTCAACAGTTTTACATACAAAATGGACACATTAGTTACCAGGGAGGAACAGATATTATGCATGAGTACATGACTGGTTTGTTTTAAGCCAATGTTTGAGGGTTTTTTTAAAGGTTAAGTAGAGGTCACAGTCCCTGATATGTGCTGGTAATTAGTTCCAGGAATGTGTGCCTCTAACGGACACCACCATCTGACTAACTTTAGTTCTACGCCTACAGGAGGTACATTACAGTCTCCCCTAGTTAGTGATCTGGTATTTATCGTAATGTTTCTTCTGGATAAAATCATTTAATGGTGGGGGGGGGGTGAGCCCATTTGGTAACTGTCTATGTTTAAAATGTTATACTTACTTATGATATTGCAATAATGGAAACAAAAAGGTTTTTGACTGTCTTCTTGAAGAGAGACTTGTTGGGTTTTGACGTGCTCGCTGTGGTATGTGACCAGGATGTGAAATGATATGTTATGTGAGAAAATATCATTGAGTGCATATAAGCTTTCCCTGACTGTGAAGTGAAACAGTTATATGACGGAAATTTACCAGGTTGAACTTGATCATATTTGAGATTTATTTAATGTGTTCCTTCTCTCTCCATTGACTAGTACACATGGTTGTATTAAAACCTTTCATACATTGTAGTTTCATGCTTTAATAAGGAACCTTAAACAGATAAGAAGCTGAATACAACTGCAGTTTATGTGTTTGTGTGCAAATAAGAACAAAGGAGACCGCTGTTCACGTGAAACCAAAAGTAAACATTGACTTTACGCATGTACAAACCATGATCTTTTTTCAATCCTTAACCAAGTAGTTTCACTACGCTAACCACGTGGCGTTGTGTGTTTCTGCCAGCGTGATACGACGCTGATACTGATATGAAACGGATTCATCGTCATTCAACATATCTCGCTGCAGAAACTCATGTAATGCTGCATCTGCATGCAACGATGCTGGTATTGGTTTGACCTTGTGAGTCTGTGTGTGAGTCATCACGGCAATATGTGCTCCTGCAGAGGAGACACCTCCTGTAACTAGTCCACAGACTTTGTCACCATGATGGCACCACAGCCGTGCAAGATGCAGTCACGAAACTTTGCAGGTGTGTAGTTGAGATCAAAATGATGGTCAAATTTGAAGATGGGTGTATTCCAAGCAAGGGCGCTGGAAGTAAGGGGGGTAGGAAGTAGGGAATGGGCCATGTGCCACTTTGCGCCCCTGACCCGAATTAGCATCGCAGCTGGTGTGTGTCTTTAGTTATCAACTGTAACCACGGTCATTCCTTCACCTTAACAAAGTGTTTTAGTTGCCTCCCCTTAACCATCATTTATTTGCACAGATATTTTTGGAAGGGAAAATTTTAAAAATGTTGGCATTGGACATAAAAAACGTTCTCATTGAGCTTAATGCAGTTTTGATCAGGAAAAACTCCACAGAAACAGGGACATCAGGAAGAGCAACAGAGGAGGGATCCCTACTCCAGGAGAAACAGATAATGCACTAGATGGTGAATATACTCATGCAATAGTAAAATTACAATATTGAGAAACAGACTGTCATTATTAGGTAGATAGACTGCAAACAGAGAAGTGAGAAGAATATGGATCCGGGAAGATGTCGAGCAACTTGCAGGTTGTGCCAAAACAAATAGGACCTGGACCACTGGGCATAGAGCTGATATTATATATAGATACACGGTCAAATAAACTGTACATACATGCAGTAGTAACATAAAAGTAGAAAAAATATAGACATGACAGTGCAACATGTGAAAAAAAGTGCAGGGTATCAGTTATGTTATAAATTACAAGCAATGAAAAAAATGCATTAAGCCATTAGAAAGTGAATATTTTGAGTCCAACTACCTCAGTCTGTCTCGTGTCCAGCTGTCCACCATGTTGGACACGGTGTCTGAGAGCAGGACGGTGTTGCACGCTTGGTTAAAAAGTAACCCGTGAACATGCCATCATCGGTTGCTCCTCAGTAACGCATGCATGACAGGACGCATTTTCTTCTGACAACTATCAACCAAACAAAAACATTCCACACATGTTGCACAATCACCAGCATGGCCTTGTCCTTAAGCTGAGGGTTTCACAGTTTCCACACCGACCTGGCCTCCCTCCACCCAGAGCTTCCTCTTTCTGTCATGGAGGAATGGCAGACGTTTCACATGCTGCTTTTATTAAGTCTAATTAGACTTCCTGACATAAGAGCACAGTGTTTGTCCACAGTATGGGACTCTGGGCGGGAAGGCTAGGCCAGCACCATCGCTCTGTAGACTCTTTAACCCCCCAACACCCCCCCCCCCCCCTTTTACGCCACCCAGCTTCAGTCAGCCGCCTTTCTTGAAAAGGCCTCGAGGAGAGGTCATCGAGTGCAGGAATGCCATTGCTTACTGTGTGTCTATGCCTGTGTGTGTGTGTTCAGGGAGTCTATACTCTGTAATTAAATTCTCCTCATGAATTTAGTGCATTGGGAGCATGAGCAAGATGTAGACTGTGAATGCATCACGCTGAGACAAAGACGTGGAGGCTCGTCTCCCAGCCGCTTTAGACACGGGGCCGCTCCTGCCTGCTGAAGGCCCCCGGCCCAGCTTTGCAGCTCCACTTTAGGTTTCAGAATTAAAAACCCTCAGATGTCTTGAAGGTTTCTGCGTGGATGAATATGAATATGAATACCTTCACTAATCTAGGGGATTAGCTGCTGGATTGTCAAACTGTTTCTCTGGACCCCAAAAACCAGCCCTTGACAGATTGCAACTCTCCTGTACTTTTTATTTTGCATTTAGCTCCATATTTCAGGGTACCTCTGATTTCCCTCTGTCACATTTAACTTTTAAATTATTAGTAATGCATTCATTTCTAATGACAGTATGTGCAGGCTGAAATGAAATCTGTGCCTGTCATCTGAGTTCTTAAAGTAAGCTGACTTTCCATGTTAAAAAAGTACCATTTGGATTAAACATCCCTCTGTCTGCTATAAAAGCATGTTTACAGAGCCTGTCGAGAAACGGCATGTTTAAAGTCCAACTAAAACGTTTATTTCCCTCACTTTTTGTGTAAGGAAATATTCAACTATAATTAGGTGCAACTATTTCTGTGATTTTATTTTATTTTTCAAAAGAGCATGAAACTGTTTCTGGACATATTTGTTTGAAACCAGTTACGACTGATGTTTTGCTTCTGACTGGAAAATATCACACTGTATAGAGAGGTGAAGTCCTGCCACCTTCCAGTGGACCACCATGGGACCTTATTTTGGAACAAATATGAACGGTAGTCAACGGAGAGAGACAAATATTTATTCAAATTGCGCCATGAATCACACATATGATGTTTGTCAGTTTAAAACACAATTTTGCAAGTCAAGAAAGTCTCAGTTCTAGAAAGCGGATGCAGCTAACATTCAAAGGGTTAGAGAGTATCGGTAGAGTATCATACAGAGTAACGTACAGAGTAACGTACAGAGTAACGTACAGAGTAGAATACAGAGTAACATACAGAGTAACATAGAGAGTAACATACAGAGTAACAAACAGAGTAACAAACAGAGTAACAAACAGAGTAACAAACAGAGTAACAAACAGAGTAACGTACAGAGTAACGTACAGAGTAACGTACAGAGTAACGTACAGATTAACGTACAGAGTAACGTACAGAGTAACATACAGAGTAACACAGAGTAACGTACAGAGTAACGTACAGAGTAACGTACAGAGTAACGTACAAAGTAACGTACAGAGTAACATACAGAGTAATGTACAGAGTAACATACAGAGTAGAATACAAAGTAGCATACACAGAAACATACGGAGAAACATACAGAGTAACGTACAGAGTAACATACAGAGTAACATACAGAGTAACATACTGTACAGAGTAACATACAGAGTAACATACAGAGTAACATACTGTACAGAGTAACATACAGAGTAACGTACAGAGTAGAATACAGAGTAGCATACAGAGAAACATACAGAGAAACATACAGAGAAACATACAGAGTAACGTACAGAGTAACATACTGTACAGAGTAACATACAGAGTAACATACAGAGTAGAATACAGAGTAACGTACAGAGTAACGTACAGAGTAACGTACAGAGTAACGTACATAGAAGCATAGAGTACCAAGTAGCATAAAGTAGCCTACTGTGTAGCGGAGATTATGGAGTAGAGTAGTGTATGGAGTAGTGAAGAGTATGGAGTAGTGAAGAGTATGGAGTAGTGAAGAGTATGGAGTAGAGTAGCGTATAGAGTAGTGAAGAGTATGGTGTAGTGAAGAGTATGGAGTAGTGAAGAGTATGGAGTAGTGAAGAGTATGGAGTAGAGTAGCGTATAGAGTAGTGAAGAGTATGGAGTAGAGTAGCGTATAGAGTAGTGAAGAGTATGGAGTAGAGTAGCGTATAGAGTAGTGAAGAGTATGGAGTAGAGTAGCGTATAGAGTAGTGAAGAGTATGGAGTAGTGAAGAGTATGGAGTAGGCCTATGGAGTAAAGAGTAGTGTGGAGTACAGAGTTCCAGTTAATTGTATTATTTAAGGTTTATAGTCATTGGTGCTTCTTTGATAAAGAATTCCTCTGCGTTTAAAAAAATTATAAATGATATTATGAGACATTTTTAAACTTGATTTTCATTTTTGACATTGTATTTCATAAGTTGCCCTACTCATCATCATAAAATGGCGTCATCACCTCCCTTTGCATACAGTATGCACAATTCGTTGTCTTTTTTTCTGAACCTCTCTCACTTTGATGCTCCCTCCATGCCAACAGCAAACGCCTGTTGGTGGTGTTGTTTCGATGTCAGCAGCAGCAGCACCATCTCAAATCGCCAGTTTAATGCACGCAGCAGCACAGGGAGCTGATCTTTGAATGCCACTCGTGGAATATCCTGTGAAAAGTGACGGCTGCTATGAAGAAGGGGCCGTCTGCTGTACTGTGATAATTCATAATTACATGCAAACTCCCCAGGGGTAGTTTTTGCATTAGAAATTAAAACATCTCCAGTGACTGTTCGCTTGTCCAAATAAGATGTGAGCTCCTTCCAGAACAAAAAGCCTGCCTCCCTCACACGGCTGATGTTTAAGCCGAGTAGCGCTCTCCAGCTTACCTCCCTCCCACTGCCTCGCTCCGCTCATTTAGCGCCATGCATTTGCATTTCGGTTTCTTTGCTTTGGTCTGTTTTCACTTCTGAAAACTTAGAATTTAGCTCCTACCTAACTGGTTTTGCCACCAAATACAATCACTAATACCCCTCTTCCATCTAAATTAGCGTGTGTATGTGGGTTTTTTAAACACAGGGAAAACCCGCTAAAGGCGATAGATTCCTTTCTGATGCCAGTAGACATTTTTTTTTTTCAAGTGTGTCATGTTTGGACGTCATGAATGCGCCAAAAAACAGGGTTAGTAAACAGTAGAAAGCAGCATGGAGGCCGGTGAAAATGTTACGGTGGTTACTTCTCTTTTATATCTGTTACTTATTCAGTCGCTCTTCAAACTTGGTGCCGACTAATTTGAAACAATGTTTGAGCGCCGCCTAGATGGAGACATTACAAAGAAAGCGCCAGAAAAGGGGCAAAAGTTAGCACGTCCGCCCAGGTGTCATGTTTCCATCACTGCCAATCGGAGCTGGAACCGATTAATACAGACGACAAAAGACAGATGTTAGTGGGTGTTGGTGGGTTTTTTATTCTGACCCTCCATCTTACAATATTATAACATTATAACATTTCTATAGAGTCCTGTATCACATCTGTGGAAATTAATACTTAGTTTATAGTGACATTAGCATTCACATCAGTACCCCAAAATCATAGGGAATTATAGTGTTTTGCACATTGTCGTTCCAAAATGTATTCTTCCGTACAATTCACCACTACTTTAACCCTTTATAGGCAAGAACTATTTACTGTATGTTAGTTGGGTTTGGCAATTTAAATAATAGTAAATTTGTACCATTAAAGTGGGGGTAGGCAGTATATTTTTGGCATCATTGGGCAAAAATCCCATAATAACCTTTCAGCATATTGTAATTCAAGTGTTCTGAGAGAAAACTAGACTACTGCTCCTCCTCATGTCTCTGTTTTCAGGGTTTAAAATATCTAGCCCGTGACGGAAGACTTTGACCAAACACAGGTCATTTCAGAGAGAGAGAGCGTTCCTATTGGCTGTGCTCCGGCTGGTGGGCGGTGCTTGGTATTTCCTCAAGAGATCTCAACATGGCTGCCGGGTCACAAACTTGTGTCATTTTACAGCTAAACAGTAACTACAAGTGTCAAAACCTTGTTTCAAGACCTTTATTATTTCTGGTGTAATTATACTCACATGGTGAATATTCCTAAACAAAGTTTTATTTAATCACAGCTAATTTCTTCATCAGGGGAACACTCTCATCACACAGCTGCAATCTGCATGATTAATGAATCCACACATGAATATACACACAACTATGTATTTTATATATTAATAGAAAAACAAACTTGATGTCTTAAAGTAACAGGTTTTCTTCACAGTGCAATTCAACGTGTTTCAAGCACTTTCTTTTTGAATTGGGATACTTTGATGCCAGTTGTCCGCTGTTTCTTCAGTAAAATTGTTTCTTCAATAAAATCGTTAAACAAACTCCCAGAAGACTGCTGTTCGATGCAACCCCTGAAGAATTATTATTATGTATATATATATATAATTAGAAAACCTAAGAAATCCATCGGTACCAACCATGTCATACTAGCTTGTCAGGAAGGAGGCTAAATAACTGTCATGTCCATTTTCATGTCCAAGGGATCCCTTGACCTCTGACCTCCAGATATGTGAATGAAAATGGGTGCTATGGGTACCCACGAGTCTCCCCTTTAAAGACATTCCCACTTTATGATAATCACATGCAGTTTGGGGCAAGTCATAGTCAAGTCAGCACACTGACACACTGACAGCTGTTGTTGCCTGTTGGGCTGCAGTTTGCCATGCTATGATTTGAGCATATTTTTTTTCGACCATCTATGAATTTTTTTTTTTTTTTTTTTTTTACAATTTTTTTACATTTTTCAGATTTTTTTTTTTTTATTTTTTCATTTTTCGTACATTTTTCAATTTTTTTTTTACATTTTTCATACTGTTATTGAGGACATTTTTTTTTTTTTTTTACATTTTTCAATTTCTTTTGGACATTCTTTGAACTTTTTTTTTTTTATTATTATTTTTCGGACATTTTTCAATTTTTATTTTTACATTTTTTCAGACTTTTTTGGGGGACATTTTTCATTTTTTTTTTTTTTTTTTTTTTTTTTTTACATTTTTCAATTTTTTTTTTTTTACATTTTTCATACTGTTATTGGGGACATTTTTTTTTTTTTTTACATTTTTCAATTTTTTTTGACATTCTTTGAACTTTTTTTTTTTTTACATTTCTCTGACATTTTTTACATTTTTTTTTTTACATTTTTCAGACTTTTTTGGGGGACATTTTTCACATTTTTTTCGACATTCTTTGAACTTTTTTTTTTTTTTTATTATTTTTCGGACATTTTTTACATTTTTTTTTTACATTTTTCAGACTTTTTTGGGGGACATTTTTCAGATTTTTTTTTTTTTTTTTTTTTTCGGACATTCTTTGAACTTTTTCTTTTTTACATTTCTCTGACATTTTTTACATTTTTTTTTTACATTTTTCAGACTTTTTGGGGGGACATTTTTTACATTTTTTTTTCGACATTCTTTGAACTTTTTTTTTTTTTTTTTTTTTTCGGACATTTTTCAATTTTTATTTTTACATTTTCCAGACTTTTTTGGGGGACATTTTTCAGATTTTTTTTTTTTTTTCGGACATTTTTATATATTTTTTTTTACATTTTTTTTTACTGTTATTGGGGACATTTTTCAATTTTTTTGGACATTCTTTGAACTTTTTTTTTTTTTTTACATTTCTCTGACATTTTTTACATTTTTTTTTTACATTTTTCAGACTTTTTGGGGGGACATTTTTTTGGACATTTTTAAAAAAAAATTTGGACATTCTTTGAACTTTTTTTTTTTTTTTTTTTAATTTTTCGGACATTTTTCAATTTTTATTTTTACATTTTTCGGACTTTTTGGGGCGACGTTTTTTTTGTCATTCTTTGAATTTTTTTTTTTTTGCATTTTTCAGACTTAGTGGGGGACATTTTTTGAACTTTTTTTTAACATTTTTTTTTTTTAATTTTTCAGACTTTTTGGCGGACATTTTTCAGACATTTTTTTTTTTTTTGAAATTTTTTTAAAAAAAATTACATTTTTCAGACTGTTTTGGGGGAAATTTTTCGAACTTTTTTTTTTTTTACATTTGGGGGTTTCTGGACAATATCTGTCATTGTTTTGTGTTGTTAATTGATTTACAATAATAAATATACACATACATTTGCATTTAGCAGCTTATTTGTCCACTCCCATGTTGATAGGAGTATTAAATACTTGACTAATCTCCCTTTAAGGTACATTTAGAACAGATAAAAAATGTCCAATTAATTTGCGATTAATCGCAATTAACTATGGACAATTATGCGAATAATCGAGATAATTATTTGAAATAATTGACAGCCCTAGTAAAAATATTTCTATTCACATTTTGATATTGATTTATACTGTATAACTGCTATGATAGTAATTGTCAAATATATATATACTGTATATATATATATATATATATATATATATTGTATATATATATATACACAATATATGCAACAAGGCACGTTTGCGTCTGCAGCTTGTGAAAAATGCCTTGTGTCATCTTTCGTCATATTCTCGCTCTGTGTGTGTGTGTGTGAGTGTGTGTGAGTGTGTGTGTGTGTGTGTGAGTGTGTGTGTGTGTGTGTGTGTGTACCGAGGGGAGGAGGATGGGGGGGGATCTGAGCGAGCAGTCAGTAGTGCGATTCTCCAAACTCCGCTGCGCACGTTCCAGGGAGTACGCGCGCGCCTCCCGCAGGCTCCAACGCAAAGCCGCCGCGCGCTGACGATGTTGTGAATGAGGGATAGAGTGATGACGTCAGCGGCCGAATGTCAACAATGTAGCGACTGAGAGGAGCGCGTTCCATTCGAGTTAACACGCAGCGGAGACGGAGCGGCACGCCGCGCTGGAGCGACACGCACACACACATACACACACACACGCGCGCGTGCGCACGCGCAGTCGTACACACAGCGGCAACAACAGACCGGAGAGAGTCACAGACGGTGTGTTTTTCTGTAAGTGAGAAAGAAGCGGTGCTCAGCAGCAGCGGGAGAAGAAGTGAAGTCAGCTCTCAGCTCTCAGCCTGCAGCCGGGAAGAGACGCAGCCTGCAGCCGGAGGCTCCGAGGAAGAGACGCAGAGAGGCATCATGTGAAACAACTCATGTGGGAAACACACTAAAGACCTGGAATACGAGCAGAAGAGGGAGATAAAGGTGAGCTGGCGTGCACGTTTCTCCCTCGCTGTGTTCTATGAGTGATTCAGTCTATTGTTGATGCTTCACTACCGAGTTGTAAAAGTGTTTGCTTGGCTCCAGCCTGAGCGGCGGGCTGCAGCCCGGCTCAGAGTCCTCCTCACCGGGAGAAACTAGAGAAACTCGAGTAAAACCACATGCAGGACTCCTGAAAGCTTGTGTCGGTGGTGTGAATATGTACGGTTGTAGTGTGTGTGTTGGGGTGTGAACGCGGGTTCAGGAGTGAAACACCACTCTGAACCACATCCTGTTGTGCTGTGAGTCAGTCCGCCGGCAGCGCTGCTTCTCTCTGCTTTACTAAACTAGAGTTAGTGTGAGATCCCAGAGGAGGGTCAGCACGCTGCTGCTGCTGATCCAACACACAAATACTCCATCAAACAACACGCTGCTGTCACTGGCAGCGTCATTAATGACGAATGATGAATTAGCTGTCATCACTCACTGCATGGCAGCTAATTCATTTGCAGCTGAATAAAACACGTATTATTTATTATTATTAATGTTAGTATCATTATTATTATTATTAATATCATTATACAGTGTACTTCAGCATGTTTTCTGATCCTTCCCAGTCTGAAATGACTGATGCTCATTAATCCACATTAAAAACAATCATCCAAATATGTGCTGTGTAAGGACGAGCCTTATTGGCTCCGACAGCCAATGGAATCATCTCAGCCGCGCGACGGTGTCGTTTAAGAGCCCGTATTTTCATTATCATTAACCCCTTATGTTAAAACTGATCTGGAGCCAGCCCTACTCCCATCAACCGGCCGAAAAAAACAAAACACATCGGGGATTTGTATTATTTTTGTAAATGAAGCGGTGGCTGTTGATATGAGAACAGCTGCGCCTTTACGCGCGGTCCTGCATTGTCATGTGGATGGTTCATGTGGATGGTGCTGCAGCAGAGGCTTAGTCAGTCTCTGTCAGGCTGCTTATGGACGAGTCAGCGATGTGCTGATCAATTATACTGTGATGTAAGTCGGTGATAATGTAGAAAGAATAAAAGAGGATATTTTGTGGGGGAACACCTTTTGGTTCAAAATCCCTTCAGGCGGTTTGATGACGCACGCTGTTACGCACCCATTGAATATACATATTCTACATCCAGTGGGACTTCTCTGTGTTTTTGTCAAACTTTACAATGAGAATAAATCTTTCTTGGTTTGCTTTGCTGAGTCTCTCGCGGAACACACGGCAGCGCGTGTCCGCGGCGCGCATGCAGGCAGCGCTGCGTTTTGGCGACATCAGAAGGCAGAATGAATGTGTTTATTTTGGGGATACTGTATTGTTTGATCGCCACGTGTTTGGACTCGGTGATGAGGTGCCTGAAATCCTAAGGGAGTGGAGTGATGCAGCATTTTGGGGAGCAGTGACATCCGCGGCACCACAGCCTCTTTGTCTGTTTGTGCTGATGCAACGCGCTGATGGCGCTGAGCACTGAGCGGAGGGGATCCAGCATCACCCTCCACCTCCACCCTCATCTCTCACATCATGCTGTTATTCCTCTCAAATGGAGCTCATTCTTGTTTTTCATGAGTCCGTGCTGCAGATGATTCTGAGCGCGTGCCGCAGAGGTGTCGTAGTGACATCTAATCATTAACATTTTAAAGATGAAAACACATCGTCGTCCACTGGCATCGCTCTGCTTTCACAACACGTGCATAGCGGCAGCACTCATGCGCAGAGTTTTACGCAGGGAGCCTTTTGTTCTGTACAGTATAGTGCGCTGCCTTTCTCTCCCCCATGCATGGCAATCCCCTGCTTATGGTGAGGGGGGAGGAGGGGTGTCCAAAAGTGTAAACCCCACAGTGACTCAGTCAGGCTTAAATGCCACTTCATCATGTCTGCCAGGCTTTATTTCTCCTGCTTATATTAGCATTGGAAATACCCAGTATTCATCTCTCAGCATCTCCATTCACTCTTTTCTTTGTCCACCAATAAAGACAGGAATTCACTGAAAAAGGACATTTTGACCTTGGTAGCAAATCCTCTACAGTAGGTCTATATCATAACAATAATAATAATAATAATAATACATTTAGAAAATGTTGAAATACAGTCAGAATTGAAACATATTTCTCAGCAAACAGTCAAGTTTCCCGCTGAGATCTGTTCCCTGACCAGTGCTTGTGTGATGTGTTTTTATTCTGCTCTTACTATGTGGAATAAGACATTTAAAGTTTTGCAAATAGAGATTTTAGCATGATGTTTGTTTTTGTTCTTGCTATAGGAACCTCTAGTTTTATCAGAATCTTTAAATGTGCTCAGTATGGAATTCAGAGCATTTCTATTGACTCCATACAGCTCTCAACATGGCGACGGCTGAGTCGGTAGCTCGCAGCTAACAGTGCTAACAGTGTTAACCTGGGGGTGGGGGGGTGTTACGCTTCTGCAACATCGCCCGTCGGTTGGGACGGCGTGACTCACGTGCACTAAAAGCACGCGGCCGGCCCGGCGATATCAACAAAGCACAGAGAAGCTCGATGGATTTCTTAGGTTTTTCTAGTTTCATACAGTATCTTCACTCTAACTGAGTCCGCTGCAACCTAAAAATAGCAAGTTGCGTTAATGCGTTACAGAAATTAGTGGCGTTCAAAGGAATTTGCGTTAACGTGTTGTGTTATTATTACGTTAACTTTGACAGCCTTAATTTTTATGCCATTGATATACAGAAGATTACGCTACACGTACGCAAAATTACATTAAAAAAATAATCAAATTGATGAACTGTGTTTTGCATTACAGGAAAAACTGACCAACGACTACCTCTTCTGGAGGAATCCAATATTTTCTAACTGGTTGTATTTTTCGTATTTGATTTATTCAGTTATCTATTCAGTTTCATATTTTCTGCATACTTGATGATATGGAGGTCAAAATGCTGTTAAAGTTAATTTTTAATTATTAATTAATGTATTTTCTTTATTTCATTGGCTTAAAAATGAGTCATACAATACTGGAATCAGCCCTTAAATTATTCACCATGATAGGTTTTAATTGAACAATTTAACTGCTCCCAAGTTGCTAAAAAAAATAAATACCCAAGACATGACGTCAGCAGCTACAACTCTATTTGGGGTGTTCACCTCTCTTTTTGGTTAAAGCATCCGCAATTTATAACAATAAAAAACTGTGCACAAAACATTTAGGAGGATTTTTAAGCTTCCTCCTCCTCCTCTATTTTGTCCGTCCCCGGCAATCTTTCACTGCATGTGCATCAAAATAAATCAAGCAAGACCCCACTGACGTCCTTTAAACGTTGTTATTATATAACAATGATAACATCTCTAGAGTTGAGCTCGGCTTGGGAACATCTCTCAGTCTGAGAGCGAGGCTGTTTTGGGGATCTCGACATAATGAGTCCCTCAGGGTTCCCAGCCTGCAGCTGAAATCCCACACGGCAACAGGATCCCTCGTGTGACCCTGCCGGACCCCCTTCATGCTATCCATTCTGAACTGTATAGCGTCCGGGCCTTTAGGTCTGCTCCTCCAGCTTTCCGCTGAGATCAGTAGTAATCATCTTTTATGTTGCTAAATTTCCTACCAAGCTAATTAAAATGGTGATGACAAAAGACGCTGCTTGTGTTCAAAAGTAACCAAGCACTTATGGGTTAATGATTCATGAAATTGCAGATGGAAGTAGGATGTGATGGAGGGATCTCTTTGTGTGATCGTATAGATGGATTTCTCCAGCAGCCTCTTAAGGTGCTAAAACTGCACCATTTTAGATTCTTCTGAATCAGAAGAGCAAAGAAAAGCAGATCCTCCGTAAAGAAATGAACAAAAAGCTGCAAATCCCCGTCGCTCACGTCCATTTTTTCTTTCTCTGAATCATTAAAGGATCGTTTGCATCACTGAGGATATTAAGTAACCCCCACCAGCTCAGCTCAACATCCCAAGTCAGAGCCTCGGCCAGAAAAAAACATGTTCCCATAGCTCTCCCACGTCAGCACAAAGGCATGTTTGACTGGGCGGCTGCCAGTGTGAGGCGTCGATGGAACAGCACTGCTGGGAGAAATCTAAGATCCTGCTGCACTTTACACCGAGGGCTATTGTTTCCCCTCTCTCTCTCTCTCTCTCTCTCTCTCTCTCTCTCTCTCTGGTGTGATCCCTTCTTCTCTCCATCATATCATGGCTGCTCATTCTTCTTCTCCCACCGTTCACGGCAGCGATGTGCACCATGTGAAATCAGCCTGCATTATCCCGGCAGACCCAGCTGCCATCAGTCTGCGGTTGCAGAGTCAGTGCTTGTCTGTGTTTGCTGCTCAGCGGAGACACTCGCCAAGAAGCTATCAAATCGAAAACACCACAGGCACATTTCTGATTGTTTTGGTTGGGTTTTTTTCTCTCTTTTTCTTGTGTTGCCTGTAAGAAATTATGGAGACGCGTAAAATCATCCTGCGTCAAAGCTATTTGATGATCTCACAGACTGGTCCTGCTGCCTCCAGCGGAGAGCTTGGCCCTCTGAACTCTGAGTTAATCCTCTTTAGTAACCCGTCCTGTGGTCATCCATACGTTTACAACCGTGCAAAACATGTTGAGCTAATAAAATGATGCACATCTGGTTCTAATAGCTTTGGAAAATAACACATTGGAAGGGTGGGAGAGGGGGGGGGGGCATGAGGTTTAGTAGCTATTGAAGCAGTTTAGAAGAATGAGCCGTGTGTAAAGTGGCGTTCAGTGAATGAAGAGAAAACATTTAGCGCAGCGTAATGACCTGTTTGTATTGGATTAGTGCAGCAGTACTACTACTACTGCTGGCAAAGACTGGAGAACGCTGGCGAGGTCTGTTTAAACTGAGCTGCTGAGACTAGATCCAGCTCTGAGTTTAATATCAGCATTTACAACTCTTCTTTCCCTTCATTACAACTAAATGAGTTCATTCTTGGTGTTGTTTTTAATTCGCAATTGGATTTAAGTCTGAAAAAAGTTTTGACATGATTCTGAGTATCCTCACATCATGTTTTGGATTAACTCTCTTTTTTAATAGTATTAATCTATTTCAGAATTAAATTCATCGTCCCTCACATGGCCTTGATCTTCCACTGAATTCTGACAATTTGAAAAAAAACCTTTTAAATGTCAGACATATTCTCAGAATTGACTTCAATCTAAGGTTATTTTTTAATTTATTCTCGGGAATTCAGAGTTTTCTGACACCAATTTTTTAGGGAATTCTGAAATAAATCTCACTTCTCAGAATTCAGAAATCAAATGGAGAACTCTCATTTTCTTCTGGAAATGTATTAATTTCAGGAACTCAGTTTTATTCCTAGTTTGCCTTAATCTTCCCTCAGAGTCTGCAGAAACATTAAACACTGTGTAGGGTGCAAAATCAGTCTGATCTCAGACTTTGTGAATTTTGAGAACTGACTTTATTCTTGGTAAACGGAGTAAAAGGTGCTAAATGTGAGATTGAGAGCTTTTCTATTGCCTCCGCAACATGGCAACAGCTCTCACTCACTCTCATGTGTTCATTTCAGTTGTGTTCACGTGGCCCCGATCCTCTCCCAGACTGTGAAAATAAATTCATAGGAAAAGATAAACATTTTATTTCAATGGCAGAATTTGACCTCAGATTTAAGTTTCTGAATTTTGAAAATTGAGATAAATCTAAAATATATTTTAATTATTTTTCTTGAGATTTCTGACATTATTCTGATAATTCGAACTTTAACCTCAATTAGTTAGAAAATTCTCAAATTAAATTGAGAATTTCTCAATTTCTTGTCATAATTAATAAGTTTTAAAATTTAACTCCGATGTATGTATCATTCTGAGAAAAAGAAAATAATGTTTCTGTGTCTGAAATCAGTCCCATGTTCACTCACTCAATAGTGATGAGTAACTTGGACACTTACTCATCATCATCATCATCATTTTTGTAGCTGCAGAGACACTCTACAGTCATTTTCATATCTGTAAAATGTAAAATTGGAGCATTGCATTGTGGGATTGTTAGCAGAAAGTGGTGTCCATGGACTGTGGAGTTTTTGAGGGCACTTTGTATCTTTTGACTTGATTCTGAGAATTTACTTGACTTTAATCTAGGGATGCTAATTTTGAAAAAAATTTCTTAACCGATAACCGACCCTCGTTAACCGATTATTAACCATTAACCTACAAGATTAGTGCGTCTCATGCAGCGGTGCGCCAGCTGCAGTGTATGAGACCGCGTGTTGTCGGCGGTGTTATAGTTGTGAACGTAGGTGTAGTAGACAGTGTGTGTACACTTTATTTGTCGGTGAATAAATACTACGAGGCTACAACTTGCTACGCTCAAGCGAGCTGGAGAGACGGGAGCCAACTTCCTGTATCTGTAACGCCGGCTCAGACTCTCTTAAGGTGGACCGTTAAGGTGGACCAGCTTTTCTCCTTTAAGTGATGAGTTTTTCACAGCTTTTTAATTAATTATTAACATTTCTTTTAACCGTTTTAACCGATAGCGTTAATCGGTTAAAATGTCGGTTAACAGTTAACGGTTCATTATTAACATCCCTACTTTAATCTCAATTCTCATATTTCTCATTTTGTACTCAGGATTCAGAAGTTAAATTTCAGTGGCCTTAATTATCTGTCATGTTTTTGTGTTGTCAGTTGGACAGATCGGTTGTAAAATGGCCAACTGGGACACATATCTTGATAAAAGTAGTTGTGAAACTTTAGCATGTGTGACGCTGACGTTTGTTTCTCCTCCTGAACACACAAACCTCCACATTTAAGTCCTTTGATGAAGCTTTTGCATGTTTTAGATTCCACCGGCTCGTGTGTGGTCTTTCTTTTATAATTATTCCAAATGTCACACAATGAATGACATGTGTGCCCCCCCCCCCACACTGGGAAAACAGAGCCACAAAGTCCCATGAAGTGCTGTGGTTGTGTCTAGATGTTCACCTTGGTAACAGTAATGGAGCCATTAGCGCTGCATGCAGCTATAGGCCCGCTCCTCCATATATTCATATTTCTTCAGGTTGCTGCAGGTTATTCATAGTAAACACTGCTGTCTGTGTGCTCCCCAGTGGCCAACCCCCCCCCACCGTAGAAATGATATGCATACCGTATCACATTAGAGCGGTTTGCTGTGAGGCGGCGGTGTAAACAGAGAGTGTCTCTGGGGTCAGACATCCTCTCTGTGGCCTCCGGGGAACGCTGAAGCAACGTAGTAGTAGTTCCATTTTAAAGTCCTCCTCTCGTCTGTCAGCAGTTTTCTCTCTCTGCGGCCGCTGAGTCACACATAAGGTGGAGGCTCTCACTGACCAGAGATCAGCCAGCGCTCCACCCGCTGCTTCAGTCTGACCTAAACCTGATCACACACACAGTCACAGTCTCGTTGTGCTTTTAGTTTTTTTGTTGTTCTATATTTCTAGTTCAAGGTCCATTTAGTAGCTGTCCTGGAGCTTTTGATCATATCACATGATCTGCATTAGCATCATGGAGATCATGTGATATGATTGAAAGCTCCAGAACAGCTACTAAATGGACCTGGAGGTGAGATTGTTTCATCAACAGCTGTTTCCGAGGTCAAGGAAGAACTTTGAAATGTAACTACATTTTTAGTTTTACTAATAGATGTTGTTGTTGTTTTATATATTAAGATCATTATTTATGTGATAAACATTAATGTTGTTATTTAATAGATTAAGCTATAGAAAGGGGTAGGACCTAAGTGTTTCTATCTATCTATCTATTTATTTCCTTTGAATGATTGTTTTTAACAGGAATATGCCAGTCTGTGTTTGATTAGAGAAATATGAATATTTTAGTAAAAAAATAATAATTTAATTCAAGTAGTTTATCAGAAAATAGCTAAAAATGGTAAGAAAAGTCTTTTGAAATTCTAGGAGCTGCACCAAATTCTACTCACCTTTTCTAAATACTGCACCAAATGTCTGCTAACTAATAAAAAGGGCTGTACGATTTTGAAAAAATATCTAATTGCGATTATTTTGACTGATATTGCAATTGCAAGAATGATCATTTTTACATCATTATTCTCATTTTCATTGAATAAGATATTAAAAAAATTATTGTGTGATTTTTGCAGGGATCTGTACCAAACAAAGATGATCTCTTCAGTCTGTAGAATATGATGTGTAAGCCAGGAAATTAATTTAAAATGCTATTTTGACACATTTCACTTTAACAAATATTGCACCTCTTTGCTATTTGAAAATTGCAGCCGGCCATATTGTGCTTTCAATAAAAATGTGGATTATTTTTGCAGCCATATAGAGAAACAAACAAACCAAAATATAACTTAATTAAAGGAAATGTTAAAATGAAATTAATTCATCAACCAAGTAAAATGACAGAATTTTGTGCTTTTATAAAGACATGAAAATGAATGCATCTGTGCATAAAGTAAGAGGTAAGTGAAGTCAAAGTAAATATAGTAACATAAGATAAGATACGATAAGATAAGAAGTTGCAGTATCGTGAACAAGCCTACATAAAGAGCTCGGTGGTAAAGTGATGGATTACATCTTTTTACCTCAGAGTCACTTAAAAGTTCCTCGCTGAAACTGAAAAAAGTAGCAGGTTTTTTTTTTCTAACTTCTAACTTACTAACTTGTGATTCTTCTTCAAGTCAAGTGACACCAGCTTAACACATCTGTAAATACAGCAGTATGTGACAGAACACAGGTATTAGTTGTTGCTCTCTAAATATAAAGCCGTCTGTGTGTAAATGACGTTAGAATGAAACGCGTCAGTTTCTCCTCCGTCCTGCACAACGCAGAAGAATGATGTTGTGTTCGTCTTCTTCCTCTGAAGTTTGAGGTCAGATCCTTATGTGACACCCTTTTGTTCTGTTCACTGACACTGAGGTGCACACAGCAACACTCAGTGTTCTCTCTGTTACACTGTGTGAATATGACAGTCAACATCTTATGGGCTGTAAAACAACACAAACTGTTTATGGTTTATACTCACGGTAACAATAATAAATGTTTATTTAAGGCCATATGTGACCTGGAGTGAAACACTGCCTGTCTCAGAGTCCAGATGTTCCTCTGTAGAGCCCGACCAGTACATCGGTGGGCCAACACCATTACCACAGATAATATACACGATCAGCCATAACATTAGGACCACCTGCCTAATATTCAGTAGGTCCTCCTGACCCGTGGAGACATGGACTCCACTAGACCTCTGAAGGTCTGCTGTGGTATCTGGCACCAAGCCGTCAGTAGCAGATCCTTTAAGTCCTGTAAGTTGCGAGTTGGGGCCTCCGTGGATCGGACTTGTTTGTCCAGCACATCCCACAGATGCTCCACTGGATTGAGATCTGGAGAATTTGGAGGCCGAGTCAACACCTCCAACTCGTTACCATCCACATGATGTAAAAGAAAACATGGTTCATCAGACCGGGCCACCTTCTTCCTTTGCTCCGTGGTCTGGTTCTGATGCTCACGTGCCCATTGTAGGCGCTTTTGGCGGTGGACACGGGTCAGCACGGGAACAAACTGAGATCCACTGTGTGTTCTGACACCTTTCTATCAGAACCAGCATTAACTTTTTCAGCAGTTTGAGCTCCAGTAGCTCTTCTATTGGATCGGACAACACGGGCCAGCCTTCGCTCCCCACGTGCATCAATGAGCCTCGGGTCTGAGTCTGGTTTGTCCGTTCTGGGCTACTGTAGAAACATGGTGGACAAGAGGACCTGCTCCCTATGTAGACTTATTCTAAGGTAACGAAAACACAACGATTCCTAGTTTACACTAATGAAAACATACTTATTAATATTATAATTAATAATATAATCCATTTCTGTCATCTGAATCATTTGACATTTTTTCGATCGCAATTTGCAATGGAGTTTCTACTTTGAGAAATATGAATATGCTTTTCTTTAAAAGCCAAAAGAACGGTCTAAAAACAAGCCCTCATACAAGAACTAAATAAAAATAATAATAATAAAATTAAAAGCTTGCTGCCAGCCTCTGGTACTCGACTGTTATCAATAATCAATGCCATACGTGTTCCTTTTTATATATAGTTATTTGTTAAAATAATTTCAATTGCAATGCTGTTTTCCATTCATAATTATATATCTGCTGTAAACTGTGAAATATATTTTCTCAGACATATCTTTAAAGGTTTTACGTTATGTAAGGTTACGTATAAAAAAAGAATATCAGACGATACGTTGTTTTGGGGATTTTTATTCTTCTCAAGTATTAATATCAGACGGTCACATCTCACCTTCAGCATCAATCTCAGGTTCGTCACTTCACTGCCAACAGTCGTTCTCTGTGTTTTATCCGATGAGTCTGAGTTACGCTGACTGTAATTTAAACCATTAGCTGTGAGAGGCCGAGTGCAGCTCGTTCCCATCTTGCTGGAGGGCTGGACGTTTCCTGCCAAGGTCGTTTTGTTTTCCTCCACCGCGGGTCGATGGGAAAAAGAAGTGGTGCTCAGTCGAGCATAGTGGAAGGTATTTCAAACAATCAGCGGATTCCTGGTACGGGGAGTGAGATCATTGTTTCAGTGAAGGAGTGGGGGGGGATGGGGGGGGAGCTGGGATGACCCTCGTGGCAGGACGTCGCTGTCCGTCCACTCAGTGATCGCTGTGAACTTGGAGGTGACGCCGGCGGTGGCAGAGGTCAGAGGTCAGGATTCCTCCCCAGATGGATTTATTTGTACTGCTTTGCACATCGGAGACAAACAGAAACAGAAACACTCCCGTTGTGTCTGTGAGGCTCGTTAACACGGAGCTCTGACATCTGTGGCTGATGAACGTAGTATAAATAGAAAATAATAGGCATGCTTCTTTGAGGTCGGAGGAAACAAGTGTCGGGGAAGAACTATTGATCTCTTGTTTGCTTTGTGAGCTGAGATGACAATGAAAAAGGCTCTTAGTACACGTTCATCATTATCGCTGCACAATCGTGAACTTGACGGTAACAAATGATCATGAACTCTACTGAACAACATCCTTTTTTAAAGTGTTAGTTCATTCAATGTACAAACAAAACCGTGGTGGTATCTCTGCATGCAGATAGTTTTGCTATTATCTGTCCTGGTTTAGAGATTTCTGCCTAAACCTCAATACAATGAATGAATGATTGTTTTATATCAACATTGCTACGGCTCTTCAGAAACGTTAGGTTGAGGTATGAAGACGTGCTGATCTGGTTGTGGTTGAAGATTCCAAGTTAAACTTTTAAGCACATCATACGTGTTTTAACCTCATCACCTACTTTGAATTAAGACCTCCAAGATTTTAAAAAACATCAACAGCAACATCTTTTCAGAAACAGTGTTCATATTATTATGAATGGAATAATACGAAATTTCTTAGATCGCAATTTGCAACGGAGTTTCTATTTTGAGAAATATGAATATGGTTTTCTTTAAAAGACAAAAGAACGTTCTAAAGTGTTCTAAAAACAAGTGAATAAAATAATAGAATAATACTCGTAAACTTCCTCTGCAGAAAGTTTATTTCTAGTTTTCGGGGGGTGGACCAATCTCTTCACGACTTCATGCATTTTGAGGCAGTTTCCAGTAAACCGAGCGGTGTCTTCGTTGACGTCGTTGAAGCAGCGGAGTGTAAAACAACAAAGCGTGTTCAGCGTGCGGTTTGGTGAAGAAGTGCAGCTGTAAAGGAGTTTGTGTGAGGGAGGGGAAGAGGGTTGGAGGGGGACATCCTGTGAGACCAGCACAGGTGGTTGGGAGGGGGGGTTGGTGTAGTGGTGCGAATGGGGGGGGGGGGGAGTTGTGGGCGTGGAAGTGCAGCAATGTGCCCACTTCCTGCACCGAGCCCCCGTGCTGTACTGTAAAACAGTAAGCTCACAACGAGATCAGCAGGATTTGCCGGCGGTGGCTTCCTGCCACCTCACAGCAGGCAGCCATAGGTGGAGATCCTGTCTGTGCACTCTAGTGTCCCACTGTGCCTCCTACTTTTCCTTATGATGTGTTCTTTTTGTTTCTAATCATGGAGCCACAAAAGGAATAATAATTCTACAGCGAGAAAAATCTTTGAAATGAAAGCATTAAAAAGTGAGAGCGTGACGTTCACCCCGGTGGGTTTTCCATTTGTTGCACACAGATGTGGAAAACATGAAAGTGTATATGTGTGCTGGGTTAAATCCATGTATACAGCCCTTCCTGTGGGGGAGTAAATCTGTGCGTGGGTACTCGTCAGCCACGTTTATGCTGATTTCATCCTGTAATTTCAAGAGAACGAGTGGAAGAGAATTCACTCCTGTTGGTCAGATGAGAACGATGTCATTCAAACTTGGGTGGCACCAAAGAATCAGCCGTACCGTCCTCCATCCTGCATCAATAGACTAATTATGGACGTGTCAATTGTTGCCAAAAAGCACAGTCATTTTGAATGATTCTGCAAAACCTCAGATTCTGTTCAGCGATGATGCTTTTAAATGTTCACCAGTGATGTTTCAGAGCAGTCGGTCGGGGGAAGATGTGGATCCAGACCTGCGGAGGTAAACAGACTCTGGCTCTATTTTTGCAAAATAGTTAGTATATCGTAGTATATCTGGACAATTTTTCCTGCTCCATCTGTCAGAGTTCGCTCGTTAGGGAGAGGTGTTAGAATATAATCCAGAGTAACTAGAGGAAATGACCCCAGAACAAGAGGTTTTATGGGCGAAGAGGACAAATGTTGACTTCTGATAGCCAGTCGTTATTGATTCTTGCAAAACCTCAAGTAGTAAAAGGTGTTTCAGTTTGAGTCCTGGTGAGTTTGCAGTCAGGAAGTGTGAACCTCAATGACCCAAAGTGACTGTGCAGTGAGTAAGCAGACGGTTGTTGTGTACCTGCAGCGGTCACATGACCCCCCCATGCAGTCAGTCCTCCGGCCGGGCCTCGTCATATGGGACAGATGGTGAAAGGTCAACAAGGCAGAGCTGTGGACGCTCCACTGTTGATACTGAGTCACAAGATCTGTGTCAGCCAAGCATGTTAAAACCAACCTGCTGCTGACTTTGAACCCTTTTACTCACAGGTTTGAGTTTAAAGGTGATTCTGGAAATGAGATCAGGGTGAGAGAGGTTAGTGTTGGACAAGTCCTGATTGGTTTCTTGCAGTCTGGCAGTTTTGAAGCATTTGTACGTGTGTGTGTGTGTGTGTGTGTGTGTGTGTGTGTGTGTGTGTGTGTGTGTGTGTGTAACTCTCTTCTTACTTTAAAGACCTTTGTAACCTCGACATGTGTAAACTGTTCTCTGGTATTGTCAGCCAATCAGGGTCCAGGTTAGTTCCAGTTTTGCATGTAAGGACGTCGGTATTGTTTTAGTTTTTCAATACTAGTGACAGTAAAATAGCTCAATTTCTCCACCAATACCAATACTATACTTTATGATATACCTTACTTTGAAGGAGATAAACGTGCTTTCTATTGTTCCAACTCCCTAACTTACTATATTAGTTATTCATATGCATATCGAACATTTCTGTTTCATTCTCTCTGTGTGCACACGCTGAAGCCTTCGTGTTGAGAACGACACCGCCGAGAGGAAGGTGCTCGTTGTTTCTCCCACAACTTTTAGTTTACATGCAGCTTTTAAATTGTTGAAGAAAACAAAAGAAAAAAACAGGTTTAAGCATTTCATGTGGAGTTTGAGTAGACGGGTGACGGTGTGATTAAATGAAATGTATTCGATGTATATGAATATGAATTTAACTGTTTATGCTGCAGTATTGAACCAGGAACTGAGGCGTTGTTGTTATGAACAATTTAAAGGAGAAGTACGCCCATTTTCAATATTCATACGTATTATTCATATGGAAAGACAGTCCAAAAAAATATTAGGAAACATGAACAACTCTCTCCCAAATCTGGTGATGTCATCGGGGATAAAGTGTGGAGCTGCCCAGTAGACAATGAATGGGAGAGATGCTGTAGATGACACTGAGAGATGTTCTGAGGATATGGGAACGTTTACAGTTCATCGGAGTCTTCCAGAAGCTGCTAGCTTGACAGCCCGTTCTCATTCCATTAAATACAGACGCTTTGTCACACAGACGATGGCGTTCGATACCGCCGCGCGAGGCACCTTTTAGCAGCGGCAAGGAGTCTAGAAGCAAAGAGTTTTTTTGACAACAGCCGCAGCAGCCATTTTGGACTGAAAACGCTTATTATTTTTATAATATTTTATTGTTCTACACAGGCCATTTTGGTAGAATATTGCAATAGATTTGAAATAATTTGGTTTACTTTTGTACGGCACTTTTTTGGAGGACGTTTTACTGGCGTCCGGTAGTCGCTTTCAGTCCAAAATGGCGGGAGAGTAGCTCCGAACAATTGACTTTCACTTCTTATCAATATTCGTTCTTTGGCGGCCGTATAAGATGCACCAGGCTTTTCAGTAACTACAATGTAAACCCATCCGCAGCGACAGTAAACGCTCAGTTTCAGTTTCCCAGCTGACGACACCAGAATTGAATAAAGCTCGCTGGGAAAGGACGGGTTACACGCAGAGGCCAAATCTCATGTATTTACCTGCATGTATATGATGATTGTAATAAACGTTTAGTTTAAAAATGATTTATTTATGCCCTATGACATCACAGGTTTGAGACTTACTTCTCTGGTTTCTGGCTTTGAGAGAGAGGAGCTCATGTTCACAAATATTGATTATACCCCCGCGACAACGTAGTCTTTCGTTTCCGGAGCAGAACTCGGAAACTATTTAACTTAGGAACTTCAGCTTTGGCATGATGGTTGACAGTGTGGTCTAGTTGTGCCTTTTGCCATTAGTTCCAAAAGGGCCAAACCTTTGGCCCTACTTTAGTAGGAGTCAAGCAGTGAGCGGGGGAGGTATGTGAGCCATGCTCACTTTTGCCTCGTTGAACTTTGGCTTAAGCTTATAGTAAACTACTATTTGCAAGGTCAAGAATGAACCTCACAGTCATGAATATTACATGATTTTGTTAACTTTGTGGGTCTCCTTTGCATTGAGTCTTGACCATCTAAACCATTCCTTTAACAAAAGAATGTTAAATGTTGCCAAAACTCAAGAAGCCTTACACATATGCTGATGGCATAAAAATCTGAATTAGTCAAACTTATTATTTAAGTCAGGAACTGACTGATAAGAATCATAGGTGTGAGCATGATTTTATCTCTGTGGGATGAAGTGTTGCACACGTTTAAAGTCCAGTTCCATAAGCTTTCCTTTGAACCACAGAGAGGAGGAGAGATTGAGAAACAAAGGCAGACACAGGGAGAGATAGTGAGAGTGGAGATCAATAGTCACGGCTGCATGAAAGGATGGAGGAGCCGGCCATTTAGATGGATTACAGTAGCACAGCTTCCCTTTCATCTCACTCAGGGTTGTGTCAGGAGAGGAAGCTGATTGGTTCTCATCATGCTTAGCAAGTGCTGCTCAGTCTCATCATGAGAGCTGTGATGTTCTGTATATTTCTCCTCCAAGAGCTCACCACAAACAGGCTAATCTATCACTCTCTGCTCAGCGGGCCGCTGTAACCACCACGACGTCTACGTCCCAAACGTGCACACGTTCAGGTCGAGCTGTGTGACTGTTATCAGTCGACGGTCGGCAGCAGAATAAGAAGAGAAGAAGAAAGATTTCACAGCTGATTTGATTGTGAAAGTGGAGGATTTCTTTAACCACAGTGCTGTGAGCTCTCACTACAGCGTAGTCACACGACTAAATCATCAGTAAGCCACAGTAATCACATTCTGCATTCACGTATCTGATATTGGAAGCATTCTGGTTTCCATGTGTAGTCTGAGTATCACGTTCCAGCAGGATTTGGTTGAATGCAGGTAAACAGCCTGAGAACCGGCCGACTATCGTCCGATGATGATTCAGATTGTTATTGGTTTATAATCAGCTTGTAAACCGGCTACTTGTGAAACAATCCGTACACGTCGTCTCTCAACTGCAGTCTCACATCTCAGGTTGATAATCGGACTGTAAATGATGAAAAGGAAGTCTTGACCCGGGTATCCGCTGGCTGCACCAGAACCACAGAAATATAGCCCTTCACCCCCCAGAGACTCATCATCGTCATCATCATCATCATCATCATCAGAGAGACAGCTGATGACTTCTGAGATTGATGCCGTAGAGACAGGAGGTCTCCAGCAGTTAGCTCGCTACCCGTTTCTGAGTGGCTCACCAAAGGTTCAAAGAATATGGAGCCATAAATTTGATAACACAGAGTCACTTTGTAAACCTGTTTAAATTTCTACCCAATCAAATTCACCGTCACAAAAGGATTCTTTTTCGAAATCAGCCGTCAATTCAACGAGTTACGCCGTAACATCGGGCGATGTTAGCAAGCGCACATCAGGTTTGACAATGACCGCAGAAAATAGCCAGATCAATAAAAGGTAAAATATTTTCATGAGGAATCGGTAACAGAGTTGTTTTTTCACGAATGTGAATGACAAATATTTGAGTCTCATCGCTCTTTAAACTACATCACGTCCGTCTTCAACACTTGTTTGATTGTTTCGCGAATAACTGATGAAATAAGACAGAATAAGGCAGAAAACTACAGTAATGTGTTGATCTGTATCTGTAACAGATGACATTTTCACAGCAGCACTCTCTGTAAATTATAAAGATTTTAGAACCTAAGTTGATAAAGTTTTTAAATCATTAATTAATCTATCTTTTATCAAATTAATACACGCATTGAGTGTTCACTCTTGTCCTTGGGAATAGTAGTTTGACAAGAAAAAAAAATCTAAATTTAAGGTCCACTTTTATCAGCTTTTTGCAGAGCTTTCAAGCACATCTCATGGTCTTCATCGGTGGATAAAGCTGTCATGACAACTGAGCTAATGAAGAGGATTAGGGCCACATGTGAGTTTAGTTTAATTCTGACTTTATTCCCAGAACTCAAATTTTTCACATGTGGCCCTAATCCTCTTCTTTTTTTTGTCAAATAGATTTATTACTTAAAGTCTTAAAAATGTTTAAAAAATGTCAAATGTTCATTGTAATTTCCAACAATCTAAATTGCTGTCATCAAACTGCTCATTTTGTCCAGAAAGTCCGAGGTATATTGGTATG
Organism: Sebastolobus alascanus; assembly: GCA_916701645.2. NCBI lineage: Eukaryota > Metazoa > Chordata > Actinopteri > Perciformes > Sebastidae > Sebastolobus > Sebastolobus alascanus. The sequence continues at coordinate 110,028 of CAKAOJ020000516.1, forward strand.
AAATTATGAAAAACAGAAAACAAAAAAATGAATGAATAACTGATTATCAAAATAGTTCATTGTGGCATTTTCTGTGAAATCAGTATACTGTAATTTTCTCAGCATTGTGATGTGATGTGAACCTTTTAGATAAAGTGGAAAGACTTTTATCACCATGGAGATTCGGAAATCTAGAAAAAAGGAGGAAAAATATGTTTCTCGTAATGAATCACAAATAGTGTATATATCTATATAGTATTAGGGGGATGGCACTGCAAGAAATTAAAAAGTAAAATTAAATAAAATTAAATACATAAAAATAAAACTCAAAAATAGAATTAGTCAAAATTTCATTCGACAAAACAAATCCCAACTTTCACTTTTTAGCTTTTTGTATGACTTTCAACAGCGTTTCCTCCATCTCCGGAGGAAGACCGTGAGATACAGTCGAAAACTCAGCGAAAAAGCCAGTAAGCAACATTTTATGGTTTCTGTTTAGTTTCCCAACATGAAGAATAAACTTTAAGCTTCGCCTTAAAGTCAGGCAGTCCTTGTTTAGAAAGCAAATTAACTTGAATGTCTAAGGAACAAATATTATTCATTTTCTATAACGAGATTAATTTTTCTTTATTTCTGATTCGTGATTCTAGAAAATTCCTGAAACAAGTAAAGTTGCGCTGAAAGCAAAAGTATTCCCATTGATGTACAGTTACCACGGTAAGTTTCCACTTAGTTCTTTAAACCTCAATTCATTTTTATTTGTATACTTTATTTTTTCCCCTTTTTTTCAAGGTTGTTTTCATATAATTTACAGTTCGTAATTATAATAGTTTATAAACCAATTTTTAAGTAATTACGCTTAGAAAAAAACACAATAACTACACAAAATAAAACAACATCAGCATTCAAAATTAGAAAAAATAAATAAAATGAAAAAAATTTATAATAATAATACAAAGAAAAAAAGCTGTAGCTATATTTTTTCCTTCTGCCAGAGTCCATCTCTTCTCAAAAACATCCTCCATATTCCTTATTTTGTGAGTTCCCTTTTCCATAACTTTCACTTCTTGAATCAAACTATTCCATTTTATAAAATCTGGGGGTTTAGTTTTGTTATTAGCTTCAGTGCTTCTGTGATTCTGAGTCTTCTAAATAAATAACGTTCACCTTTACTGAGACCAGTTGGAGGTTTCCCCGAGTATGATACGTTCTGCTTTTAAATACAAAATGTCTTCTATAAACTTAAAAACTTCTGACCAAAACAGATTCAATAGACTGCATGTGTGGAAAATGTGTAAACGATTTGCGTTAATTTCACCTCAGTTTCTCCAGCACTGAGAACTTGGTCTTCTCTTACATTTTTGAAGTTATTTCAGGTGTCTAGAAAAATATCTCATATTAATTTTCTAAGTGAATTCTCTCCAGAACAAGGAACTGGTTGTTTTATGTGTTTCACTAGACCTCAATTTTAAACCTTAATTTTAAACCTCAATCCAAAGACTAACTTTTTGAGCTTGTTCTTAACATAACATCCTTGTTCACCGTCTGCAGCCACAGATCTGATAAGAAACATTTTTTTCTAATAGGTGTTGGAAAGAGACAAAAGATAACTCACTAAATCATGTGTACATGTAAAACATGTGAGTGCACTGCTGTGTGTTTCTCTGTGAGATTGCATAAGTACGAGTGGATGACAGGACGGTCTGTCTCCACAATGCAGGGACGCCCTCCCCGTGCACCCCCCCCCCACACCAACCTGCCAATCATGTACCTGTTTCTCTGACTCGTAGTGATGTCAGTGAAGAGCGTACTGTACGCTGCTCGTGGATAAATGATCACTAATCACCGTCAGAAGATGAAGGACAAGACTGTAAGTAGCTCTGACACCGTACATACTCCACCTTTTTGTTTTTATAATGTCAAAACATGGTTTTCTGTTGGCAGGAAGGCTGTTTCTTTATTTTTTCCTGTTGTGGTTAGACTGCGTGAAGCCGAGGCAAACACAGTGACACACACACACAAACAGAAATTCAGATGCCGCTGGAGTCTGATTGCTTTAATTTATATGGTAATCCATATTTATCAAAATATCATTTATAATCCCAGCTGAAACATTTATATATTTTATTTAGCAGTAAAATAATTCATGTATTCTTTTCTGTTTTAAAGTAAAAAAGTGGATTTATTTAAATAAAACATATAATGTGACGGCTGTAATGCTGTAATATCTCTGTGAGCTCTCAAACAACAAGAGAAAACCACACTGTGTGAAACTAATGAATTGTGTGCATTTCCATTTATAACTAACTGTTACAAAGGAAATAAGGCTTCCTTCTCAGACTTCCTTTCCAGGTGTTAGAATAGCGGCTGTAGCAGACTTAATATTCAATCATAATTGATCCAACTGCGTCTTTCGTTCCCTCCCGTGCTCGTGTAAATCTTTTAACAAGCCTCGTCGTAACTATTAAACCTCACAACATAAATGAAGGAGACGTACACTCCCTTCAATAATAGATCCTGGTAGAATATCCCATCTAATGTGTGCTTGTTAAAAGAGAAAGTCTAACTCTAAAGTGACATGCTGCTCACAGATCTCTTTATGGCAGCTCTCACGTGTGCATAAAGTCACAACTCTTATCCCCGCTTTACTTAAGAGTCTACTAGCAAACACAAAGGCCTACTTTGTCCTGGAGCGGTTAGTCTCATAGCCAGGGTTTGTGGCTTAGTGTATAGTATATAGTGGAGTTAAAGCTGCTGTAGTAAGAGAGCAAGTTGTCAGAGTACTTATAGCCCCGACCACGTGGAGAGCTGGCATCTGTGTGTCGCGCCCCGAGACTTTTACTTCTGGCATGCTGCTGAGTCCTGGACCTCCCACTGTAAATACATATATCTGAAGGTCCAACTCAGACCAGAAGACATCTTTATATATATCTCCTTGGTATTTTTCTTATTTGGTTCACATTGTAATTACCAAAAAAGAAGAAATTGAATTATTGTATATTTTTCTGCGAGGACAGCACCCCCTATAGCAGGAGTCAGCAACCTTTACTATCAAGAGACATTTTAGGAAAAAAAAGAAAATCTGTCTGGAGCCGCAAAACATTTGATCATTGTGATGAAGGTAACACAGTTTATAGTCTAAGTATATAGTATATAAGTCTAATGCAGTGAGGGTCAAAGTGCAAATGTATGACGGAGTATTAGGGTCACATTGATGGAAATAAATCGGAGAATTACAGAATAAAGTCATAATATTACGAGAAAAAAAAGTCTTAATATTACGAGAATAAATTCATAACTTTACGAGAAAAAAAGTCGTAATATTACGAGAATAAATTCATAACTTTACGAGAAAAAAAGTCGTAATATTACGAGAACAAATTCATAACTTTACGAGAAAAAAAGTCGTAATATTATGAGAATAAAGTCATAACTTTATGAGAAAAAAAAGTCGTAATATTACGAGAATAAAGTCATAAGTTTCCGAGAAAAAAAAGTCGAAATATTATGAGAATAAAGTCATAACTTTATGAGAAAAATAAGTCGTAATATTACGAGAATACAGTCATAACTTTACGAGATAAAAAGTCGTAATATTATAAGAATAAAGTCATAACTTTACGAGAAAAAGTTGTAATATTATGAGAATAAAGTATTAACTTTACGAGAAAAAAGTCGTAATATTATGAAAATTAAGTCATAACTTTACGAAAAAAAAGTCGTAATATTACGAGAATAAAGTCATAACTTTCCGAGAAAAAAAAGTCGTAATATTATGAGAATAAAGTCATAACTTTATGAGAAAAAAAAGTCGTAATATTACGAGAATACAGTCATAACTTTACGAGAAAAAAAATCGTAATATTATGAGAATAAAGTCATAACTTTACGAGAAAAAGTTGTAATATTATGAGAATAAAGTATTAACTTTAGAGAGAAAAAAGTCGTAATATTATGAGAATAAATTCATAACTTTACGAGAAAAAAAGTCGAAATATTACGAGAATAAAGTCATAACTTTACAAGAAAAAAGTCATAATATTACGAGAATAAAGTCATTACTTTACGAGAAAAAAAGTCGTAATATTACGAGAATAAAGTCATAACTTTACGAGAAAAAAAGTCGTAATATTACAAGAATAAAGCCAGACTTTGCGAGAAAAAAAGTCGTAATATTACGAGAATAAAGTCATAACTTTACGAGAAAAAAAGTCGTAATATTACAAGAATAAAGTGATAGCTTTACGAGAAAAAAAGTAGAAATATTATGAGAATAAAGTCATGACATTACGAAAAAAAATTCGTAATATTACGAGAATAAAGTCATAACTTTACGAGAAAAAAAGTCGTAATATTACAAGAATAAAGTCAAAACTTTACGAGAAAAAGTCGTAATATTACAAGAATAAAGTCATAGCTTTACGAGAAAAAAAGTCGAAATATTATGAGAATAAAGTCATGACATTACGAAAAAAAATTCGTAATATTACGAGAATAAAGTTATGACTTAACGAAAAAAAAAGTTGTAATATTATGATAATAAAGTCATAACTTTACAAGAAAAAGTTGTAATATTATGAGAATAAAGTATTAACTTTACGAGAAAAAAGTCGTAATATTATGAGAATAAATTCATAACTTTACGAGAAAAAAAGTCGAAATATTACGAGAATAAAGTCATAACTTTACAAGAAAAAAGTCATAATATTACGAGAATAAAGTCATTACTTTACGAGAAAAAAAGTCGTAATATTACGAGAATAAAGTCATAACTTTACGAGAAAAAAAGTCGTAATATTACAAGAATAAAGCCAGACTTTGCGAGAAAAAAAGTCGTAATATTACGAGAATAAAGTCATAACTTTACGAGAAAAAAAGTCGTAATATTACATGAATAAAGTCAAAACTTTACGAGAAAAAGTCGTAATATTACGAGAATAAAGTCATAGCTTTACGAGAAAAAAAGTCGAAATATTATGAGAATAAAGTCATGACATTACGAAAAAAATTCGTAATATTACGAGAATAAAGTTATGACTTAACGAAAAAAAAGTTGTAATATTATGATAATAAAGTCCTAACTTTACGAGAAAAAAGAAAATAACACATAAAATTACTACTTTATAATATTATGACTTTATTCTCGAAATCTCAGATATATTTTTTTTCCTCAACGTGGCCCTAATACTCCTTCGTACCGACGTACCATAGACCTACAACAATGATAAATAAAAATGAAAATGTAAACAAAGAACAGTTATTCATTTCCATTTTTAAAAATCCACAGGGAGCCACTGGAGAGGAGCTAAAGAGCTGCAGGTTGCTGACCTCTGACCTTTAGTGTTCTTCAGTTAGCTGGAACTGATGATATTGATACTGTAAAACTGGTTTGTCTCTGTATATTACTTCTATCCTCTTGGCCAATAGGAACGCTCTCTCTCTCTGAAATGACCTCTGATTGGTCAAAGTCTCCCGTCACGGGGCTAGATTATTCCGAAGCCTGAAAACAGAGCCATGAGGAGAAGCAGAAGTCTAGTTTTCTCTCTGAACACTTGAATTACAATATGCTGGAAGGTTATTATGGGACTTTTGCCCAATGATGCCAAAAAATATACTGCCTACTGCAGCTTTAAGGGCGCTCCTGCAAAAAACGCCAAGCGCACAGAGTGGAAAAAAAGCGAAGCGCTCAGCAACGCAACGCAAAGGCAGCGTGCAAAACGCTTCACCCTCATTCAATCCCAAAAAGCCGCCCCAGGCTGCTAAAACTCGTTCAGTATTTCTTAACTATTCTACCTAGGGGTGTAAGAAATGTCTCAAACAGGAAGCTAAAATCCTGAACGACTTCCTGCTTCCTGTTCCTGCTCAGACTAACTGAATCTTGTGCGATTATTAAAACAATGTGGAAGAAAAAGGAGCCAAACTGGAGGAGACGAATATGCCAAAATAAATAAAAGTAATCCAAAGTTTAGTCTACAGCTGACGCTCAAAATAAAATGCTATATGGACACATGCCCTTATGCACCTGAGCAATGTTTTTTTCTATGAATTGCGTATAGAAATATAGAAAGCAGTCCGTCAGAAACAAGTGAAAATATCCCATCACACTTGCCATACTTCATTATTTCTTCCATGAACTCAGGAGCTGTGAACTGCCTGCCCTCGCATCCAGGCTGCTGTGTGTTTTACAAAGCACACAACTCCCACATGGCCCATATCTGGGAGGTTTTAAGTGCCACTGCTTGTTGCCGGGGCTCGTGTGAGGCCTCTCTGAAGTATCTGCGCTCAACTGTACGAGTCTGTCTGCCCCGTCTGCTTCCCATGATGCACCTCCCCATCCCCAGTCTGGCGAAGGCAGTGAAAGAGGCCATTGTTTCTGTCACTCTGAGGCATGTTGCATGCAGTTCTGACACAGAGTGGGAGAAATGATTCCCTTTATACCCCCAGGAATGTCTTTGAATCAATCATTTCTGTATGAATAAATGCTGCTTTGATTTAAGTCCTTTAGTCACAAATGTGCTTCGTGTGTTTGAAAAGAAAGGGAAACCAAATAGTGCACAGTAAGGAACTAGAAGAAGAAAAAAGACAATATCACAACACCTTGTTTTATAATCTCCTTCCTCATTAAGACATCTTTCATTTTTATCCTGACCTGGAGCAAAGACCACCTCCAGAGCCCGATTCAGACGTCTGATCCTCCGACTGAATCGAGCGGTCTGTTAACACAAGTGTCTTTCAGGACTCCTCTCCCTCCGACTCCTTTCTTTTCTCACCGAGCTTTGATTGATGTGCAGCAAACCACAGTTGGAAAAGCTCGCAGCTTCTCTCGTGGATGTTTCCTGCATGATGTAATGTTTTGATGATCCTCTATATGTGGTATGCCATGTGCAGTGACATCAAAACAAAAGAAATATCCTCCCTCTGAAAAGGTGCTCTTCTCAGGCAGATCATGTATGCTTCACATACCATGAGACCCTTTGAATCCCCTAAACGGGACCTTCTTTGCTTTGACGTGCGTGAGAACGTTTGATTCTCTCTGTTCTCAAGTTCCAGGCCGCATAAAATCTGTATAGAAGTGAGTCTTCCTGATCCTACTTCTGAATCTATCCTTGTTGTTGTGTTGTTCAACCTGAGCTGAGTCGGAGGAGTCTGAGCTACTCGGGGTGTAAACCAAGAGCGCTACGCAGAGGTCACTAAACACTGCCCCATCCGTCAGCGCCGAGGCTATTTTTAACCCTGCTGTATCACGTATCACCTCTTGCCATTTTGTTCCTTTGTTCGATGAGGAGGGATATTTCAGGACACTCTCGGGTAGCGTGGGAGGCGAGGTGAGGCGAGTCCTCTCCCCGACAATTGATCTCCCCCTCTGCTTCATGTGTGCGTGCGTGAGGCGAGGTGAAGTGAAGCCCACGCTTGCCGCTGACCTGCTGCAGGGGTTGAAAACGTGCTCTTCCCATTCATTAGGCTGGGCGGCCCGCGCTGCTACCAAAGCGCTTTCACTACATCTGTATTTGTGGTCTCTGATAGGATCCAGATGGAAGTCTGGAACACCCGTGCAGACCTCGTACGAGCTTCACATATGGCAAACAGTAAAGGATATTTAAAGGAGCCACGCACCCGGGTCACTCTGTAAACAACGATGGTCCGTGCATTTGTAGTAACATCACACACTTTTTTAGACAGTCTCTCATCGAAGGCATTCATGGTGTTGCCTTGAGGTGTACACCCCAAAAAGAGAGAGCTTGAGAAAGCAGGTCAACCCTCTCTTACCTGCAAACACCTGGCCAACCTGCTCAGTGTGATTGTTGGGTTGTTGCTTATTCCAGCATCAGAAAGGTGTGGGACGCTGTTTCTTTTGGGGCCTTATACATTGAAAGTAATCTGCATCCAGATACAGAGAGACATCGTACACATACCGCTGGAATCAGTGGAGCCACAGTGATAACAGTATCTCTGTTGCTGATCCCTAAATCCACTCAGAACTCCTATGAAAAATGCTCTGCTCACAACTTCAGCTCTTTCTTCATATAGTCGTCAAATTCAGACTTTTCAAAAGTAATCCAGGTTTCTATTGTTTCCATGGTTACAGAGCTAACCCTAACAAAGACATCTCTAAACAAACAACCGTTTTTCTTTCATAAAAAGTGTCTCAGAACATGTGTAGCACCGCCCACATACTGCTGGTATCTGTGACAATACGACCTAGATAAGACATGTAGTGACTCTACTTTAAACCTGTAAATGAAGAGAATGAAAACCCGATTGTTTAAAGGATTAAAGGACAAATAATAAACCATTCAAACCGACATTTGTTGAGTTTAGAGGTCTAGTCAGCGATTGGGAAAAGCCCACTGGCTTGTCAGCTGCTGTATTTGTTTGTGTTGGGTTCTGATCATCCCGTCCAGTCTGCTGCTGCTGCGACTCTGTTTTGCTCTGATTTTTTGCAGCTATGAATGTGACGGGGGAATGTGCGTAGGGCGGGGTAGCAGAGGGGGGAGCGCAGGAATTCCCACTCACTTGGCTCATCTTGCATTTGCTCTACTCCTCCGCTGAATCTCCCCGGCCGCCGCACATGGAAAAGGGGATGTTTTGTTTGTGAGGGCCGTGCACGCCATCCTGGTTTTCAGGCATCGGGACCCGGAGATGCCGCACAATGTGGCAGCTTCGGTTAGCAGGAGGAGCACCGCTGAGTCCATTAATCTGCCTGTCCAGGGCCCCTTTCTGCTTTTATTTTTAGCCAAAATCCATCAGGCCTGACAAGTGGGGCAATTTGAGCCAAGTCGAGGGCAGCGCTCCACAGAGTCAATCTTCTCCTCCCCTCTTGGGAAAAAAAAGCTCCGGACAGCCCCGCTCCAGGCCCGGGGTTTTGTTGAGTCATGTGAGATCATGTACACAGACACTCAGGAGAGGTGGGGGCTGAGGTGGAGGGGGTAAATGAGGCGGGTGGGGTTAAGGCCATGGGGCAGCAGGGGAGCTAAAATCTGCTCACAGGCCAGCAGACAGCACAGCGCGCTGCTGCTAGCCTTGTATAAGGTAATGTCTAGCGAGCATGTTGGGGTGGGACGTGTGCACAGATTTATTTTAATACACTGCCGGTCTTGCCAGTGGGGGGAGGGATGTGCTCGTCCCAGGACCGCCGTCACACTTCGGACGAGACGGGACTTTATAGTAGACAAACCCACCACAGGCGAATAAAAACACTGAAAGGAGGCAAGTTTCAGTCCAAGTTTGACCTTTTAATCTGCATGATCACACTGTTTGGTGTTTGAACTCCTTTTTCCTCATGCAGTCTCCATGCGGCTGGACTAGCTCCTCTCAGCGTGCATGTTTTAAGTGAATTGCCCTGCAGTTCTGGATTTGGCATGTCAGTCTTGTATTTAGCGTCGGAGTGATACAGTATGAGGTGGTTACAGTACGCTGCAGAGGTGAGAGTCTGCTGTAGCTTCACACCTGAAGCAACACGTCGATGCATCACACCTTCCAAAGAATGAAAGATTTCTTACCCGACTATTGAGATACTGTTAGTGCTGCAACTAATAACATTTAGGAATCTATTGATGTTTTTATTAATAGATTAATCATTTAATATATAAATATAATAATCATATGATAATCGGTGGATTATCAAAATAGTTATTGATTGGTTGTGAAAGCTCATTCTTGCAGTTGAAAGCTTTTTTTCAAACCAAAACAGTTGATTATTTTTCTGTCAATTAATCAACTGATTGTTCAGGTTGGTCTCATACACTGTTCGTAGCTGATTCGTAGCTATCTATCTATCTATCTATCTATCTATCTATCTAATCTATCTCTCTATCTATCTATCTATCTATCTATCTATCTGTCTGTCTGTCTGTCTGTCTATCTATCTATCTATCTATCTGTCTATCCATCCATCCATCCATCCATCTATCTATCTATCTATCTATGTTTGTGTTTATTGCTAATTGCTAAATGTTAGCATGCTAACTTGCACAATCAAGATGGTGAAACATTACCACTTAACATCAGTATGTTAGCATTGTCATTGTGAGCATGTTAGCATGCTAACATTAGTATTTATAGTAGCTCTAAGCACAGCTGTGTCTAATGGTGGAGGTGCTATGTATGTGGCCGTGGACTCTTCCGTCTTGTTGTGCAACTAAAGACGGAGAGAGAGAGAGAAGAGAGAGAGAGAGAGAGAGAGAGACAGAGAGAGAGAAGAGAGAAAGCATGCGTTGCCAATCTAACATCAATAATTGAATCTGAGCTATTTTTAGAGTTGGACCGGCACAGAACGCTATCAGGTTCAGTGTTAACGCGACGGCTGGCAGCCGGTGGCATTGATGCCCAATGAGTGGTGTAAAATCCAAGGAGAGAAAATTCATTTCTATTTTGCATTAATTCTCTTCACCGACATTAACTTTGCAGGAACAAAGCTAATGTTTACACGGTAGATATTTTCTGCTATGGAATTAAACTGTTTAGAGGACATTCAGTGTTCATCATTTTTATAGCCTATAAAAAGCGGCAACACTCTCACAGGATGTAAATCAGCACAGTGTGTTTGTTCTTATGCATGTTGGAAACAAGGCTGTACACTGCAGTGGCAAACCCCCCCCCCCCCCCCCCCCCCCCCCCCCCCCCCCCCCGCCCCCCACCTTCAGCGATGAAGGTCACAGAAGAGGAGAGTTAATGACCAACACACAGGGCAACTTTAATGAGCCCTGCACAAGTGATATTTAGATTCCATTATAGCCCGTCCTCCCTAGTCTTCCCACTCCCTGTTAGAGCTTTCAAGAGGCTGTATATCCTCCGTCTGTGCATGTGTGACTTTTGTGTCTCTGGGAACTATACGCTTCCACTCTGCTATGTATGTATGTTCATGGGGGGGGGGGGGAGATGCTCCATTTATACAAAGAAAAAAAACACATCTAAACCACATCTCACGTCTCATTACTGTATAATAGAGCTCTAGAGTGTACTGTAAAAGTGGCTATTGTGTCAGTTGATTTACCCATTGAAGTTTAAAGATGCATATATTGAGTAGTCAGAGAGTCCACAACAGAGGAAGCTGTCATATTAGTTGTGTTGCAGCGTCCACTTTTATTAAACTCTGCTCTGCTGGAGTGTAAATGGCTCCACAAAAGAGACATGGTTGCAGACAGTTAGGGGACAGGAGGCTTTATGTTTTTTGGGGTTGGAATTTCTTCAAAATTGGGATGAGCCGATTAGATTTTGGTTGTCAAAGGTCAAGGCCACCGTGCCTCACGTCCCATTCTCGTGGACGTGATATCTCAGGAACACCTTGAGGTAACGTCTTCAAATTCGGCACAAACGGGACTCGAGGATGAACTGATTCGAATTTGGTGACCTCACAAAACATGTTTTTGGCCATAACTCAATAATTCATATGCTAATTATGATAATTTCACACAAACGTCTAACAGGATAAAATGATGAAGTGAGGACATTTTGGACAGACATGGATGTGAACTGCAACTTCACTGGTTGGCGGATTTATACAACCGAGAGGCGGTAATTCTAGTTTGAATGAGTTTTTGGTTAGATGCCTGAATATAAGGACTATGGTTATTTTCTCGTTTTGTTCTATGACATAAAATTTGTCAGTAAATACAGAGAATTTTAAACTTTTTTGTAAAAAGAAGGTGGTTGCTAACAAGTGGCTAAATGAGACTATAGAGGTTGTCGGGGACATTTAATCGTCATCACGCCAAACACGTCCGCTGTTACAGCCTCGTTGTGTATACTTGTGTTCCTTTATAGCCTAACGTTAGCTTGTTACTTCTGGTGATTGCATTTACGTTTCAATAATCATAAAAGTGGTGTTCATTTGTGGAGATTATCGTTTGTTTGCCACATATTTTCTGCTGTAATCCAAAATGCAATGGAAAATTCCCGTTGGCTTTTTGTTGAGGGGACCAGGGCGATGCCGCTCTATTACATCATCAGGGGTCAGACTGGACAAAGCTCCTCTAGAGCCAAGGAAGTCATCATTACAAAACTGTTTTCACAAGCTGAGTCGTACTGACCATGATGAGTAAACCTGATGTGTAAAATCAGTTCACTTTAATGATATTTCTTCCAGACCTCCATGAACTAGCTCTAACAAAAGCCTGACCACGTGAGATTGAGGCAAAGACTGCATCTTTATGACCGTATATCAACATCATGTGCCTTTACTAAGAGTAGTTGGCACAAAAACTTACATTTACTTCCCCGCATGGACGTTCTGTCCCGGATGAGCCCCCATTTTTTACGCCCCATCCTTGGGGCAGCCTTATTGGGGCGAATAACACTCCAACACTGACCCATACCAACCACAAAAGACACCTTTAAAACTCTCAAAATCCATAGGATTTATTGACAAAGACATATGAAAAAAAGACAATATAAAGTCATAAGCTGAGAGGCAGCAGAATCAGCAGTCCCCTCACCAGAAGCCTCTCCCTTCTGCTGCCGGCACAGGAGCTTTTAAGCACTTCCCTTCCCAACCTTGTTGAGCAAATGCAGCACACCTGGGCACCTTGTTGAGCAGTGCAGCACACCTGGGCCGACTGGAGAGGGGAAAGGGACAGCAGCACAGAAAACACATACAGCCGTGACTGACCATGATGAGTAAACCTGATGTGTAAAATCAGCCGACCTTTTCCTAATGATTGATGTGTCATACTAGAGCCTTGACTAGATTTATTGTCCTCTCCGTATTTGATGTTGTCACCCAAAGCTGTCACACAGAGCCTTCAACCAAGGAAGGCATAACGGGCGACGTGGGTGCCAAAGCTATGCCTGTGGTCAGCATGGCGCTCATCTTACCCATGGTTCCCTCTTTCAGTGTGACATGACACACTTGCTAGGCAGCCTCCAGCTATGTAGCTTTTCTCAAAAGACTGGGATTATTTCCTTCCCTTTGTTCTCTTTCTGTTGCACTACGTTGTGGCTTGTTGAGTTTGTGAATTAACTGTGAAAAGTGTAAAATTGCAAAAAGGATTATTGATGAAAAGTCATCATAAATAACTCATAAGAGACTATAGAGTAGGTGCTTCAAATCAATAATGTAAATTTACCAATTATTGCACTCTGAAATGGAAAGAACCCTTCCAAAGGGATGTGGTTCTCCACACTTGTGGATTCTCTTAAGGATGCTGTTTTCTTCCAAACTATTGATGCATGCAAATTCCTACTGTGTTGTCAGGACCGTAGGCTGAAAGGATGCCTCTGGCAAAAAAAAAAAAAAAGCTTTAGGAAGTTTGGGGCTGTATCCATGGACCATGGGAACAGCAGAGATGGAAACGGAACACGGACAAAAGCGGATTTTCTTTTCTGTAAATCAGCGTTTACTTACCTTCTGACACAGAACGGGGAAAAAAAGGAGCCGGCTGAAAAATGTTCTGTAACGTGGTGGAAGTTGGGGTCATTGTTCTGCAGGTTCATTTCTGTACCGCAGCCCTGGATTCGAGGACCCATCTCCATGGAAACCATTATGTGGGGCAATTGGCGGCAGAGCACTTTAGAAATCTCCTTGGAATATATTAGTAGCTGCAAAGGCCCCACTCTCCTCACCTTCAACCTCTCGCCATTGTCTCGGAGCTAGTTTACTTCAGGCGCTGTTCTCAGGATTTCAGGCCTCGGCCTCAGGAATGTTCGACCTATAGCCCGTCTCCACGCAGGGACGTTAAAAACAACCTGTCAGCTGAGCTTTGAAATCTCAAATAAACCTGCCAACAGCGAAGCTCCAAGTTCTCGCCTCAGCGCTCCATTTTTATAGAGAAGAAATCAAATTAAAAAGATTCATTTCAATGACTCATGCAGACCGTAGCGGTGCAGGACGTCAATTCTGACTTCAATCAGAGAAATGAAATGATTTTGCACCAAAGAGCTGAAGAAACACATGTCGTTTTTTCCTGATGCGGCAAAAAAAACAAATAAGATGAAGACTTTCATATAGAGCAGATGTGCTGAGACTCAGATTTCACTTAGAGAGAGCTGCTGATTCAGAATGCTCATTGAATTGTCGAGCTGTGTGTGTCATTAGCTCAGCTCCTACCTACTGAACAGGCCGCTCTGAATATCATTTTTTTTTTTCCTCTTTCACAGTGATATTACCTTTTTGCCCTTCACAGACATTTCCCTCTGGTATTTTGTCGGCGGTATATGTTCTCAAACCTGAAACACTCAGCAGTCTTGTAGCGTATCACCTGGGATCGCTCAAAGGCATCGAGTGTAATACCGGTGCCAATTTCTGTGCTATGGCCTGATATGGCACATTTTTATTGAGCAGGAGAACAAGCTTCCTAAAGATCTGCTAACCCATCTGGCTGAGGTGATTAGCAAAAGCCAAGGCAGATGGTGCTACGGCCAGATTCTGCATTGCTTCAGGGCTGCATTCATCTGCATGTACAACTGACAGCCATGTCTGGCTGAGAGAAATATTGTTTTGTGTGTTACATGACTGACTGGGAGTATGAAAGTCAGTGTTTTCCAGCAGCGTGTGAGGTTTCTGGTGGAGCCGGCTCATTTACCGATTGACTGGGACCCTCAGGATGTTTTTGTTAGGGGGGGGGGGGGCGGTGTGTGGACCTCTTCATCTGCAGAAAACACGCTGAAAGAGAAAGAGCCACGCAGCAGCCGCCCTCCCTTCGCTGCTGGCAGCGGGGTGTGGAAATGTTGACACACTGTGCGGAGAGCAGCCCCAGAAACCCCAGGAATCCCCCCGAGAAGACGCTGGGCGGGAGGGTGAGGTGGAGCCTTGGAATGCACTCGGAGGAGTCAGTCATTTATTTACTAGCTGAACTCAGTGAACCCTGCCTTAGTCAGCCACTTCCACCACGGCCCGTCTGTCCCACCTCTCCTTCCCACTTCCCTCTGTTTTCTTCTTCAACCTATCCTAATGCTTCCCGTCTGCTCGCCCCTCCCCCTTCCATCCCCCCTTATTGACAGACACTCCGCTCCGTGGCTTCTCATTGGCCGGCGTCTTCGCCCATGCCCCCGAGCGTCCCTATCCAACCCCCACCTGACCCCCGTCACCCTGTTGCTCACACTGTAGCTGCAAACGTTGAGGTCATAAGCTGATGATGAGTAATAAAACAAATGTCAGTGGGAATGTGAGTGAAGCTGAGTCTCTGGTGTGTGTGGAGCACAAAGACCCGTCAGTATCGTTCCTTACATTTACAGAAAGAAATGGAACCTGATGTCACACTGTATGAAGCAGTTTATACTGTGGAAATTCTGCTTTTTATTCAGACTCGGGCCCAAACTGCTGCCGTGGGTCGGGCTTGGACAGAAACTATGTGGGTTCATGTCGGGTCAGGCTGGATTTTTTGGGTCCAATCATGCTGTTCTTATCGGGGACAGTGTTGCTGTGGTCTTTAATGAAGACATAATTAGCAAAATCTTTAATTTCCTCATCACTTAAAGCTGCAGTAGGAGAGATTGGAGCAAATATGATTAAAAAAATATTATTATTATTCTATTATTTTTTTAAATGGTCAAAAAATCATCAAAAACAAAATCATGTGCTTCTATGCCCTCCGGTGCTCCTAACGGCATCTGCAAGATTTTACAGACCGGAGAAAAACAACCAGTCAGAGCTTATAGAATAGAATAGAATAGAATAGAAAGCTTTATTGTCATCGTATTAAATACAACGAGATCCACAGTTGCCACTCCTGGTCAGTGCTTTTAAACAGATACTTGACAAGACTAAACGAGGCAGGTAAAACACACATAGCTATAAAGCAAATAAAACAGTAATAAAACAGGTAGGTAGAGTAATAAATAAATAAATATAAACAGATGTATTACACTTGAGGAATAAAATAGGATACCTCAATGTGAACAGAGGTAATTGCAATTATCTGCACTTACTGATCTGGAGTCTGCCGTCTCTGAGCAGCTGTCAATCACTCACCAACTCCGATCAAACGGTCAAACTAGGCAGCGCTGATCAGATATGAATCAATATTCTGTTACTGTAATGACTATTTCTCTCCTCAGATGTTCTCAGAATCATCTTGTAGTTACTGTTTAGCTGTAAAATGAGAAAGTTTGTGACCCGGCAGCCATGTTGAGATCTGTTGAGGAAATACCGCAAGCACCGCCCACCAGCCGGAGCACAGCCAATAGGAACGCTCTCTCTCTCTGAAATGACCTGTGATTGGTCGAAGTCTCCCGTCACAGGCTAGATTTTTCTAAACCCTGAAAACAGAGACATGAGGAGGAGCAGAAGTCTAGTTTTCTCTCTTCATCCTGCCATGTTTGAGTGAAACCATTACAGAACGTTTACAGCAATATGCAGATTCCATGTTGATGGAGACGGGATCTGTTGAAAGTCAGAGAGATTAATGATTAATAGCTGTTTCAGTCTCTCTATCTCTGACCACTGATCTGATGAGAGAGAACAATAATCCATGACTCTGTGGGAATCCAGCGCTGTCTTGTCAGTGATACTCTCTGCATGTCAATTACGAGCACTGGGAAATGTCAATGGGCTTCATCTGAATTCAGCACGGCAGACGCCGGAGCTTCACACAAAAATGACAGCTAAACGAGTCATTTATTCTACTGAAAGATAGAATAGATTTTATTATAACAGAAGAGCAAACAGACAGATAAATGAATAGTTAGATCGGTGTTTTTTGGCCTTTGTCAGGTGTGATGTTTTGTGATGTTTTGTGTGTGTGTGTGTGTGTGTGTGTGTGTGTGTGTGTGTGTGTGTGTGTGTGTGTGTGTTTGTGTGGTCTACGGGAGGATCACTTGACGGTGGATATTGAATGAACAGTCAGAAGACAGCGAGGAACAAGCTGTTCTCAGGTCAGCAGCAGCAGCCGGTGTGGATGTGTTCAGCAGGTTGCCGTTCCCCGCTCACCTTATCACCTTCGTCTGGCTGCTGGACCGATCCGTGTCACCGGCTGACACATTAGAGCAGCAGCTCTCCGTATGCTTCATGTGCTCTGATTCCCCCGACTCACCGCGGGGAGATTAAAAGAGTTCGTCCGTTAGTTAGCAGGATATCTGAACGTAATCACTTGTTAGGTTTCGTGTTGAAAACTTTCATCATTGAAACAGAAAAAAAGCAGAAAATCCTCACACCCAGATGTTTGGTAGTTCATGTTGACTGACTAATCAGTAAATCCTCCGATTCTTTCAGCACTAACTACAGTTTTAATTTGTCTTATCATTTAGACCAGAGGTCAGCAACCTGCGGCTCTTTAGCCCCTCTCCAGTGGCTCCCTGTGGATTTTTAAAAATGGAAATGAATAACTGTTCTTTGTTTACATTTTCATTTTTATTTATCATTGTTGTAGGTCTATGGTACGACAGTACGACGGAGTATTAGGGATACTAAATCTGAGATTTAGAGAATAAAGTCATAATATTAAGAGAAAAAAGTCGTAGTATTATGACAATAAAGTCATAATATTATAAAGTAGTAATTTTACGTGTTATTGTCTTTTTTTCTCGTAAAGTTATGACTTTATTCTCGTAATATTCCGACTTTTTTTCTCATAAAGTTATGACTTTATTCTCGTAATATTAAGACTTTTTTTCTCGTTAAGTTATGACGTTATTCTCGTAATATTACGACTCTTGTTCTCGTAAAGTTATGACTTTATTCTCGTAATATTTCGACTTTTTTCTCGTTAAGTTATGACTTTATTATCGTAATATTACAAGTTTTTTTCTCGTAAAGGTATAACTTTATTCTCGCAATATTACGACTTTTTTTCTCGTAAAGTAATGACTTTATTCTCGTAATATTACTTTTTTTTTCTCGTAATATTCTGACTTTTTGTCCCTCAATGTGACCCTAATACTCTGTAGTACATTAACACTTTGGCTCTCACTGCATTAGACTTATATACTATATACTTAGACTATAAACTGTGTTACCTTCATCACAATGATCAAATGTTTTGCAGCTCCAGACAGATTATTTTTTGTTGCTTAAAATGTCTCTTTTGATAGTAAAGGTTGCTGACCCCTGACCTCTGACCCCTGAGGAGATCAAGTCTGCGTCTCCAGTGAGACAAACACTGAGAAACATTTCGACATGTTTTGAATCAACCCTCCAGCACAACCTCTATGTAGAACTTCATATCTGCGTTTGGTTTGTTGCTGTGGTTGTTGTTGCACCTCAGAGATCAGTTTGTGTTTGTGTGGCTCGTGGTAGCTCGCCCTGCTCTTCTTCTACGTTGTAAACTTACTACTGTTGCCTGTGGTCATTTTAAAAGTGCTAGTTTTTTTGTGGCTGCTGAAGATCTTTTAAAGTACTCCCCCCCCACTATTTCCCTCTAATGACATTTGAGCTCAGTCTGTCTGTGTTTTTGTGGGTAAGGAGCCCCCCCCCCCCCCCCCCAAGACATTCCACAAAGCCTTCTTTCCAAATCAACCGGTGAGCGAGCGAGTGTGCCTTTTTGTTTTTTTTGTACCTTTTTGTTTTGACTCTCCACATCGCAGCAGAAAGTAGGTCACACGCTGACCGAGGTAAAGTATGAGGCAGCAGTTTGCCGTCCGAGGCGGATTGCGTCTCCGTGCAGGAAGCTCGCTGCAGAGGAGACGTTAAACACACAAGTTCCTGTTTGACATCTGTTTCCAGCGAGGCTTGCAGGACAGCCACTCGTGCTACACCTAGCCGCTCTATCAGCCAGGTTTGTCGGTTTAACTGCTCCGTGACCCCCTTCCTCCCCTCCCTTCCTAGAAACCAAAGAAATGACGCGCATGTCGTTGACTCTGTGCCTAGAATAACAAAATGTTGAGAGATACAATCAGGAAAGACAGGTCCTCACGCAGAAAGCTACCCTGCTAGACTGCAGACCCTCAGGCTGTGAATAATTAACCAGGTGTATATTTAAGGAGACGTGTGCACGGAGTACGTCTGCTCGATGTGCACGATCACATTCTGCCGTTTTACACTTCAAATTTCTCAAATTGCATCTTGTATGAAGGCCCGATCTGAAAGAGGAATTCTCCAACGTGACAGCTCCACTGGCACACGTTGGGGTTTGTTGTTTCCCCGGGCTGCTCAGAGATGGCTCTAATTTGTTTTTCCGTCATCAATAAACCGGTTGTAAACCGCCGCCGGCCCTCCGCGGGCTTCCCTCTGCACACGTATGAAGGCGGACACACGAGGGGGGTATTTTTAGCTCCGGGGAGATACTGTGACCCGCCAGACATCAGAGGACAAATTATCCTCCTACTACACCTTGCTTGGCGTGAAACCCTAGATAGGCTGAGACCGGAGTTAGACGGCGGCCCGGCCCCGCGGGCGGCGCTGATGTCAGAGGAGAGGCTGAAAGGCAACACGAATGAGTGACAGAGTCCAGGCGGAGGGCCAGCGGAGCAGGAAGAGCCGTGATCCAGGTGTCAGTGCTGCTCACACCTGCTCTCCACACTGCTATAAAGCTCCAGGATGTCATCATCAGCAACATGTAGAGCATCTCACACTGCAAGGAAACACTTAACAAGTCACCTCGGCTGTTATTAAGTCCAAAAATCACATTTATTAAACAAAAAAGTTACACTTTCTATGACGTCCTATAATGCATTTTAAACACACTTCTAATGCGTTATACTCAGCTTATAGCATAGTATATCTATAGTTATAAGCACTCATAAATATCCATAATGCTTTATATCATTAATCAGAATGCATTATAAAAAAACAGATACAAAAGAGTAATAGTGTCTGAAAAGGAGTCAGTAAAAGTTAAACTTATATTTCCCTACCCCCTTTCTCACTTCTCCACTAATAACTCATATATCATAGAATGATAATATAATATAATATATACACTATCCCAGATTTATTTACATCCCAAATTAAATATATGAAGTTTATTTACAGCCCACACATCCATCTGTAGTTAAAAAATAAATATAAACCAACCCTCAACATAATTCTTCCTCATCTATATACCTACCAAAAATATCTTTTGTTATATAGATTTTTAAATAGATTTATATTTGTGCTCCGCTTCAACCCACAAATCCTCCCCACAGACTGAAATACACATACTCTTCTTTGTTGTACGAACACATATATATTATAACCCCCCCCTCCCCGTCACAATTTTTTTTTCGAATATTGCCCGGAAGTGAATTATTTCTTTCTTTGAACATAATTATTGCAGTTTTAAATTTGACCAAATCCATGAATTTCAATGCATGTGACTTTAAAAACAGTGTGTTCCCTTATCCCACATTATTTACTATTCTGATTGTAGTATGCATAATGGTTATAAGTTGCTTTTATAAGTGTTACCCCAAACTTCAACACAGTAATTCAGATATGGTGATACCAGTGAAGAATACAGAATGTGCACATTTTATAATGACTCAGATTCATCACAACAACACTGTCTTATTTTAGTTTAGTTTAGTTTGTTACGTTTGCGGATGATACAGATGTATTTCGTTCAGGGAATGATATAAAAGAATTATTGAAAACAGTAGAAAGAGAATTGATAGTGCTAAAAAAAATGGTTTGACATTAATAAGTAAAGAGTATATCAAACAAAATTCCTGGGAGTGATGATAGATCAGAAACTTTGTTGGAAGCCACATATAGAATACATCAAACGGAAATGATCCAAATCCATCAACTATTCTTTACAAAACAAAGGATCTGTTGAATAAGAAGTGTTTGTATATGTTGTATTTATATATATATATATATATATATACTATATTACATTATAATACTGATAATGCCATATATGTCATATTATGTTGAGGTTTGGGGAAATGTATATAAAACAAATATAGACCCTGTAATTAAACTCCAGAAAAGAGCTATTAGAATAATACATAAAGCTTCTAACTGTGAAACTAGAAATCGATTATTCATAAAGTCAGGTATCTTAAAATGTTTGGATATTGTGCTGTAAAGACATTAGAAATACTTTTCCGAGTTAGGAATAAAAGCCTTCCTGTTAGTATTCAAAAAATAAAAAATTAAATTAAGAGAAGGATATTATAATTTAAGAAGGTTGTGTATTTTTGAAACAGGTAAAGTGAGAACCAATGTAAAATATAGATTATTATAAGATTATGGAACGGGCCTTAGTGATGAGTAGATATTCTGTAGCTCTGTGTTGAGCTTCAAAAAAGCCTTAAAATGTAAAATAATGAAGGATTATAGTGTAAAATGATTAAAATGTGAAATAAGTAGTAAGTCATTGATTATATGAACGTTGTCGTGTGAAATGGACACAGTGTTGGTTTATATTCACACAGATTGTAAAGTTTTGTTCTTTTTGATGTATGACCGAAGTAAACCTAAAAACTAAAACTATTCTACAATTCTCAAGACGATAATACCGTAAAGTTAACAGAGAAAGAAAAGAAATCTTGTGAGGGATTTATTACGCAGGAGGAGTTATATCGAGCCATTCATTCCTTTGAAAAAGGTAAAAGTCCAGCAGCCGATGGCGTCCCTGTAGACTTTTATCAAACCTTCTATGAGTCTGTTAAAACATCTTCAACTGGTCAAACAGGAAGGTTTAATCTCACTATTGTTAAAACAAGATTCATGTGGAAGGTATAAGGATCCAACTATTTTAAAGAATTGGAGGCCAATCACACTACTAATGTAACGATGCTATAATATTAGCTAAATGTCTTACAAATAGATTAAAAATAGTTTGAATATTATTATTAATATATTATTCATCCAGATCAGTTTGGTTTCTTACAAGGTCGATATATCAGTGACAGTATTAGACAAGTAATCAAAATAATTGAATATTATGACCTAAAAAAAACTCCTGCTTTCATTTTTTTTGCTGACTTTGAAAAAGCTTTCGAAAAAGTACGTTTGGATTTTATTCATAAATGTTTAGAATATTTTAAATTTGGAGATTCTTTAATTAGTTGGATAAAAATAATGTATAGTAATCCAAAGTGTAAAATAATAAACAATGACTTTTTTTTCTGAAACAATTAAGCAGTACAGAAAAACTAAAACTATATTTTTGTGGCTTTTGCCGTACTTTATACAGTATTATTGTACTCGCTAATTGCTGGAAACAAGGCAACGTGGTTTAAATAATCTGGATTTGAGCAGTTGGCTTGTCTGACCTTGTCTTACTTTGGTGATTTCAGTTTTATTAAAACTGATAGAAATGATGGTTAAAACTAAGAAAATAAGACAAAAGAATGATCCTTTAAGTCTAAATGTGATTTGCAAAGTTGAATTTGTTTTTGCAGTTTGGAGCATTAATATTAATGTGTGATGTTGTCAATAGATGCTCTCACTAAATGCCATACAGTTACTCATCATGCATTCCATCAGAATAGTGTTCTGCCCACTTCCCTCCTCGGTGGAGGCAGATATATCCTGCAGCCAGGGATGTGATACAGTCTGATTTTATGAATGTTATATTTTCCTGTGTGGAAACAGTGAGGGGTAGCGGGCCCAGCCTACATTTCCACCCTTTTTTTTTTTTGGTTGAAGCTTTACAGTGTGTGATTCACATTTTCCACTTACTGTAAAGCTCCTGGCAGCCGAGGCTTCTCTGTGAGTAATTTGTTAGCTGCTTGCGTGATGAGACAGCATCTTCAAAGTTTTTTTTTCTGCACAAAGTTACGTCTGTGTAACAACTCATCATCACATCTGACACAACTTATACAGTAACGTGTTTACTAAGTTGAGCAGGTCCACTCTGCTCTCAGTAAATGAATCACGCTGCAGAGTGAAAGCAGCTGCTCTCTGAACACCACACTGCGTCTGTCTTAATGATCCTTTTGCTGCAAAACCAATTTAGCCGCGAGGGATGAAAATTCCGTGTGATTGTGCACTTCAGGACTTTAGAATCTCAGCAGCATCGACCCGGCTCTGATCGATATAAACCACGAACGAAGGGTGCGGGGGATTCAGGGAGGAGGCTGGAGAAAAGAATCAGTTTCTCTCAGAAAATGTGGGAGTCGGTGGGATGAGAGGGAAAAAAGAGCTCTGTTTGTTGTTGGTCCGCGGCGCTGCAGGCTGAGATCAGACTAATCAATAGGAGGGATAATGTGGAGATGAGTAGTATGACATCAATATTAGGCGCAGAGGCCCAGCAACACCATTGTGCTGCTCTCCAGCTCGCTGTATGCTGAGTAAACAGTGGCTCCCCAGGGAGAAAGGAACTCATTGATGGGTCCTTCAGCCTCTTCTCCTCTGTGCATTGTTGGCTCTCTCAGACACAGCCACCCATCACCGGGGGGGGGGGGAACTCTACCTGATGGCCAACAGAGGACGAGGAGACCTGGTCGATCAGCGGTTAAATACGACGACGTCTTAGCGGTTTGCGACATTGATGGACTCCCCCCCCCCCCCCCCCGTCCACTCCACCACTCTCACGCCCAGCGTTTTATTGGATTGTGAAATAAATCAGTGAGGTTCTGTTGAGACGATCCATGCGGGTGATTGAGTGGTTAAGGTTACGGTTTCACTGATGATTTTATAACAGCTTTCATTTCCCCACTGAGGAAGTAAGCTGCAGTTTGGTTACCAAATGAAATATACCCGCTGGAGGGAAGGGAGGCACGGGGAGAACCAGAACCAGGATTGCGTGAGACCCCGCTTCAGTAAAATGAGAGGTTTTCTAAAGGGACTCTGGTGCTTGGAAAACACTACCGCTTTTGACCACAGGGACCGGCAACATCATCTTTTAGTGGACGATTGACGGTGAGGAGTTGCCCCGAGTGATAACGTTGCAGCTCTCCCTCATTTCTGGACCAATTTCAAAAATTGTTGTCTCAATTACTTACACAAAAACATGGGAAAATAGTGCCCAGGTTAAAAAAAATACCGTTCTCCTTTCAATGTTTGCTTCTTTGAAAGCATGACCACAATCTTTCTCTAACTGTAACCCAACGTTTTAGTTTCCGAACCTTAACCGGGCGTGGCTTACATGTGTGTGAGGCGAAACGGAGAGGCGACGGTTGGTTCTAAACAACAATGGCGGCTCCTGAAGAGGTTAGCGTAGCTGCTGCAATCAGTTCTATCAGAACTGGAGAGGATTTCTTCATTGAAAGAAGAGCAGAGAATGGCACTGATAGAAAAGATGTTTTCGCTCTTCTTCTCCCGACGTGCTTCGGCAAGAGTTTGATTGACAGATGGTTCATCCAATCACCTGCCAAGTATGTTTTCCGAGCCTGCCGACGGGAGATAGAGCTGATCTGGAGGCAGATATAAACCTCAAAGCGTCAACAGCGTCTGTATTCTAAATATTGTCCTGTAATTCAGTATCAGTGTAAATGACTCATAAACCCAGTTGGTGCTGAACAATGAGCTTTCTCATGTGTAAGTTGGAGTGGTAGGGGGACGGACTGACAGTCTTCTGACAGACTTGAGTCAAAGCTTGAATTGATAACTACCCAGGATCCTCCACTGTGTCTTCCACCCCCGCCCCCCCTCACGGCGAGCATCGCTCCTCTCAACGGAGCGGGGATGCCCGATGTAATTGGTGCAGCTTTGATGTGACGCCGCTCCACTAAGCCTCTCAATTCAGCACTTAGCACTTAACAATGCACGTCGCTTTCATCTGCAAAGCCAATTAATTTGTGGCGTGGAGTAGAATTTCAAAGAGCGGCTGTAGAGAGGGCAGTATGTATGTTTTTCAGATTTCTCAGTGGAGGATGGTGTTGCGTTACCGTACACGATGCATGTGTTCTTTACAGTATGAATAGTCATCAGAGGTGTTCACACGGGACACCAGTTCACCTCAGGGAACCTCCAGTTCATCTCTCCAGATCAGCGTTTATGCGTAGTAGTGTTTGATTGGAGACAGCAGACAACAGGTTCGGTCTCGTCACTGGACGTATTTATTGTGTCGAGAGACAAATGGTCCCTGAGAGTCATTCATGCAGCGCTGAGATGTACTATTAGGCTTGTGGAACATTTTCTGACTCATTCCTGGCTTCCTCCTTCATATTATGACTCAGAGGCAGAAGGGTGAAAAAAAGTTTCAGACCTCAGAGGGTTCTTCAGTGTGTGTGTGTGTGTGTGTGTGTGTGTGTGTGTGTGTGTGTGTGTGCGTGCGTGCGTGCGTGCGTGTGAGACGAATGCAAGAGGCCCCATACTGTATTCACAAAATGATGTAATCAGATTACAAATGTAAAAGGAGCTTGAGTCGCCCCCAAGATACATTTATAAAAGTAGGTTAGAAGACATCACTGTACATCTGGTTTACTCTGTGAATGATTCATTTGAACATTTGGAAGTTAAATTCATGAAATATAGATTTGTTTATTGATTCATGACAAGTCGTGCATTTTATGAACGTGTTAATCCCGTCACCAGCCGGTACCCACGAGGCGTAGATCTCTTTTAAAACCCAATGATGTTCCAAAACACACAACAAATATTGTAATGGTGGATTTCTACTCTTAATGTACTCATAACTCAGTAGCAATAAATAAGAAATTATTCAAATACTTTATTTTTTCTTTCCACTCTAATGGATGAAGATTATGAATGCAAAAAAACAACAACAAAAAAACACTGAATTAAAAATGACAATAAATACTGAGTAAAAGCTATAAATCTTTCACATGATATTTTGATATGTACATAATATAACATCTCATGTTTACTTTAAACTGTTTAAACACAAATTATGTACTTAAACAATACGCTTAATAGATTAAAATGTACGTTATGCTTCCTCTTCGCCTCACGGTCGGCCATGTTTGCTGATAAAGGGGGTTTGGCTCTGGACTAGACGTCGGTCGGGGGATCTGGACGGGTTAAAGGAGACTGAGAATGTGTAAAATAATCAGTTATATCAGTGAAAAACAAACTCATTGGTTATTCCTTACTTCTTTTAGCCTAACTGATCTTATTGCATCTTTTTTACTGCTTCAAAAAGATCTATTTTTTTGCAAGATTTTTTTGTCCGTTTTTAGTTTTTTCTTTAACAAAATGAATTTGTCAGGTTGGTGAGCTAATTTAATCTGTTTCTGATATGAAGAAAGGAAGGCTCTCCTGTTGTTTAACAGGTCTTCAACAGACAGGTGGAACAACTAACATTAATGATCCAATCCAGTAAGCCATGCCTCGAGGACACCTGCATGATGGGATGTTATTAATCACACCTGTGATTTTGCTGCTATGATGAGTCAAAATGTACAAAGTTCTGTCATAAACCAAGATTACAGTCACTAGACCTGACGGAGGTGTTCACCAAAATGAATCTCAAAGCTTATAATGAGCACAGCGTTCATATTTATAGTTCCTAAAAGCTCCTGATATATATATAACGCTCATATCAACATATCAACAGAATAAATCTATACAGAAAGCAATCAGGAAAACAAAGTATTGGAAATACATCGCTGTAAGTGATAAAAGGGAAGGAAGTATTCATTCCAACAAATAAATGAGTAAACTCCGTCTCCAGCGTGCTCATATTAACATCCAGACCCGGTCACCAGTTCCTCCGGATCACATTACAACGTCTGTGGTCACATTTCTCTTGTATTTCTCCCGATTTATGACAAATTTTCACACTTTTTTTTCTCATTTTCGTTATCTCAACATGTTTCTGGAACTGAACAGTGTGTATAATCTCTACATTTTCCACCCGTACGACAATAGAGCTACACCTAATGTCGTTTCCCGGCAGAAGAGAGCAGTCTATGCTCGCGACACAGCGCAGTTTGAGCTCATGTTTAAGCTGCGCCCGCCACAGCGTGCGGCGCCCGAATTTGGGTTTTGCTCGATGCAGCGAAAAGACGTCGTGGCGCGACGCAAGCCGTTGGAAATAACGGGTTTCAGAGAGCAGTGGTGGCTTTGTCGCGTTATGTCTGAAATGACCTTCAGTGAAATCTTCCCGTTTTTTAAGGTCTCAAAGTTGGCGAGTATGACTGGACTTTTAACCAGGAGGCCGCTGTTCGTATCCCGTGTGAAACCAAAAGCAAACGTTGACTTCACGCTTGTTACGTAACGTTACGTAAGAAAGTCCGACGTTATTTATTTACACTAGTTACGTTGTCACGTTATTATTTGAACACAAACCGTGATCTGTTTTCTAACCTTAACCAAGTAGTAATTTTGTTGCCTAAACCTAACCAATCATTTCACAACAATAACCACGTGGCATTATGTGTTTCTGCGACCGTGATATGAGGCTGATATGAAACGTATTTATGAAACATGCTTTTGGTTCGGAAACATCGACATTCAACGTATCCGTGGTTTGCAGAAACGTACAACGTACCAACATTGTTTCTGGCCACTGGGTGGGACAAACTGTAGATAGGAGGATACTGGGCTGGAAACGCAGTTCACTATTATAGTTCCAAGCTTCTCTGATTCAACATATCACAAAATATTACATTGCAGAAGTAAACCAAGGGGAGAAAATATTTCAGACGTTGAGACAAATCCCGATAAAGTGCAGCACCTCCCTACAACTCAAACACATCTCAGGAGTCAGTAAGAGAAGTTTTTTGCAGTTCTTCTTGTGAAATGAAACAGTGTGAACAGATCTGACAGGACTCTTTAAACAGACGTGTTTGCTCATACTGAGTAATCCCCCCCAACATGGTGCATAATGTGTGTGTGGCCCTGCACTGCTCTATATCTGTGGGAATGGGGAAGTGAAGTCGAGTCCAAACGCCCCCCCCACCACCTCCACCTCCTGTGTGTGTGTGTGTGGAAGAATGGGAGGGGATGCATGTCCTGCGGCAACCCTGGTGCTTTGTGAGCTGTTTACGAGTCTCCTCTGTTAGCCTAGCTCCTCCTCCCCCCCCTCCCCCCCCCCACCCCCGCCTCCCGTCACCTCGCCATAGAGAGTTTGTTGTGACGAGCCTGAGCAACTGTTAGAAACAAGATTACAAAGAGTCACGCAGGATGTGAAAGAGCTCACAATAAGTCGCATTTAAATGATATCTAGTTTACGTCACCGGTTCTGATTCCTACATCACAAGGAGTAAAAAACCCACAATGTAGGTATCTGAAGAGCAGCAGTCAGTTTAGTTGACGTCAGCTCTTCCCTCAAATAACCTCCAGTCAGTCAGCGGAGGAGCTGATGAATGGACCGTGACTCACTCTGAGCCGTTTGCCCCGACAGGTGAAGTCTGAGCTGGGGCTTTTTACGAGTTCTGTGAGCTGCAGAGGTGAGAAAAGTTCACCAAATGAGGCGGGAGAAGGACCAGAGGCAGCGCTGAGCCACGCTAGTAAACTGTGCTCATGCTGGAGCTTGTGACTGAGATCCCTGAGATACTGCCCCCCCCCCAAAACACACACTGAAGGAATGTAGAGTCACACTTCATAATCATAGTGCATAATAACTTAGCAGCAGCACGGACTAACGCAGCTCAGGACGGGGACAGTTCAACAGGTCTAGTCTGGAACTTGTTGTTGCAGTAACATGAACAGATACAGCAGGGTAATCCCTAATAGAGCCAGGCCTTTGCATGATAAAGATTTCACTTTTAACAAATGTTTGCCCAGATATAACAAACAAAGAGAAAAGGAAAAAGCAAGCTCCACGAAAGTTACCGTCATTTTAATTTGTCTCTATAAAATATTGCTCTCTGCATAGTTATTTTCCTATAGCTGCAAAGAGCAAAACTCTACGTATGTTGTCTGGTTATAAGGCAATAATTTAGCTTTTATTTATAATAATCATGAGCTAGCAATTTCTGAAATGTAATGTAAGCTAAAACCTAATTGCTACAGAGCACTTTAACAGCCTTCCTGTGGAGATGAGACAGAGAATCATTCAATCAATCATTCTAAGCTAACGAAAACACAACGACTTTTAGTTTCAGGTGATTATAGACTAAAGAAAACATAGTTATGAATATTATGTTCCATGTCTGCCAATAGATCCCCCAACATACTACACACTGGACCTTTAAGGTGCTAATTTTCCTAATTTTCGCACCTCAAGTATACTTCTCGAGTCCAAGTGTCACGTCACTTCTGCACCTCTGCGTTAAAGCTGC
This sequence comes from Sebastolobus alascanus, assembly GCA_916701645.2. Lineage (NCBI taxonomy): Eukaryota > Metazoa > Chordata > Actinopteri > Perciformes > Sebastidae > Sebastolobus > Sebastolobus alascanus. The sequence goes on from CAKAOJ020000516.1 coordinate 138,945, forward strand.
GGTGGGAAGAAATATGATTTTATTTTTATAAAACGGTCGCTATATCCTGACAGTAGTGCATGAGAAAGGTAATCTGAAAAAAATCATGCCCCTCTGTGTCCTCCGGTGCTCCTAACGGCATCTGCAAGATTTCACAGACCGGAGGAAAACAACCAGTCAGAGCTGATCTGGAGTCTGCCGTCTCTGAGCAGCTGTCAATCACTCTCAAACTCCGATCAAACGGTCAAACTAGGCAGCGCTGATCAGATATGAATCAATATTCTATTACTGTAATGATTATTTCTCTCCTCAGATGTTCTCAGAATCATCTTGTAGTTACTGTTTAGCTGTAAAACGAGAAAGTTTGTGACCCGGCAGCCATGTTGAGATCAGTTGAGGAAATACCAAGCACCGCCCACCAGCCGGAGCACAGCCAATAGGAACGCTCTCTATCTCTGAAATGACCTGTGATTGGTCAAAATCTCCCGTCACGGGCTAGATTTTTTAAAGCCTGAAAACAGAGACATGAGGAGGAGCAGAAGTCTAGTTTTCTCTCAGAACACTTGAATTACAATATGCTGAAAGGTTATTATGGGATTTTTGCCCAATGATTCCAAAACATTCTGCCTACTGCAGCTTTAATGTCATTTTTTTTATTCCAAAGCCTGTGTCGTAACTAGATTCAGGCTAACATGTGTGTGACTAGCTTCCTCCCTCAGAGGGAAGAGACTGCCTCCATGCTTTCATTCTGTGAACTGTGTTCAGTTCAGACACTCGACTCAGTGGAAGACTCAGCCGGCCAACGTGCTGCCAGGAGCCAAATACTGGCCATGTTTTGCTCACCACGCTGAGGACAACAGAGTCTCCCGAACCCCCAAATACAGTATACAGTCCAAGTCAACTGTGTCACACATGACTGATGAATTCTCCTGTTTGTCTTAATAAGCAGCACCGCTAAGGTGTAAGGTGCAATTTTAACACTAACGGATCCCGATGGATCAGTGATCATGATCAATGCTGATGCCATGATGAGATATAGAAAAATGACACAGCGGCTGAGGCAGGCGTGTGTGTGTGTGTGTGTGTGTGTGTGTGTGTGTGTGTCCACAGTGTTATTGAGCTCATGTCGGCTGTGTGTCGATGGCAGGCTTTACATTAGGACATATTGAGCAGCGGATCACAGGAAAGTGGGACATGTGTAGGACTTCACCATGGATGGAGGGCAGAGAGAGCAGCTGGTTATAGGGTTCCATTCATCAACTCCTGGAACATAAATCACCTGCTATCACCTCATCCCTGAGTGGGTGCTCTCATCTCACTGTAGTGTGGAGACTTCCCAAAGACTGTGTGCCTCTTCTTCTGCTGTACACCACGCGTCTGCTCCGTCATCTGCTCCGTCTCAGCCGTTATTGTCAGAGTTGTTGTCTCTTACTCACCACGAGTCGCAAGGCTTGGGTGTGTTTTTCCCCATGAACCAGAGTTTATTTCACATGTTTTGCACGGGACATCATAGCAAATCTGCAACCATTAAAGGACGTATTAGGGCCCGAGCACGAAAGTGCCCAAACGGTGTCGAAGTGCATGTCCCCTTTAAAGCTATTAAAGGGCAAGAGGTCGAGGCCAAGTCCTGCCTCCTCATATTAATATCTGCAGGATTCTAGACAGTTAGAAGAGTTTGTCCCTGATAAACTCCTGAGGGATGGGGGGGGGGTTCATGCAGTCTGTGTGTGGTCATGTTTGTCCCCACCCACCTCGGCAGATTAGCTGCACAGTTAATGCTTAGCCGAGCAGAATGTCCAGAGGCTGTGAGACACGCTCTCCATGAGGAACCTGTTGTCTTCAACATCCTCCTCCAGTGGCTCTGATTCACAATCATCATGGTTGCTGTCCCACAAATGCTCTCTCTCTCTCTCTCTGTTCATAATAAGGCTTATATATATCTATATATCTACAGTATATAGATATAGATATATATCACTTTTCATAACTGCATGATGCAGAGATTTTTTTTTTTTTTTCACAATGTAAATTTAAAGGGCAAAAATAATGACAGATGAGACATAAACCTAGTCTACTCTTTAGCATGAAGCTTTTTATGTTATTTTTGTCATCTGGTAAGTTTGTGCCATTATGAATCCATTGAAGGATTAGGCAGCTAAAAATAGCCTCTTACGATCGGGGACTTAGTGCACGGTCTGAACCATAAACAAACAAATGGCAGTTTCTCAGCGGCCCCCGTCTGCTGCCAGCGTTTCAGGGAGTAATTTGCGGTTTGCAGAGAGGTTGACCCCGGTCAGGAAACAGCGGCAGGATAAAGAAGGGCCATTTAGCCCTGTTTGGAGCTTAAAGAGTGGCGTTCTCGCAGGCCGCGTCCACTGTGTGGCAGCTGCACGGCCACAGACGAGCTAAAACGCTCAGGACGCTCGAGTGGAGATGTGCATCAATCATGCCTTTCCAAGAACTGTGTGCCACTAAAGCCAACGTCCTCCCGCAGACCACCGTCCAACGTGTCATTTCAGCCAGCGCTGTCTCTCGTCCGCAAATAGCAGCAGCTTGCGTCTGCGTTTTTTCCCCAGAGGTTTCCACTGCAGGCTGATCTGAGAGGAAGGCTGGCCTCCTCTGTCACTCTCTGTAATATTTGCTCTGTACTTGGTTTTAGAGTGAAAGTTGCAGAGGAGGAGGACCTCTTAGACGCTGGCTGTTTCTGCTACCTGAAAAGTGCATGTAAAGTAAAGTCATGTAGGTTTTTCCTGCAACAGTTCTTATTGGTAGCACATAGAGAGAGAGAGGTGTGTTTCTGGTGCACTAAATTAGAGCTTCAACTAATGATTATTTTCATTATCAATTAATCCGATTATTTGCTACCACATGCCACCATGTATACTATTGTTAATGCAATTATTTCCTGATGTTTAATGTCCCATTTGTTCTTACAGTGTATGAGTTGCACCATGAGGCCTTTGTCTGAGATCAGTGGTTATGTGCACGTATGTCATGTGATGCTTCAGTACACTGGGACATATCATGAAAAACACACTTTTTCAGTGCTTGTGCACATAAATTTGGGTATCTGGAGTTCCTACCAACCCACAAACTGTGAAATAAGACGACCCAGTCAGTTTATTGTGGGCTGTTTAGATCAGAAAACATGTGATTCAACGAACCAATCACATGTGGCTCCCCTTCCTATGTCACATGCACGCTCATTAGAATATACCGCCCACAGCTTGAGATCTACCTTTGCAAAGGTGCACTCAGACAGACAGGATGAGAAAAATAATGTGTTTTTTGAACATTAAAGCATGTAAACATGTTCTAGTAGAAACCCCAAAATACAAGTATGAACCTGAAAATGAGCAGGATATGTCCCCTTTAAGAACAAATATTACTGGGACCACTACAGAAAATTGCTGATTTAAAACATTTAATATCCAGGAATTCACATTATAGACTCCACCAACCACCACTGACCACAGTTTAGCATATTGACCAGACATGGTCCAGCCATATATAGGTTTCCACCTATAGGTCTTGTTGTATTAGTGTTAAGGTGAGACACTGCAGGCAAAATGTAGGGCTATTTTGCTTCCATAACATGTCTTCTTTCAGACTAGTGGAAAGAAAATATCCAAAACGTACATTTAGGTATTTATTTAACTACTTAATCTATTTGTGTCTGTAGATTTCTCCTAACTTCACCAAAAGTTAACATTGCATATTTAAAAATAACATTTCAGAAAACTTGTAATACAAAAAATACTCTCCTCAATGTAAGTAATCAACAGGTGAAGTTTCTATTAGTTAATTTTTACCCTATTCAGAATGTATGGAATTTTACTATCCATATCTTTTAAAGCTGTTTTTCCTCAAAATGAGGTTTTTCCTCACAATCTCCACTTCAGCAGCTCTTACATCCACCAGACTTTCCTGTTTCATTCCTCTCTATATTCTGAAGGTTTTTACAGAGGGGTCTGTTCATATATCATTCATAGCCTGAAACATGTTATTCCTAAAAACATGGCAAAAATTAATTTTTTATGACTGTTAAAGGTACTGTTTGTGACTTCTTACACGTATAAATCATTGCGGGTCGGTGTCCCGTGCGCGCTCGCATGTGGCTACGCTGTTCAGACTCAGACTCCACCACAAACTATACGGAAGCACCAAAACCACAAAGTTATATCTAGTGAAGCCCGTGCTGCAAATCAGTGTTGGCCGCGGTCGGAGGACACAGAGGAGACCGTAGCTTTGGTCTCCAGGGCCGGAGTCTCTGCTGTACTCTGCTCCTCTGCCTGCCTGCCTGCCTTCACTCACACACCGTGCTCGTTCTCACACGCTCTCTCGCTCCACCTCTCACGTGCATGCGCGCACACTACACACTGCAGAAGAGTTAGTTTAGATCTGAGAATATCTAGTGAATGTACAGTGGAAGTTTGTGCAGAAATAAATGCTGCAGCTCCTCCAGACCAACAGAGGTTTCCCGTGTCTTGTGAAGTGACGGAGCTCCGGAGAGAGTAACGTTATCAAAACTCCGGTGAGCGAGCACAAGCGCGAGCAACAGGACTCTGACTTTCGTTGTCTTAACAGCCACAGGTGTCGCTGTTAACAAGACATTTCTGATTCTTACATAGAGTCCCTTTAACAGTATTTTCTGATTCATGGAGTGATAAAAAGAAATATCCAAAATTCCCTCGTTAAGAACCTTTGACTCTTAATATGTCAACAAAATGAAAATTAATCAAAATAATTGTTTTAAAGGGACTCTATGTAAGAATCAGTAATGTTTTGTTAACAGTGACACCTGTAGACGTTAAGTCAACGACAGTCAGCGTCCTGTTGCTCGCAAGCGTCGGTCGAAACAGCGAAGCGACACACACGAGGCTCGCTGACCAGACGAAGGTCTCTCCATGAATCGAAGGCCCGGCCGATGTTGATCCTAGTTTTCCGGCGGTTGTCCTTCACATTCCTGTTTTACCAGACGAGCTTCACCAGATATAACTTTGTTTTATTTTGTGCTTCTGTGGAGTTTGTGTTGGAGTCTGAGTCGTGGTGGGGGCTGGTTGGCGTTAGCGGACTCCATTTCTAACCGAACGGCTGCTAACAGTAATCGCGAGCGAGCATGACGTCCCATACGTTGGATTTTTCCGGAAAAACCGGCCCCGTATTCTTCACATTAAAAGCAGGTTAGGTTTTTTAGGATAGGTTACAACCTGCTCATACAGGATAATGCAATAAAAAACGATTAAAAAAAGTTTAAACGTGTAAAAACATACATATAGTCCCTTTAATGTAAGCAATCATTATCTATTAGTTAACCTATTCACTTGTATTTGAATTGTATTTAGCTGTAACTGACTGACTTTTGACACTACTCTAGTTCTTTTGGAGATATTGTAGCTGTTGGAAAATTCTCAAAACCTCTGACTCAGCTTCTCCCACTCGACTGCTCGTATTTACATCCTGAAGGACGCGACATGAACGCGGCTCTGTAGGTTCGTCACTGAGTCACGACACAGTCATTTGATCCAACATTAATATGAAACATATTTAGTTTGGTGCAGCTTTAAAGGAAAAAACAGAACATCTCTCCATCAACCATGATGGAAAACATGTGGCTCCAAATCAGAACCACTTACTAAAAAAACATTTGCATATAACATTAACTCCCTTTTGATTGATCGGTGGATAAAACAGAGCGTAACAGTCACTCTTTTCATGTTTCCTCTGAAAGGAAAATGTACATGCAGGAGAGGATGTACAGCAGGTGAATACTAAATGGCTTCTGTCGTATCACGGTAATGTGGGGTATTAATCTTTATAAGGAGGTGGATAGATGGAGATATGAACATTCAGTTTGATGAATCAGATATTATTGAGCTTTACTGTTTAACTTATTGCTCCTTTTTTTTTTAAGTGTGAGAAAAAAACACTAAATCCCATCAGAAGAGAACAGCTCTGACTGGCTGTGTGTTGCCTATAGATACAGTACGGTGCTTTCAACTGATTATTGGATCAGTCATTTTCCAGCTGTGATGGAAAAATCAATCACACATCGCTCAGAAAAATGTCACCCACCATTATACATACTGTATACCATGGGTGTGTGTGTACTGTACTGAGCTGTGGTGCGGGTATACAGAGTTGGTACAGCGCTCACTCTCCTTTGAACTTGTTACAATCCAGTGTTTTAATCAAGAAGAAATCAATAATCCCAGAGATAAATATTGATCTCTCAGTATTGACCGACTGGGAGAAGACTGTGACTGAGTTATTCCAGTCGTGGCCTTTCACTTGTGTACGTGTTAGTGTGTGTAAGGATGCAATAGTCAGTGTTTCTTCACCCAGACTGTGTGATGTGAAAGTCAGATTGCGAAACTGTGTTTAACAGATTGCTGTAATGGCTGCATGACACAGCTGGCCCACCCATGTGTTCATGAATCATAGGTTGGATCCGAGCGTTACTCAGGAGGGCTTTATGACTGAGAGGCTCTGCCAGCCTACCACAGAAAAAACGTTGATGTCACAGGTTGTGGAATTAAAACGACTTAAATACTCCCAGACGAACAACATCACTGACACAGACTGACTCAGAAGTTTTGAAGGAATTTGTCATTTTTACAGTTGTAACCAAGTGATCAAAACCAAACAATGCCTCAACACATTTGGCACAGTTCCTCCTCCCTGCAAATATTTCCACTGTGACTTGTGATGCTCAGGCGTGCGGGGTCCCATAAATAAGTACCGCTTTCTCTTCTCAGGTTGAGTCATCAATACTGTTGCCCAAAAGCCACTAAAACCGCACTCCATGTCACATCTGCGCACACTTGAAACCATAACCTTTCATTCTGTGCCCTTGCACTTGATTTGAAGCAGTCAGGTCTTGTGTTGGCGTGTACTCTGACAGCTCTGTGTGACCTATGATACATGCTCTGCAACGATGCTTTACAGTATGTAAATGTGATATATGCTATATTATGAATTATGTCTATTAGGAGAGCTTCTAGTCTACAAGCACGTGTTTAAATGACGCATTTGTGACTCCTTTTGTGATGTTATTTTGTGGTTCTCTCAGTCATGTAGGTACCTGCATTCAAATCACTAAAATCAGCTGACTAATGAGACTCTTGCACACGATGTCCCAAAGCAGTTGATGGGAACCTAATTCGCATTTCTTTTTAAAAGTTTGCTTAAAATTCGTTTGACAATTGAATGGAAACACGTCTACTGAATGTTACTGTAAAAAACACCATTGAACAGCATGGAAGGGATGCATGGTTGGAGTTGTTCTGTGAGTTCATACAGTATTTCTTCATTTCTCTGACCTGATCCCAAACTTGCGCTGCTATAGTCTAAACTAACCACTTCACATGATGATCACATGATTCTCGTTACGTTTGAGCAACATATTCTTCAGCCAGCAGAGAAGCTGCATGTCAGAGCTCTCGTTCTTTAAAGACATGATGTTGCAACATGTATGTAGAGGTTCACTTGTCTCTGTAGACCAAGTGGTCCAACAGTCCGGTCCCCTTCCCTCTGTGTGTGTGTGAGTATATTTTCACCCTCACATCACGTCCTAAATTAGCTCCCTCATACTGTGTGGCTGCTGCTGCTGCTGCCAGTGGGTCATCTAACCCGGTATGGCCATTCTCTGGCTGGTAATGTGAGTGAGCTTGTAGCTCGGCTTCAAGTGTTGGAACATGTGAATGTGTTGCAGCCTCTCCTCCTCGCTCGTGGATCCTCACACCGACAGCCACGGCTGTACGGCAGATACCGAGACATGCACACGGCCCGGATGACATATAGGTTTTTATGTGACCTGACTGATTAGTGAGGTGAAAGTCTGCAAGATAGTTACACTCTTCAGACTGCGAAGGATCTCTCGTTGTTAACACAACCACAGTCTCAGTTCGCTATAAGAGGACAATTATAAGCACAGATGTATTTGGAGTTTTCATGGATGAATTCATTTTAAAATATCATCTTTAGGTATTATTTCTGTACACTTTACTGTTACTGGAGCAATAAGGAGATGGACTGTCAGGCTGGGTCAGCCTCCTGCTGTAGTCTCCGGTCTCCGGTCTGTCTGTCAATATGTAAAATACCTGAATAGATCCGTGTCATAATCTTCACAGAAAAATGCATATTTCCCCACAGCTGCTCTCTGATTTGTGGCACATCATGCTGCAGCCAGATGTGCAGTCAGGTTGGGTCTCCGAGGGGGTTTTCCAACTGGTCCATTTCGGATTGAGTGCAAATTTGTGTTGATCCGCTCAGGTGCTGAGAGTGACCTCACCCACTGAGTGCCACACATTCCTTGACTTTCCAAATGATCAAGGTTTTTTTAGTCAGAAGAGAAAATGCTGGCGTCATTGTCAAACATCCCGTATGAATGACAGCTTTACACACATTATGTCGCCTTTATTGACTTGCAAAGTGCTTTGTTAAACAAGCTTGTTCTGGTCTTGTGTGTGAGGTCGTTGACAACACAACAGCACTCAAACAAATATATGAGGAAGAATTTGATTTGAAAAGTTCGCAGCGTGGCGTCCAGCTCCATCCCTGAGTGTTCAGACAGGTCTCGTGTCTCTTTGTTCTCGTCAGCGGTGTTTTACAATCAGTCACATCAGTAGATGTAGTCACAGCCTGACGTTGCAGCCTTTTGATCTTAGCTGGATATTTATACCATATTTATGCATGTTGGTCCAACAACAGGAGCTCCAGCATGTATTCATAAAACTTGAGATGTTGCACATGCATGAAGAACAATGTGCTTTTCTTTGCCATATCAACAGAGTTGTACCCTCCAGCCCACTCACACACATACACACATGATCGCGCATGCGCGCGCACACTCACGCTCCCCCACACACACATGCATGCACACAGACGTGGCTTTTGAAGGTTTTGACGTGGGCGATGCCTCTGTGTCAACTCTTTCCTGTGGGGAGACTTTCCACTTGCCTTTTTTCCATGAGTGCTCTGAGCGTGAGCTTTTTGTCACAACTGACGGTTAAATTTCAACTTCATGCACGCACTGAATTTATTGTGTAGAATAAAAGGCTTCTGCTTCAACCCTGCCCCCCCGCTCTTCACTCCATCCGTTTCCACCCGGCCCCATTAATAATGCAGCACATAATCCAGTCTTGGGCACACTCATGCTAGCAGCCCCTTGGCCTGCCAATCACTGGCCTAATTAGCACAAGATCTGCTCCTTCTCTGGCTGCTGCTGGAAAATACACCACATATCCTAATCCGATCCCTCAAAGGCCAGTTTCCCTCTTGGCAGTGATGGTTTTGGGGGTGTTTCGCGTCCATCGTGAGGTTGTTTCTGTACTTACAGATTAAGGTGAAGTGCAGACACCTCACTTGTTTCCTTGTTGATTCAGCCAAACACACAGGAAGAGGTCTAGACAAACGGATTATTGTGTGTGCAGTTGTACCTTGTCATAGTCAGTGTGAATATCAGGCACAAGGTAGGATATGCAATAAGCATCTGCTATTCTTTCTAGATTTCTAGATGTCGTCTATATTTATGTTTTTGGCTCGGGTTGTTCGTCTGTTTGTCGGCGGGATTACGGAAAAAAACTTCTACCTTTTTGGAGCTGATCGGAATCACGTGGCGGATATACGTTAATGTTCAGTTTATTTAAAGGTGCTTTATAAGACACTCAGAGTCTGGCTCTCACCTCTGACATCACAAGCAAACATGGAGGTGGCTGAGCTGAAATGCGCGCTATTGGTGCTAACAGCGCTAACAGTGCTAACAGAGCTAAACCTGGGGGGGGGGAACTGGAGGGTCATGCACTAAAAGGCTAAGCGTGGACGGCCCGTCTACCACAACAAAGCACAGAGAAGTTCAGATAACAACACACGCGGAGGGAGAGCGACTTCACTCTCTGCTCAGGTAGACATTACTCCTCTATATCTTTACATAACAAATAGTTGTTTGCTGCTACATTAATGTTCTTAATGTCGTATATAGAACTTTTGCCAGATAGGGAATTAGGCGTTGCTCTGCACTCGAGTGCTCCTTTAGTTGTCCTTTGTGGTGCATGTTGTACAGTTATGTTGCATTTACATTTAAAGGCTGAAGTCAAATGGGTTCTGAGTCATGTTGAGTCACACCAAAATGTTGTGCAGACTTTTCAAAACTGAAAATCAAACTCAGGAATATGAAGGATATTAGTTGTCAGACGTATAAAAGAGGATATCAGTCGAAGACAAATGGTCCTTAATATCGTCTGAAGACGGAGACGGAGCTGAGACACAGCAGCTCTGCCTCAGACATTTGAAACAGAGAGCCCGGTCTATAGATAACCCCAGTGTTTCTATCACATGTGCAGCGTGTTACCATATAAGACAGCAATATGACTCACCCTGCTCACTGACCTACTATGTGGGAAGTCATGATTCATGCAAGCTGCATTTAAGCAGGCAGAGCCCAAAAATACTCTGGCATGCCATCACACAAACACATACACAACTATCACACAAACACACTCACACATACCTCACTTGCTCAGTCATACTCACCACCCACAGACACCGATAGGCTCAGATGCTGTCGGTAACATACAGTGAGAGACATTAGAAAGTTGTCAGCGCAAAGACTGGAATAACAAGATGACTGGATCTGTGCTGATGCCTGTTTGAGGTAATGCCAACGTACTCTAGCAGCTGACAGTTTGATTCTTTTTCTATTTCTGTGACTTTGAATAGATGGAAAAGATGATGATTGAGATCTAATAGTCTGGTTCTATGCAACAGGTACCTTTAGTGCATTTCAGCCATGCAAATAATTCCTTGATTGCATTTTCATCTCTGCTTCAGTAAACCTGATTTGGCTCTGGGTGCTTTTCTTTGCTGTTTGTCTTGATTTTGTTCTTGAGCAGATCTTTCAAGAGTGATTAGTCAGCAACATACATCTATTAATAGCTTCTTGAGTGTTGTGATATTGAAATGTGTTTTACTCAAGCTTTCACCCTGTAGTCCTGCTTTTTTTTCTGATGTCAAAGACATAAGCCTCAATGCATTTTTAACGCAGACGTTGGCTGCTCCGATAATTACTTTTCTTAGTACCTAATCCAGCTGTCTTCGGTGGTTTCTGTGCAGCTCGTGCTCCTCACTAATTGTTTCTTTTAAAAGGTAAATCTCTGCTGTGGTTTGAGTATTGATTCACGTTGGTTGAGGTCACCGGCTGGACCTTTCCATCGCTGGAAGATGAAGTAGCTCCGGTGTTAATTAGGCCAACTGCAGATAGATGCAGGTTTGTGCAGCGCAACAAATGCATTCTGGGTCGTGCAGACAGATGCTCGCTCGCTCTCACAGCCGGTCCCATTCATCAGTGTCAGCGGCTGGAGCACCGCAGGATGGTCCGCAGCTCCACCTAACCTGGGTTAGCCCAGTCACCTGACCACACTATAGACCCAGGTGATGCTCAGGACATCACATGACGGTCCCTCCTCAGGTCACATTTAAATAAATCTTGCGCATGAATTCCTCGTCTTTCTTTGTTCAGCGGTTGATGCTGTGTTGTCTTTGTTCGGTCCCGTGATCGAAGCACAGGGAGGGAGACGGTATTGATTTCTATCTGGAGCGAAAAGCACTTGATCCATTTATAGATGGACCTGAGCATAAGAACTCCAGCCGTAGCCTGAGATGACTGTGTCCTCTATGTGAGCTTTTACCTTGAACTTTCTTGAACATTGTCTACTGTACCTGTCACATCCTGCAAACACCGAGTGTGAGGGATCTTGTCTTTTTTTAGGATGTGTATTTCATGAGAGGACCTATGTTTTGGATTTAATTGCACATGAAACACTCTCATTATGCCTCCACATTGCTCAGTATGTAATCTGGTGACCATCAGCAGTATGTCTCCGACGTGGCTGTCTCGCATATATTATCTCAGGATCAATATCAGCAACCCGGTGACCTTCTGAAGGGATGTTTAGCTTATCAGCAGTGTGGAGAATGAGGAGCCTCTGCCATGAATGTTAGTGAACTTTCTGTGGTCGGTGTGGAAAGCCCCAAAAAAAACTGCCCGGCTTCAATCTTGTTTTACAATCTCAAACTGGGGGAAATTACTTCAGGGATGACGTTTAGTTGCTTGTTTTAATGCAAAACACTCAGTTCTTTATCTAAATGAGCATCAATATTCATCATTCTTTCTTCAAGGTGTGAAGAAACTTGTTGAAGGCTGAGGTTTGTTAAAAATCTCACCCCACTGGTAGTTCTCTTTTTTTATGTTTCAAGCCACTTGAGATTTTTGAAGTCATTACTCAGTTACTTCCTAAGTTACAGTTTGCTTGTTGCAACGCGGAGACACATCAGCCTTTCTTCCTCTACGAGAACGACCTCTCCTTTAGAAATCATTTATCTGTGATTTTAACTGTGCTGGCTGAACGCTGACAGCGAGATGGAAACGCTTTTGCTGAATTGATACTTTTGTCTGCGATACCAACAGTTGCAGATAAAAAACACATTGAGTTTTTGGTAGAAGGTGTAATTTTTTCAGGAACTAACAAAACAGCCTTGTTTTTAGTTTTGATGACGGTGCACATTTATTGGTGTTCAATGGGTTTTGCAACTGTGTCATAAGCCTCAGAGGTCAGAGAGTCGACTCACAGACGACCACGTAATCCTACTGAAGTTACAACATCATTTATAAAGTGAAAACCTTGTATCAGAATTTAAGTTTTTACACAACCAATTCTGGATAATTTAATTAATTAGAAGTAAAATAACCATATTTAAACATTTAGACATTTAAGAGAGTCTTAAACAATAAGTGTGAAGTAAAGGAAGAGGGGGGGGGGTGTAGTGGCAGAATAGCTGGGGAGACATTTGATAAAAGTTAGGAGCTCCATCCTCATTAACATCCTCTATTACGGCCCAGGTAGACCAATCCCAGTTTAATCAATCCCTGTGCCTGATATCCCCGTTGATGCTCGTAATAAACCATTAACACGTTTTCTGATGATCTCTGCACTTCGTCCTGCAGCGAAGCACCATTCTGGGTATGATTAGCACCACCTATTGATAAATATTAAAGTAGACCATGGTGCATTAAATGTATGATGTACTGTATATCTAGATATGCACATGTTTCAAGATTCTGGCACCTTCTTAAACATGAACCGACATGTTGTTTCAACCTCGTAAACTCTCAAAATCTCATGGATTTCAAATGTAGTGTTAATAAAAAAAACAACTTTACCTTAGCCTGGAGACGATACATTTATAACAGACAGACTGCAGTACAAACTGCTGGCATGGAGTTTGAAAGACATCTGCATTTACCAGGCAGGCGGGGTTAAAGAAAAGATGGTTGCATTGTGGGAAATGTAGGGTTTTCGGAACTTGACTTACAAAACCGGAACCCAATTGACTCCACTGAACAAATTTGGTACTGCCAGGTTTGACAATAGCATCCATTAATATCCGTTAATAAATAAAGTAGCCTACTGAGCGTATATATAATATATTGTGTCACATCCACGTCACACGACCTCCACCAATAACACCAAGGTAAATATTGCAACCTTAATATTTCGAATTGTAACTCATAAAATTAGGTAATGTAACGTTAAGCAGCAAATATCTTGTACTAACTTTGCTGACTTTGGCAAATGTTAGCTAGCTATGCTAATGTTGTTAGCAAACTAATGTTGACATTAGCACAACAGGAAAGAAATGCAAAACCCTTATTGTTATCATTTAAGCTAATGTTAACGTTAATTGCTAACGACTTAGCAGACTCATAAGTCTTCCTTCTCCAAGCTCGGGGACCAGAAAGGGTCCGACGGAGGAGGTGGGCCCGAGCCTGGAGCTCCACAGCTAGACCCTTCTCCAATTTGACACATAAATCCGACGCCTTACTTTTATTTTTGCTGCTTTTTTCCTTATCTCTTGCTAGCTTTTGTGCTTCCAACTGGTCGCTGCATATCTGCTGTACTAACATATTCCATAGCAATATGGAAATATCTTAGTCAGACAGACTGATGGAAGAATGTAGGCTGCTACCACTCGGACAAACACTGTCACAAAAACTAAGGAGGAACTGAAACCTCCTCCAAAAATATCATCTGCGTGTTACATTCAAAGACTGTACATTACTGTAGGAGTTCTGTGGCTGAAAAGGATTTGTTTAGCTTGCAAACGCTGTCGTAAAGCAGACATGGGCGTGATTTTCATTTCAACTTTACGTGGTAATATACACTCCAGATTAAGGCTTACATTCTCCTACCCATCATCATCATCATCATCACCATCCATGTTGACATTTGCCGCCTTGTACTGCTCCAAGGGCATTCGTTGCTGTGGCCTAATTTGATAATTCCAATTAAAACCATGTTCATCCTCAGTGTAATTACAGTCACCTGGCAGGAGTCCTCCCCCTGATTGTGCACAGTGACACAGTGCTCATGTTGGTCTCCCTCCGACTGTACTGGCTCAGAGGATAATGTCATTAGACTGTAGCAGCAGCAGTTGAGACTAAACCTTGTTTATTCCGAGGAGCCACAGGGTGTGTTTGTGTGTTTTGTCACAACCAGGCCATGTAGATGTTCCATTTGACTAAATCATCCTAATAACTCAAGAGATGTTAAAATTATTGTCCCGCAGTAAGCCGTGCTTTAGACCTCCCGTCTGTGATTTTCATTATTTGCAACAACTCATCACTTGCAGCCGGTGTTTATGAAGGTGCTTCTGGGCCTCGTTCTGCTCCGTGCTGATTCATTGTCCCCCTGTTTGGGGCCCTAAAACATTACCAATATGTTAATATATCAACGAGTGAAAAGAATATCTGCGTAAAGCTTCTGAAAATACAATCTGATTATTTACACAACAGCATTGCTTAGACTTCCATCCATTATCTGTAACCGCTTATCTTATTCAGGGTCGCGGGGGGCCGATCCCAGCTGACAGTGGGCGAAGGCAAGGGGGGGGGGGGGGGGGGGGGGGGTACACCCTGGACAGGTTGACAGGGCTGACACATAGTGACAGATAACCATTCACACCTACGGGACATTTACAGTCAATAATGAACCTAACCTGCATGTCTTTAGACTGTGGGAGGAAACCTGAGCACTCGGAGAAAACCCACGCTAACACTGGGAGAACATGCTAACTCCACACATAAGGGCCCCAAACCGGATTTGAACCTGCGACTCTTGCTGTGAGGCAGCAGTGCTAACAACTGCACCACCGTGCCACCGATTTCTTAGACTTAATTGTAAGAAATGGAGCCGCTTCTACTTTCTATTAAAGGATAGTACTTATTTAAATTATTAAATATGTAAGGGATAATGTCAAGCGAGGCGGTCACTAACTGTACATTATCGCGCCATAATTACATGGCTACTTACTGAAGAAATCAATATTTTGACACAATAACGGTCCTCCAGAGTCCGACATCAGAACTGCGCCCATAGCAACGGTCTGCTATACATAGCAACGGTCTGCTATACATAGCAACGGTCTGTTATACATAGCAACGTTCTGCTATACATAGCAACGGTCTGCTATACATAGCAACGGTCTGCTATACATAGCAACGGTCTACTATACATAGCAACGGTCTGTTATACATAGCAACAGTCTGCTATACATAGCAACGGTCTGTTATACATAGCAACGGTCTGTTATACATAGGAACGGTCTGTTATACATAGCAACGGTCTGCTATACATAGCAACAGTCTGCTATACATAGCAACGGTCTACTATACATAGCAACGGTCTGTTATACATAGCAACGATCTGCTATACATAGCAACGGTCTGTTATACATAGCAACGGTCTGTTATACATAGGAACGGTCTGTTATACATAGCAACGGTCTGCTATACATAGCAACAGTCTGCTATACATAGCAACGGTCTACTCTACATAGCAACGGTCTGTTATACATAGCAACGGTCTGCTATACATAGCAACGGTCTGTTATACATAGCAACAGTCTGTTATACATAGGAACGGTCTGTTATACATAGCAACGGTCTGCTATACATAGCAACAGTCTGTTATACATAGCAACGGTCTGTTATACATAGCAACGGTCTGTTATACATAGGAACAGTCTGTTATACATAGGAACGGTCTGTTATACATAGCAACAGTCTGTTATACATAGCAACGGTCTGTTATACATAGCAACAGTCTGTTATACATAGGAACGGTCTGTTATACATAGCAACGGTCTGTTATACATAGCAACGGTCTGTTATACATAGCAACGGTCTGTTATACATAGCAACAGTCTGTTATACATAGGAACGGTCTGTTATACATAGCAACAGTCTGTTATACATTGCAACAGTCTGTTATATATAGCAACGGTCTGTTATACATAGCAACGGTCTGTTATACATAGCAACGGTCTGCTATACATAGCAACGGTCTTTTATACATAGCAACGGTCTACTACACATAGCAACGGTCTGTTATACATAGCAACCGTCTGTTATAGCCGTGTAATAATGTTTTTGTTTTTTTCTTTACCATTGTTTCGATTGGTAATAATGACGTTATACTCAGTTAAAGTTAATCGCTGAGATCTGGGAACACAAGAAATTCCAAAGGGGAAAGAAACATGAACGGTCAGAAAATCAAATCAAACTTATTTGGAAAAAAAGGTGTAAAGTAGTCCGACATCCTGGTTGAGGATGATAACAACATCTTCTGTAGACAACTGAGCAAGACACCAAATCGGATCTTATTATTATTAGTACATCATGTTTGAGTAAGTTTCGGTAACGGTCATATATGTGTCCATCTCTTCCATGCTTTGATGTTCAAGGCTGTTCTTGAAAACATCTCAAATCTGCTTTTAGAGAGTCAGTATACAGCGCGATTCATACATAGAGTGGATCCAGTGGTTATGTCTTCTGCAGCTTGAATGCGGTGAACTATTGATTCTGATTCAGCATACTAAACTGGCAACACCTGCTAAGAGGAGCCCAGTCACCAGGATAATATGTTGGCATTATACGTTTCTGCAAACCACGGATACGTTGGATCATTCTGAATCGTTTCAGAACCAAAGATATTTTTTTCATATCAACAATCCGACATCCTTCTTTAGTGTTTTAACCTCGCCCCGTGGTGCTTTTGCCGTTTCCAAACTGCATTGACGTTTAGATTTATAGGCAATAAAAGTACTAAGATCATGTAATTGACAATGCAGTTTCGTTGTATGAGAACGTAATTTATTAGGAGACCAGGCTGATGATGACACATGCACATGAAAATGCAGAGGTGCTTAATACCTGTTAGCTTGAAGCACAAAGAAAGTCAGAAGCCTTCATACTGAATCTACCCGTGTTGGTGTTGATTCAAGGGGAAATAAACAATTTGAAAAGAGCTTAAATTTCTGTTTTTGCCCTTCATTGTGCTGTAGATGTGCACACAGAAGAATGTCTCAAAGGAATGTGTTGAAGACATGTAAGCTTCCTGAATGATGTTAGTTTATGATAGGAGTAATCATGACTCTGCCACTGGGGTGAAGTTAAGTCTGTCAGCGTCCGCCCTCGCTCCTTTATATATTTCTGACCTCTTCCTTCCACACACCCTGCACATTATTCTGCTGAGGCCCAGAGAGAGAGAGAGAGGACACACATCACAGAGCACATTATGATCCACTGTCACACATTACCACCCCTCCTACTTAAAGTCCCCAAACTAAGGCTGCGTCATACGATAGTTGGGCCAACGCTGACTCAAACATCCTGCTGTTTGCTCTGCTCAGCTCACTGATGGCTGTGTAAAGGTGCTTTTTCCTCTGCTAGTGTTTGCTTGGTCCAGTCTTTCTTCTAATGTACTGATGCATGAAAATAAAGATTAATTGACTAATTCTAGGGGGGGGGACTTATCTGACCTACCCCCAAAGGTATCTCAGCTGTGTTTCCATGGTAATAATGACACCGGTG
The DNA here is from genome assembly GCA_916701645.2 of Sebastolobus alascanus. Lineage (NCBI taxonomy): Eukaryota > Metazoa > Chordata > Actinopteri > Perciformes > Sebastidae > Sebastolobus > Sebastolobus alascanus. The sequence goes on from CAKAOJ020000516.1 coordinate 156,853, forward strand.
ATATGCTGATAACCGACATAAAAGAGGAAAATATGTGTTGCAGATTAAATAATGAGACAGTAAGCTCCTCGTAGCTTGAAGTGCTGAAACGATTAATTAACTAATCAGTTAGTCAACATAACGTTGTGATTTATCCAGCAAACATCGGCTTGTTCCAGCTTCTCAAATGTGATGATTTGCTGCTTCAGTTCAATTTATAAATTGAATATCTGTGGGGTTTTCACAGTTAATTGCAACCCTGCTCATTTCGCCATGTTTTTCAGTTTGACAAGAACATTTTAATTTACCCAGAATGCATTGTGAATTAGTTGTACTCAAAGGAATAGATCAACATTTTTGGGAAATAGGCGTATGTAGTATAACGTTATTATTATTATGTAATTTACGGATACGTTGAATGTCGACGTTTCTGAACCAAAAATACGTTTCATAAATACGTTTAATATCAGCCTAGTATCACGCTGGCAGAAACGCACAATGCCATGTGGTTAACGTTGTGAAACGATTGGTTAGGTTTAGGCAACAAATTGGCAACAGTCAAATCACTATTTAAACTACGTCAGCTGCTCCGACTGAATGCAGAAACGTTGAAAGTCAACGTATCCTTGGTTTGCTGAAACGTACAATGCCAACATGTTTACCTGGCAACTGGGTTGTTCCGTGAGAAGATTGATATCAGCCTCGTGTGTGTGTGTTTGTGTTAAATTTAGAGCTGGAATCAGGACACGGTGTGCCTAGCTTAGCATAAAAAACAAGCATGTAACTTCCCCGAGAGCCACAACGTGTCATCTTTACATTTCTGTTTGTGTACAGATGAAGTAAACAAGTGAATCAGTGGTCTTTAGAGCTGTTGGTAGGTACATGTTTTGCATGTACTGTAACCTAGGCTAGCCACATCCTGTTTCCAGTTCTGCACTCAACAACTGATATTGTGTCTTCTCATCTCTGAGAGTAACAATCATTTTAGATTATTAAGGATTTCAGATTTGGACAGTTTTGTGCCGGCAGTAGATGGAATAGTTGGAACAGATCTACCACCTGACTGTTTAATACATTTTAGCGATAGTATAAAAGTCTATCTAGCTCACCTGCAGTGAGAACTTTTGTTAAACTAAACTGTGTGACTGCTCTAACCCTACACTGTAAAACCATGTTAGTGAGCAATCAATCTGACCAAGGACAACAGTTACACAACAGCAGGTGTAGTGCACAGTGACAGGTGAACAAATGAAAGCATTGTTTGGTACAGGATGTTACATTCAACTCCCTCTACACCTTCTGTATACAATGTTCTGTGCAGCTTTAAGCGCTGCACCATCACTCCACTAACATAATTGCTGTTATGGGTAGCGCAGCTCTAACGGGTCTCCGGCCACATTAGTCTTCATCAGATCAGCAGGCTCGCTCCAGGAGCAGCCAGCGGTAAACCCTGAAGTCCGCTCTGACCGCTGCTGGAGCCGACTCATCACCACCACCCCGCTGTGCTTCTGATCTACACAGGAATGTTAGCAACTCACTGAGAAGGTTGGCGGCATCGGTATTAGTGTGGCAGAAAGAGCTGCCGTCGACAACTGACCCAGGAAGTACAAAAAACAAAAAATCTTTTGCATCCATCAGCACTTCTAATCAGAATTCTGCCACAACCTGCTATTTAGTGGTGTGTTTGTCTGGGTCTTTTCTGTATGAGTGCATGTGTGTATGAATATGCTTGCACTGTATGTGTGTGTGTACTTGTACATCTATCTTTGCAAGGACCAATTTGAGACCTTGGTCCTCACTTCTACATACAAAGGCCTGTTTGAGGGTCCAGACTTGGTTTGGGTAAGGGAATGCATTATATCAACGAGTGTCCTCACAAAGATGGAAGGACAAGGATGCGTGTGTGTGTGTCTGTGTGTGTGTGTGTGTGTGTGTGTGTGTGTGTCTTGTGTTTGTGTCATCCTTGCATTTTCCTCCCACTGCAACAAACCATCTGAAGTCCAAGTGAAGCGAATGTGCATTCCAGGGTAGAAATAGCATGTTTGGATTGCTCTGAACCTCACAACCGCATCTGGAAACATTATTCTTGGAAGACGGGTCATTATCATAGGAAGCCAACTGAGAAATGTTTGGTGGAAATAAGCAAAGTATACAACAGCTCGAGCAGCCAGAACCACAGGAAAGTCTGGACTGACATAGTTGTTCCACAGCATCCCCCCCCAACACCAGACTGTAGACTGCTCCAGTCAAATCATTGCTACGACTCAGTCACAGGTAAACAATAGTAAAAGACTTTAATGCAATCAATGGCTCAGTGTGTCCTCACAAAGCCAGCCCACAATCTTCACTTCCCCTCATTGTGGACTATGCTCAGTACACATTTGCTTGTGTCATATGTCATTTCTAGGAGGCTGTACAGCAGATAGTATATGATCTCTTCTTGCACCTGATTGTAAAAAAAGCACCACTCACTGCGCTGCGATTAATCTTTTCAAAGATGCCGATTGTTCTAGAAATCTCAACTCAAATCAGTTTCTTCATAAACCTGAGGTCAGAACTAGGTCATGCAGTCGCTGCGTTATCTGCATATTGCATCTGCAGTGCCTGGCCTATATACAGCAGATATTTGTCATGACATTTGAGAGTTTTAAAAGGTGACAAGTTACATCATCAAGTAAAAACATTTCACACTATAGTTGGCTCGGATCAGTCTGGCTTCCAGCTCAATTGATTGTTAAGTTGATGTTGGCCAGATGTTTTTTTTAGGCTAGGCTCAGCTGATTCAAGCCCTACATTTCCTCAAGTAGAATGAATCAGCACAATCTGTAAGGGATCACCAGTTAGATCATGAATAAACTAAGACCAAGACTAATATTTATTTTAAGGAAATGGTAAGGGATGATTCTAATCAAGAATCCATGCATTTACATGCAGCTATTTATTCCACATTTAAACCTTACACAGTCATGTAAATACAAAATGATAATAATAATAATATAATATATCTCAGACTCATCTTATTACATTACATTTAAATTACATTTATTTTACAATATTCACTGTTATTTACAACTTCTCTATATCCAGATGAAACTGCTGCTTCAGGACAAAAGAGCAGCACTTTTTACTCTTATCTGTACAATCCTCTCCTGTATATATATATAACTTATGATTCCACTGTATATACAGATCTACCCTTCTATATTCATCTTATATATATATATATATATATATTCACTTAGTACCATATGCATATAGTTCTATGTACATAATCTCTCTGTGTTTAGATGTAACTCCACCTATATATCATCTATTGTTTATAATACTCTTATACAAATTTGTTATACAATATCCCATCAGTATGCAACTTATAGTTGAGTCATTATTCAAAAAAGGGAAAAAGTCCAGAGTGTTCAGAAGTTCAAATCAATGTGATGAAGGTGCTCTTTGGTACACAAAGGTTCAAAAAGGGGGGAGTCCAAGGAACTCTTCTGGGAAAAGCCTTTATTCAAATGGCTATTTCATGATGAAATGCTAAGAACAATGCTGGTACATGTTCAGATTGAGTAACAACCCACGCGTAGCTGCACGTATAAAGCCATTTGAATAAAGGCTTTTTATTTGTTTGGCCAGAAGAGTTCCTTGGACTCCCCCTTTTTTAAGCAATATTCATCAGAATGTAACACATGTCGATCACTTGCACTTTAATTACAATCTGTGTACATGTATATATGCCTATGTACACACACCAATATATCCTCATTTGTATATATTGTCCTATCAGCACTTTACTACAGTAGTTTGCACTCTGGTTAGATGCAAAACTGCATTTCGTTGTACTTGTACTATGTGCAATGACAAGAGAGTTGAATCTAATCTAAAGATAGTGCCAAACACTTTGGCCGTACACAGGCTGTGTTGTTGTGTTAGATGTGGCACATGGAAACAAACAGAACACCTTCACCATGATTTCATTCAGCACTACGATGTATTTTTTGTGGGAATTGTATTGGTTGCCTTCGGAAGGAAAACTGTTTTCTCATGTGACCACAGCCTGTGATCAGAGTCTCAGCTGATAGAGCAGCTTTTTCCCAATTACACACTGAGAGGCTCCTATTTTTCACAAGAGGGAGCTACTTCTATTTGCAAGGTGAATATGCCTGTCAATCTCCATTTTCACACCTAGTAGTAGCAACACTTGCACCATTCCACACAGCACCTTTCCTGAGGCCTTGAGTGTGTGTGTGGTGTAACCAGATCCACCGGCTCTGAGGATCCTGGATGACGGAAAAGTCACCACACAGCCTCAGAGAATGGATTCTGTTATGGCAGGTGATGGCACTCATGACAGGATGTTTATTTACCCAGGGGATGTAGCTGTGCTTCCTCATTTTCAGTAATACTTCTTCTCTTGCTAAGCATTTTTCATACATAAAAGTCAGTGAAAGCTTCCTTGCGTAACTTGGTTATTTGGTCATTGCAAACAGGAAGTTAAAATAAAAATTATTTTCCCTTTAATTACACAAAAATATGTGTTAAAGCAACGTGATCCCCACTGTGGGACTAATAAGGGAATATCTTATCTTATCTTATCTTATGATCTCATCCCTACTCGTCAGATTTTGCCATGTGGGCAGCAGTGGCATAGTATCTGGACGCAGAAGGTCCTCGTGTGGTTAACACTGTGAAACGGTCACGGTTAACGTTGTAACACATTGTTGAACGATGGCAATAAAAGTACTCGGTTTGGGTTAGAAAAAAACATCATGGTTTGGCTTAAAATTATGGCTGTCAAAGTTTAACTCGATAATAACACGTTAACGCAAATTCGTTTTAACACTACTAATTTCTTTAACGCATTAAAGGAATCGAAATTCAGATGTTGGAGCAGGTTTAGTTTGAGAGTGAAGATACTGGTATCATGAAACTAAAAAAACCTAAGGAATCCGTCAGTACCAACCGTGTCATACTAGCTTGTCATGAAGGAGGTTAAATAACGCTACAAACTTACACAAAATTCTGGCGAGGAAAAACTGTCATGGCCATTTTCAAAGGGGTCCCTTGACCTCTGACCTCCAGATATGTGAATGTAAATGGGTTCTATGGGTACCCACGAGTCTCCCCTTTACAGACATGCCCACTTTATGATAATCACATGCAGTTTGGGGCAAGTCATAGTCAAGTCAGCACACTGACACACTGACAGCTGTTGTTGCCTGTTGGGCTGCAGTTTGCCATGTTATGATTTGAGCATATTGTTTTATGCTAAATGCAGAACCTGTGAGGGTTTCTGGACAATATCTGTCATTGTTTTGTGTTGTTAATTGATTTACAAAAATAAATATATACATATATTTACATAAAGCAGCATATTTGTCCACTCCCATGTTGATAAGAGGATTAAATACTTGACAAATCTCCCTTTAAGGTACATTTAGAACAGATACAAAATGTGTGATTAATTTGCGATTAATCTCAATTAACTATGGAGAATCATGTGATTAATCGAGATAAATATTTGAATCAATTGACAGCCCTACTTAAAATAAGTATGCTTTTAACGTAACGTAAGCTACGAACGTATAACATCATGTGCATAACATAACTTTTGGTTTCACATGGGACACGAACGCTGGTCCTCTGAGTAAAGTCGATCCACCACCCCTCCCTCTGGCCCAACATTAGTTGACTTCTCGCTCTTTATACTTCATACTATATAATATACTTAATACTATCAGTTGCTCTGTGCATCTAATGATGACATGGATGGGTTTACATTGGAGTTAGTTGAAAGCCCGGTGTGTCTCGTACAGACGCTAATGGGTGACTCTCGCGTTGGCAAAGGGCCACTGACCAAGCGTCAGTATTTGACACCCTGTGAGTGAGACCCGTCTACTTAAAGGTATAATATGCAGGAGTTTCCTTTGATTGGTCAGTAGGCGGTGCTTTTATACGAGTTGATCTCTTATCTGGAACGTAACCTGCTCTGGAGCAGGTCAGCTGTTCAGCATCAGTTACCATGGTGATCTACCCTGGTAAGAAGTGAACCACCGTCGTAGGACGGAAAACCCTGAAGGGTTAACCCTGAAGTTACCTCGCTAACCCCAAATACTGCTTCGTAGTACAGACCTCAGGTTACATCTCTGACTCTGTCTCGCTCCTCTGCTCTCATGGAAGAGCTGCGGGTCGGTGTGTCTACACAGGCAGGGCAGAGAGGCCTCAGCCGACAGGATGAAGCCTGTCTTTCGGCTGCATTCACACAAAAATCTGGCAACTCGGCACCTTCGGGCAGGGTCGTGTGCTTTAAAATGTTTGTTTATTTCTGCTTTAGAATGTAACCGCTGTGAAACTATCAGAAAAATGTATCATTTATTTCTCTGATTAACTGCTTTTTTCTTGCTAACGCCGCTCCCTCTCTTCATTCACTCTGTAGCTTGCTCTCACTCGTTGAGCTGGGGAGGAGAGGCATAGTATACCTTTAAAAAAACACATCAAGTTATCAAAAATCCCATTCCATAAATATTTCCATATAAGGAGCCCCTATGACCCATAAGCTGTCAATCAAATACAGCAAGTAATACAACATGTAATCATAACAAAGAAATATATAATCAGAACAAATTCCTGTGTGTAATCACATTTTCCAGACCTCTACATTTGTCTAATAGCTTGTTAGCCAACTAAAAAAACACAGATGGGAACTTTTCTGAGGAAATCTAATTTGGAGAAAATGTAATTTTATTCAATGAAATAGCACATATTACTCTACTCTTATTGAGCATCCTGGAGTTTGAATCCTCCCAACAGGTTGCAGTACCGAGAACGTAACATGGGTTCAATCTGTGTGGTGTTGTGTCAGCAGATGACAGAGAGTAGTAGAGTTCATATCAAACTTGTGACCACAAGCCCACATGTACAGTAGCAGAGGGGCATCTTGGCACTGAGTATGGTCTAATATAAAGGCTCTTTGATGGAGTTATGTGTCTGTGTGTGCGTTAGTGTGTGTCTGGTGGGATCTCCGAGGGAAGATAGCTCTGCGTCTGTCATGGCAGGGTGAGCAGAATGGAACGTTTGGCAGGAAAATGAGGGGCACGTGCTGTTATGTTCCCAGAGAGCTGAACTTCTTTGGGTGTTTTGATGGATGTGTGGAGTTACGCTGACGTACCGTGACTCCAGCCAGGCAACAAGGCTTAGCCAGAGTAGAGCAGAACACTGTTTTTATTTGATAATATTCATTAAATACAGAGGGTAGATGCTCAGAGAGGACAGTGTCCCTCCTGTGTCCTAAACCCGGTCTCACTCCCAACTCGTCAAATGCAGCCAATTAGACTGTTCTCAGGCTATTAAATAGGCGTTATCAGTCGCTATAAGCCCCATAGATGTGGGCTAATAGGGGCCTGCTACACTTACCAGCAGGTATTATCATCTATTCACAGAAAGAAGGTGTAAAAAAACACCAAAGCCACCTCCAGCGTAGCGTAGTTTTATTGCCTAAACCTAAATAAGTTGTGGTTTTGTTGTCTAAACCTAAATAAGTTGTAGTTTTATTGCCTAAATCTAACTATATTTTTTACCTAAACTTAAAGAAGTTGTAGTTTTATTGCCCAAATCTAACTGTTTTTTTTACCTAAACCTAAAGAATTTGTAGTTTTATTGCCTAAACCTAAAGAAGTTGTAGTTTTGTTGCCTAAACCTAAAGAAGTTGTAGTTTTATTGCCTAAACCTAAAGAAATTGTAGTTTTATTGCCTAAACCTAAAGAAATTGTAGTTTTGTTGCGTAAACCTAAAGAAATTGTATTTTTGTTGCCTAAACCTAAAGAAGTTGAAGTTTTATTGCATAAACCTAAAGAAATTGTAGTTTTGTTGCCTAAACCTAAAGAAGTTGTAGTTTTTTTTGCCTAAACCTAAAGAAGTTGAAGTTTTATTGCCTAAACCTAAAGAAATTGTAGTTTCGTTGCCTAAACCTAAAGAAGTTGTAGTTTTGTTGCCTAAACCTAAAGAAGTTGTAGTTTTATTGCCTAAACCTAAAGAAGTTTTGTTTTGTTGCCTAAATTTAAAGAAGTTGTAGTTTTTTTTTGCCTAAACCTAAAGAAGTTGTAGTTTTGTTGCCTAAACCTAAAGAAGTTGTAGTTTTATTGCCTAAATCTAACTGTACTTTTTGCCTAAACCTAAAGAAGTTGTAGTTTTGTTCCTAAACCTAAAGAAATTGTAGTTTTTTTGCCTAAACCTAAAGAAGTTGTTGTTTTGTTGCCTAAATCTAACTGTATTTTTTGCCTAAACCTAAAGAAGTTGAAGTTTTATTGCTTAAATCTAACTGTATTTTTTGCCTAAAACTAAAGACGTAGTTTGGTTGCCTAAACCTAAAGAAGTTGTAGTTTTATTGCCTAAATCTAGCTGTATTTTTTGCCTAAACCTAAAGAAGTTGTAGTTGTATTGCCTTAATCTAACTGATTTTTTTGCCTAAACCTAAAGACGTTGTAGTTTTGTTGCCAAAACCTAAAGAAATTGTAGTTCTATTGCCTAAATCTAACTGTATTTTTTGCCTAAACCTAAATAAGTTGTAGTTTTGTTGCCTAAACCTAAAGAAATTGTAGTTTTGTCCACAGCAAAAAAAATCTTAAATAAATTTGTGTTAAATTGAAATGTTTAGAGACAAACTGAGACACAGCAGCATTATGGGATACAGATAGCTGGTTAATCCGGAGATTGTGCCTTTTTTGTCGGCTCGGCTTGATAAAGTTTGTAAAAGTCGATGGTAAAACTGCTGTTTTTGTTTTGAAGCTGCAGATATGCAGTCTTTTGTGCCCATATTATATATTATTTCTGTAATTGTTTCCACTCTCATGGTTACAAAACAACCTCTGTGCTGTCATGTGGGATGATATCCTGGGATGAAGCTGCTCCCTGTATTTATATGTTTGTCTAAGTTCTCAGCATACCTTTACACTGAGTCCTTTTGAGATTACAAACACATGTGGATCTCTAGAGCAGGAAGTAGAGACAGTACTTTACGCTGGACTCTCATGCCTTTAATTTAAATAAAAGTTATTCTGTGTGAGTACCCGGTGGGGAAGTGTGTAAGTGGAAATGTGTGGACTCTTGTGATTCATGTATCTTGTGTGGGTCAACACTGAGCTGGGGCATGCACGGCAACATTTTTGCTGGCTTTTAAATGTTAAAGGGGGAGTGAGCATGTGCAGAGAGCAGCAGTCATTCAGGCTTGTATGTGTTGAATCATGAGGCCGGCTGTAGCAGACTGCCGGGGCTGATGTCAGCCCTGCGGTATGCGCTAGCTGGGCTCGGCTGTAAGCTGACCCCCCCCCCTCTGTTGTGCTTCTATTTCCAGGGCGTGAGCGGAATGTCCGTGGATGAGAAGCCTGAAGCCCCCATGTATGTGTATGAGTCGACAGTTCATTGTACCAATATCCTCCTCTGCCTCAACGACCAGCGGAAGCAGGATATCCTGTGCGATGTGACGGTCCTGGTGGAGGGCAAGGAGTTCCGCGGGCACCGGTCCGTGCTGGCCGCCTGTAGCGAGTATTTCCTCCAGGCGCTGGTGGGCCAGGCGGAGAATGGCTTGGTCCTTAGCCTTCCGGAAGAGGTACGTCCATCAAACACGCTGACAGTTTTCTCTTGCAGGGTCGGAAGTGCTATTGACTTTAAGACAAAGCAACACTTAAACTCCCCACTGACACCAGTACAAAAGCAATACTAACCAGTTCCCCCAGCGTCCAGAGCCACACACAGTGATGTGTGACCGCTGGACTGAGGCTCTCTATCCACCCTCCACCTTTAGCAAAGAAACACAGCTCACAATGCAACTGATGGCCATGAACAAAGCCTTACGTTAATTACAGATAGATAGATAGATAGTAACTTTATTGATCCCGAGGGAAATTCAAGTTTCCAGCATCACAGTTCCATAGTGCAAACATATTAGTAAAAAGGTCACAGGTAAGTAATACACATGTTAGTAAAAAACGTCACAGGTGAGTAGTACACATATTAATAAAACGACACAAGTAGTAACAAGACACATGTAAGTAATACAGAGTATAAAACAAAATATGCAATGTGCAGAAGAACTGTTAAAAATGAATAAAAATGAATATAGTGCAGGGTAAAAACAACTGAGATACAGGACTATTTAAAGAAAAAGTGAATGTAGTGCAGAAAGTGATATAGTTCTGGATAATAAAATATAGGAGAAACAGATATTAAGAAATGTCAGATATGGAATATAATACAGGATAGAACCGAGGTAGGGAAGTTTTTGTAGTGTGCAGAATTAAAGTACCGTGTACTGGGTCCACTTTATTTTTGTCAGCAATCAGATGTCTAAAATACTATGTATCACACAAATTATATTTACATTTATTAATTTGGCAGATGCTTTTGACCAAAGCAACATTACCAGCTGTGTTATAAAGTACATCACAGTCACATGACTCAACGAGCTCTCAGCTGCAGCTCAACCTGACTGTGCATCTGCTTCCAATGTTATCAGCCGATTGAATATGCGTTGTCAGTGGTTATCACGACCGTTCTGATGCTTCAGACGGGCTAAACTGCACCTAGCATGTACGAAACTTAAAATTATGAATTAGAACAAAACAACTTTAGTTTTAGGCCACAAAACTACTTGGTTAGGATTAGGAAAAGATCGTGGTTTGAGATTAATTCAATACTACGTAAATTACATAACAAAACTACGGTAAAATAAGTCGTTGATTTTTGGTTTCACACGGGACACGGCGGTCTTCTCGGTGAAAGTCCTGTGTTTGTTGGACTCATCCATCGCCCCCCCGACCGCCACTCCAACCGGACTTTGTTGCCCTTTATACTACGTCACCTATCTTCCTCCTTTGCTCACGTCATAATTACTACGACCACTAGAGGTCGGCGTTGTCTCGTATCGGTGATCAACCATGTGAATAGATGATAACCTCATGTTGTATTGTATTAGTAGGACCATCTAGGGGTAGTAGGGGGAGTTAGTGCTTGATTTGTCCAATACAGACCAAATAGCAGGAGTGTTGAGAAGGTTACTTTTGATTTAGAAACATTTTTATTTTATAATAAATTAATTTGAGAAAATAAATAAATCTAAAATTATGAGTAATAATGTATATATTTTTTATTTAGGCCCTCTCAGGGGATCAAGATGACCGTGAGGGTTTCCCACTTTAACTCCATCTGCACCATTTTTTATATATATTATCACTTCCCACCTGTAACTTCACTGTTGACGTTTTGCGTATTTTAGAGTTGCTTTTGGTTTCTATATTTGCAGAGCCTTTTTCTGTCATGAGAGAGGATAGCACTTAAACAGTGTTTTAATTTGATGTGCTGTTCGCTGGAGGATAAAAACTCAGTGAAATGTGTGAGAAAGTGCATTATTGAGCCTGTAAGGCTGCGATTGCCAATTAGCACCTGTCAGCCGCCGCCGCCGCTGTCGCCGTCGTCGGTGGCAGGAGGTAGCGTTTCGTGGCGAGATTAACGCCACCTCGGGCTCAGCGCTCATCAGGTTTAGCAACACTCCTCACTCTTGCTCACCTCAGCTCTCACACTGTCACTTTCAACCTCCGGATCTCTCCCACCGAACACATGATGAAAGTACCACTCTGACGTATTGATGTCACACACTCACATATGCGTACATACATGTGCTGCTGTGAAAACTGGGGCACATCCCGTATGTGCTGTGGAGTTGTGGCTCCTCGCTGGGGCCAGCGTGCATTAATAAAGTAACGCCTGTCAGATGACTTTGTCTCTGCGCTCATTGGAAACGAAGTCAGCGTCAGATTGTCGTCTTATGTAAAATGAGCATCAGTGGCTTTTTTTTCCCTCCTCCTTAACTCAAAGACAGACTGCAGGGAACGAGCTCCTGGATGCTCAAAGCAGCATCTCTTTTCATTCACTCACTGCACGCATGAATAATGCATGAGCTGCTGTGTGTTTCAGGTGTGAGAGTGTGCAGCGTGGAAAGTCACATCTCTCAGTGACTGTCTCTTTAATGTGTCAGAGAGAGAGAGAGAGAGAGAGAGTTACTCCTCTTGAGGTTTTAACTCAGCCTTCTTCCCTTTGTCCATCCCTCTTCAACGTTCTTTATCATTTTATCTAAATGACAAAACAACATAATGAATGTGTTGGCTTTATTCTGTCACACTTGAGGTAACTACATCATATTTAACAACACCCGCCAATGGAATCATACATCATATATCATCATCATATCATATATGTGTAGACATGCAAAATACAGTTAGATCATTATCACTCGTCTAATCTAAAATAGTGAATAGTGCAATTTTACAGGACCCGAGGTGATGTCCTGACTTAAAATGATTAATCAATTGTAAATGTTGGGAATTGTTCATTATAAATGAAAAAGTAGTAAAACCACAATTATGAAAAATCCTCAGTAACAAGTAAAACTCCTGCATTCAAACTCTTAAATAAGTAAAGGTATACAAGTGTTAAGAAAAAAAATTCTTTAAGTACCAAAAGTGAAATACTCATTATGCAGAATGTCAAGATTCAAGATTCAAGATTCAAGATGTTTATTGTCACACCGGTTATACAAGTACAATCGTGTGAAATACTTTTTTGCTGGGAAGCTCCATTAAAAAAAAGTAAGTTATATACAATAAATAAAAGGAAATACTAAAGGCAAGACAAAGGAATATTAAGAACATATATATATACAAAAAGGCAGTGAGATAAATATAGAACATATATACTGTATATATATATATATGGGAGCAGTGAGGTTGGATACTATAAAAAATATTGCACAGGCATTTATTTATTTATTTTTATATTGCACATATTGCATTGATTGAAGTATTGCACTTGTTTATTGCACTTATTGTGAGAGAGAGAGTGTCGTATGATTTATCTGTTCAAGAGGTCAGGGTTAGGGGTTTTCCTTGTCCCCTTCCAGAGTGGTATTTAATACAGTATATGTGTTCATTATTACTGATGCGTTCACATGTAAGCTGGTGGAGGTGAGCTCATTGTTTTATATGTCTATTGGATGTGAAATCTTATGTAAAGTAACTAGTAACTACAGTACAGCTGTGAAATAAATGGAAATACTCAAGTCCAAGAGTAAAAACAGTTACTTCACTAATGGCTCTTTTTTAACCTTGTTCATCTATTTAAGGTGTAATTTCCCTTTAAATAGCCTCCTGTTTATCAGGTGATACGTCTCCATCTGACCGTCTAGACCAGGGGTGTCAAACTCATTTTAGTTCACTGGCCACGTACAGTCAAGTTTGATGTCAAGTGGGCCGGACCAGTAAAACCAGTAACCTATAAATAACAACACCTCAACATTTTCCCTTTCTGTTAGTGTAAAGAAGTACAATTACATCCTGAAAACATCCACAATTAATGAAAAATCCATTTACAAAATAGGAATAGAAGTGCATTTTATTGCAAAATTGGAATTAATGATTAATTCTGACTTTAAAAAGTCATACATTTGACTTAATATCAATAACTTTGGCTTACTATGTCAAAATTTTGACTTTTTTAACTTAAAATCTGCTCTTCATTCCTATAAAAAGTCTTAAATGTGACAAAATATCTCAAAATTGTCACTTGAAAAATGAAAATCTCATTATTTTGATTTTTAAGATTCATAACTTTGAATCTCGTATCTTTTAAGTTTGACTCCACGAGTTTAAGTCAAGTTTAACTTAATTCTCATAATTATGACTTCCTATGATTATTCTTACTAGTATCTCACAGTTTTGGTGTGAAAGGTCATTATTCTGTCTTAAAAAGTCATAAATGTGACTTAGTATCAATAACTTTGGCTTATTATGTCAACATTTTAACTTTTTTTTTTTACTTACATTTTGACAAAGTATCTCAAAAGTGAGGCTTGAAAAATGAAAATCTCAAACTTCTCTGCAATTTTTACACTGTGCAAAGTCATCCAGTGGGCCGGATTGGACCCTTTGGTGGGCCAGTTCTGGTCCTCGGGCCGTATGTTTGACACCCCTGATCTAGACGACTCTCAGTCACCTCGTGGAGGAATGTCACTTCATTGATGTGGCCAGTCAAGTTTTGAAGGTCCCTGTCACCCTTTGCTTTACGCTCAGTGACTGAAGCATGCTGACGCATCCCCGCCTGCAGTCTGAACGCTGTCTTCTCTCTCATGATGGGGGGGGGGGGGGGGGGGGGGGGGGCTCGGTCTGCTCAGAGTATAGAGCTGTGGCTCGGGTCATAGAGGGTATTCCTCCAGCAGCTACTGAAGGCTGCCACCTATGTGTAAAGAAAGGGCAGATTAGAAAGGCCTCGGGGGGAGAGAGCGGGTGGGGGGGGGGAGGTTGGTGCAGATGAAATAATGAAACAAAGACCACCTCCCCCACAACCTCCATCACTCCTCTCTCTCTCATGGCCCCCCCCGCCGCTGGACGAGCCGGGGCTGGCTCTGCTGAGTGACATCATCTATATCTAATGTGATTCTGCAGAGGGGCAGCCGGATTCATCAGGGGTTGGGGGGGGGCTTTGTTGGCCATCACATCATGGGAACAAAACAATCCTGCTTTATCTCCGAGATGCTGTCCTCCGGGCCGGCCGGCAGGGGGAAGGAACAGAAGAGCATGACGTACACACACACACACAGTGTTTCTCTACATCATAATTCTTGTGAGTGTAAGAACAAAAGGGGGATTCATCAGAATTAACATCCCACAAGTAAGGAATTTTAAAGAGAGCTTTCCACTGGAGAGGAGCAGTTCTCACTGTGACAGACAGGAATGACCTCCGTATAGCGGAGCTGTATGCAAAGCTGTGACTCAGTCCTCACGGCCGGATCACATGATCACATCAGACTGCGGTCAGCTCGTTGTTAGTGCAGCATGTTGCCTTCGTTCTCCTGATCTTACCGATCTGGTGACTGTACATTAGAACGTTATTCCTAAATTGTAGCGGAAATCTAATTTATTGTTGTAATTCAGCACAATCTCACCGAATGGCGTATGAATGATACGGCAATTTGTGTGCAATAACAATGGCGTTCTTGCTTTTGGCGTGTCGTTCGACGTCACGTAGTGTGTACTTACTGCAATGTAAACACATCTGCGTGAATATGCTACGTTCAGAGCTAAAGACGTAGAATAAAAGGTGAGAGGCAGGGGAGGTGGACGGGTCCAACATACACAGGGCTTTAACCAGGAGACCGGTTATGTTAAGTTATGTCAGTTATGTTTGTGACGTGTTTTCCGTACTTATGTTACTTTACGTACTTATTTTAATTTGTTTACGTACCTATTTTACTTTCTTTACTTACTTATTGTACTTTGTTTACGTACCTATTTTACTTTCTTTACTTACTTATTGTACTTTGTTTATGTAATTATTTTACTTTGTTTACGTACTTATTTTACTTTGTTTACGTAATTATTTTACTTTGTTTACGTACCTATTTTACTTTCTTTACGTACCTATTTTACTTTGTTTACGTACTTATTTTACTTTGTTTACGTACTTATTTTACTTTGTTTATATACTTATTTTACTTTGTTTACATACTTATTTTCTTTGTTTATATACTTATTTTGTTTTGTTTATATACTTATTTTACTTTGTTTACGTACTTATTTTACTTTGTGTATATACCTATTTTACTTTGTTTACGTACTTATTTTACTTTGTTTATATACTTATTTTACTTTGTTTACATACTTATTTTCCTTTGTTTATATACTTATTTTACTTTGTTTATATACTTATTTTACTTTGTTTACGTACCTATTTTACTTTGTTTACGTACTTATTTTACTTTGTTTATATACTTATTTTACTTTGTTTATATACTTATTTTCCTTTGTTTACGTACTTATTTTAAGCCCATCCATGTTGTTTTTCCTAAACGAACTAAGCCTAAACATAACCATGACCGTTTCACGGTAACAACTTGGCAATAAATAACGTACGAGAAGCTTAAAATACGTTATCATGACACACCAGCCCGTTCTCAGTCCCAGGATTTCAAATATGGTCGCTTTGTCACGGCCGTCGGTGTTCGATACCGCCGCACAAGGCACCTTTTAGCGGTATGAGACGAGAACTACAAGGTAAACCCACCCGCGTCGATATTAAACGCTCAGGGAAAATGCGCCGGGAGAGACGGATGGGTCCAACAAACACAAGGCTTTCATCCAGGAGACAGCTGTTCATGTCCCGTGTTCACAACGCTCAGCGTCACTTTCACCGTACAAATGTAGTAATTTTAAACCAAACCATGTTGTTTTTTTCCTAAACCTAACTAAAATGGCACTCTCTCCGTTCAGCTCGCGCCATCACCCACGTGTATTTTTGTTTATGTTGAGATCAGCTGTAGCTAGCGGAGCATCATAAAACACTTCATTCAAACTGGACAGAAACTAAATAAAACTCACTAAACCGTCGTTACTCTTTCCAACAATCACCAAGTGTGCTTTGGTCCAACTCAACTGGAATTTCACCGAGTTTAGTGTGAAAAAACGCCGAATCTAAACGTGTCCCCCCCTCCCTCCATCCCCGCTCTCTCTCTGAAGGAAGGTCACGCGTCATCAATGCATCATCAGCTACACTGCGCATGTGTTATACCCAATGTTCTGGCTGATCGGAGTCCTTAAAAAAATTACTTTTGGAGTAATCCTGCAAACGGACAAACAAACAAACAAACCAACGTTGGTGAAAACATAACCTCCTTCCTCGGCCTTCGGCCTTGGCGGAGATAACTATAGTGGTTTTGTTTAATTCACAACATTAAGTACATGTTTACTGCGACCGAAAGTGACGCAGAGGAGTTTGACAAATCCTCCGTATGTGACGAGCTGAGATGAGAAAGTCCTTAAAATGTTGTGCTATCGATTGGCCTTCCCATGAGATCAGGTTTAGTAATTACACCAGTGAATAATGTTTGTTAACCGGTGACTGGCCACTGCACCGTCTCCACTTGTTTGCACATCTGACATCCAGTGTGGGAGTGTTTCTGACCGGCTGGGATAATTGATTCCAGACCGCTGTGGGGACGGCGGAGGTTCTCCAGAATGTGGCGGATCATCAGTGCGACCATTTCTGCTCTCTCTGAGTTTTATTCTGGAAAAAGGGAGTACTGTGATTCAGCAGAGCGCTGGTTCACAGACCTCAAACCACCTCCTGTTTGTCAGTTCTTTCCTTAGTCATGAGCCAGGGAACACTGCTGCACATTTTTCATCTCAAAAGAAAACACACACACACAGAAATCTGTTTTAAAAAGGAGAGCGTATCCACCTGCAGTGTCGCAAAGGATTTGCTGTGATTTATTTGAACAAGATTAAAAGTCTGAAGTGCTGCTTGTGAAAATGTTGGATGGAATACTAAAGAGTTTGTTGTTAATGGAGGCTGAAAAAGTAGCCTTAGAAGGTGGTTAGGGCTATAGGGATAGGGGGGAAGGGGTTACAGATCTTCAGTGGCTCTCCACACCTATAAGTCCATCCATGAGGCAGTTTGGAATACCTTCAAACCACAAAGTGTCCGTGGAGAGGAGAGAATCCAGGAGACAGTGGGATGTCTCAGACCTGGTATTAAGATGCGTCCTCAGTGATCGGATCACAAGTGGACAGCTTTAAGTACGTCTGTTGACACCCAATCTTACATTTAGACCGGCCTCATCAGGGAAAAACTGCATTGCATTGGTTTCTTTTAACCATGACCATGATCTAACCTTGAACCTCCACTGCTTGTGAGGTAACTAAAAAGTCTGAGATAGAGAAAGAGCTTGAGATAGACCAGAGACAGGTGAATGTGATGCTTTAGGGAGGTTGACGAGTGACATCCATCCAGGTCAAGCAGTCGATTGCGGCTCGATCTGCACAAGCTAATGCCAGGACGCTATCACAGAAATACAGCCTGTTAGACAGATGGTGGGAGACAGGAGACGTGCAGGGACAGAGCTCTGCCTTGCTTAAAGATGGGGGGGTTGGGTGGTGGAGGATGAAGCTGTGGAGAGAGGGGAGAGGAGTGATACCGGCTCTCTTTCTCTGCCAACACAAGGACACCTGCAGTAGATGCAGAGTCTCTGAGGCCGGGTCGAGCACCTCGAGCAGCCAGCCGGCCGGGCCACAGCCTGCGGTGTGATCCCCCTGTTTACGCTCTTTGTATTTAACCTCCAAACCCGGCACAGTTAAGCAGCTAACATCCCCCCCGAATGAAAGAAATACACCGACTTTCATCAGTCTGGGCTAGAAAACCTGCCGTATACCAGCATGGTGGACAAAACCAACGCTGGACACAGAGCTGAGAGCAGGCTGGGAGGCTCTGTAGATGTAATGTACTCGGATCAATTCAATGACAAACAGCCCCGAACACTTGTGTCTTAAACAGTGTAGAGATGGGGTCATGTCCTCCCTCAGTGTCTGGCCTGTACTGTAAACTGCACTGGGAGAGGATTAGGACGTACACTATCTGATTTAATCCACTGTCGGGGGGGTTTACTCACCCACAGCTCAGCACCAGCAACGTCTGAGCTTCTGCTGTCACTGAGGACGACACTTTCCTTACGTTTCAGAGTCTCTCAGCATCAATGAGAAGACGTATTCACTGTGCTTACAACCTCTTTTCACTCTTAATACATATTCAAATCTTGCCACATTAGTGTGTATGGAATATCATGTAATTTAATGACTTTTCAGACCCTTTTAGTGACTTGCTGCTCATCCAGGCAGGAGTGAGTTACTATGGTTACGGGCATCAGTGGTCGCCGGTATCGGGGGCTTCACCCTGAACGTTTTGAGTGTGAGCCCCGGAAATACTTTTAACTTTAAGCCGACGTGAAGCTCGACAAAAAAAAACGTAACGTGTATGAATGTGAGACAGTCGTCATAACACGACAGGATGTCAAAAATAAATGCAGGTTTCAGACCCAGGAATGAGAGGAAAGAATGGCTGCTTGGAAGGAAGGGAAACCAGTTAAATCATCTCAGATACCATGGTGTGTGTTTGGAAAATCATTGCAAAAATTTGATTTTTAAATGAAATGAACGCGCAAAATCTCAGGTGTTAAAAAAACAGCTCAGTCGCCAGCAAGAAAATGTTGGAATTGGATGTTTCTGTAAACCGCGGATACGTTGTATGTCGACGTTTTGGAATTTGGTTCCAGCAAGTACAGCAAGCGACCCGCAGATCAAGTGACGTAGTATATGGAGCAACTGTTATTGAAAGTTATGACACTTTACTTACAGTACATTTCTAATGTGATGTGAGGAGCCTGTCACATCAGATTAAACCTGACTTTTAGTCATTAAAGTTACAGTGTGTCATCTATTTCTCAGTGTGATGTATTTCTGTAGGACCGATAGAAGCTACTGTATGTCTGCTGTCTTTATAAAAGACTTTCCTTTGGCCCGAGAGCTTCTCTGTTGTGCAGCGGGCCTTTGTCCCTGCACATTTCCTGTCATGTCCTCCAGCATAACAGCTTCACCCACAATGGCGTCATGACAGCGTACAGTACGGCGCCTGCTTCGTTTCCATTAGTGCTGTGACTCAGGCTCCTCACTGTTTGTCTGCGAACACAGAGGTTAATGTCAGGTTGCTCAGCAGATCTGATGCTAAAGCGGCGGCTGCTCCCCTCCGATGGAGATGGAGTGTTTTCTCTTGCGCTCCATTGTCATGCCATGCCACGTCCTCATTAGCATGCATGACATGCAGGAATTCACTCCAGCACATTTGCATAAATTAGCCCTCTCTTCTGAGGAGGCGAAAGGCCGATGTAAGAGAGGAGCGCTGGCTGAGGGAAGTGGGAGAGTGATTGAGGGAGGATGGGGGGGGGGTGTAGTATTGCTCAGCCCGTTTATGAAAGGATATTTGGCAGGCTTCCGAAAAATGTCATGTGAACTGTCCGGGTCCGTGATTGGCCGCTGCCCTGTAATGGTTTCGCCGGTCCACTCCAGACGCAGAGCAAGGCTGCGTTCGCCTAAAATGGCCCCAATCTGTCCCACTGATAGATTTGTCTCTTTGTCTTAACTCGTACACTAAGTGCTGCTAACGTCACGGCCGCCAGCTAATGAGCAGGAAACACTCAGTGTATCCTCCCTGCCCTCCTCCTCCTCTTCCTCCTCTGCTGTGACTGACTCCCTTCCTCTCTCATTTCCCCCCCGTGCTCTGTCCATCCTCCCTCATATTTACGCCCTCCCTCGCTCTCTTTAATAATGCTTTCCTTCATTAGGCTGCTGTGCTGGTTGTAACAGTGAAGTAATCACATATGGTGCAGGGCGCACATAAAGATGCGCTCCCGCAGGCAGCAGCTGCTGATACTAGCTGAAAATAGATCCCTGGTACGCTCAGCACTTTTCCTCCAGCAGCTTTGCTGTTTATCAGCAGCGCTGGATGCAGCCGGCCAGCCTCATTTAAGCTACCACCGCCTCACCATTACAGCCGGCGTGGCCCGATCTACAGCAACTAACTCTGTGTGTGTAACAGTTCAGACTCTGACAGATCTCAGATCTGCCACTCCTTTTTGCCGTCTCTCTCCTTTTTCTTCTTGTCTCCGTACCATCATGAATTAAAGACATAAAGCTTCAAGATAAGCTAGAATTTCTCAAGTTGAAACATTTTCATCTCACTTAAATTTTCACCACGTACAGCAAATTTGCATGTTTGGGCGTACACCTTTTTAACGCCGTGGCCAAACTGGGAACGTCAGGAGCACGTGGCAGCTGTGTGATTCACACGTCGGGTGTCCACACCAGCTGCGTTTCTGCTGCTGCTGCTGTCAGCCCTTTCTTTCTACACAGAGTTTTCCTTTCATAATGTCCATTTCATTTCACTATAAATGTCATTTATATCTATTTTAGACAGAGAAAGTTTGTAAATAATAGTAATAATCCACAATTAAAAACCCATACTTTATTCATTTATGGAGCTCTGCAAGTCACTGCATGTTCTACAACACTGTCCGGCAAATATTTCAGAATAAAAGCCTCGTGTTAACAAATGAAGGAAATTCTGTCCACAGAAAAAAAAACGCTTCAGGGCTTTTACTTTGAAATGAAAGCAAGAAGTCTTTACTTTTTTTCATCTCCGTAACATTTTCTTCAGATGCAGACATTGAAACTGTAGTAGTGTTGCTGGTATGATGTCAATATACAGTCAATAGATCACTTTCACTGTCTGTTGTTGCTGTGAACCGCGCGGCTCACGGTAAAAATAGGCGTGACCTCGAATCTCTAGAAGAGACGCAGTTGACACACAGCCGAGCCGCAGCGTGGCTGCTTGAACCTGTTAACGTGGACGCCGAAATAAAAAACAACAGGTAACGCAGCCGCCACGCGCTGCTGACGTTCCCGGTGTGGACGAGGCTTTAAGGGTGTTCAAAGAGGAATGCCCAAAATAAAGTAGATGCAAAGTGACAGTGATGCACATTATTCACTTCATATCCTCACAGGAAAAACTGCCTTTTTAAAGGGACACAACACCCTTTATTTTTACTCATGAAGATCAGCTTATTCATCAACGTGTAATATTAGATCTCTGAAGGGTTCCCTTTAATGCAGAAATAATAACATTGAGTTTATTAATATCGTCAAGATCATTAAACTAGCACCATCAGCCTAAAGGGCACAGACAGTCTATCATCATATCATTTACAGTGAAAGAGAACATGATATTCAGGTTCAATGGATTCTTTATTACAGCAGCTACAGAAATGTGTGTCTACGTACGCGCGTGTGTGTGTGTGTGTGTGTGTGTGTGTGTGTGTGTGTGTGTGTGTGTGTATTGCAGCAGTAGTGTAGTGGATGTGCTGCGCTCATCAGTAGAGCGGATAGTCCACTCAAAGCCTCTCTACCCTTCCCCCCCAATCCCTCACACTGACACACACACACTCCCACCCACCCACTTACCCTATAGCACATGCACAAACACACATGCACACCATCCCCCCCCTCACAGATATGGAGTCAGCAGCTTCCTCTCACAATGACTGATATGCCCGGTGCTGTTAGACTGTCTGTTATAGCCGGAGCTCACTGCGAGGTGCTTTAGACCAGATGCATGCTGGGAGGCTGCAGCCTCACTGGGTTAACACCAGAACGATGGACGTTCAACTGCCAGCTGGAGGCCGCCCTGCACATCCACAAATATCTTATATTAAGTGTTTATAGTATAGTATAGTAATAGTCCCATCACACATTATATACTGTATGCAAAACAGATGTGTATTTAGCATATCACACATCTGTTAAGACCGGTGCTGGTATGATGTTTTACATCATAAACATTTGGCCCTCTGTTGTCAAATCACAGGCAACAAAGAAAAAATGAAATTAACATTAGAATTAAAGACTGAAGTCCAAAATCAGACAAACAGCAAACACATGCAATTATTCAAGTGTAAATTTAAATTTCTTTTTATAGAACGGCTGATTAAATATGGTCACCACTGCGTTGGCAATGTAGATAAAATAATAAAGCTACAAGCAGCGACTTATAAACCCATCTGGGAAATATTTCAAGCTGTCACGGGCCACTTGAAAGAAATATTTAAAGAAATATTCATAAAGATTTGACAGCTGTTGCTGTCAAGAAGAAGCACCTCACTTCACAGTAGACTGCAGTTACAGAATGAAATAAGAAACACATTTATTTATAGGTTTTTAAGAGGGACTCACAGATCGTAGTGGCTTCTAGACGAGGCAATACATGAATGGTGGAAGTTACACAGTTAACATCCTGATCTGTGACATAATAATAATAATAATAGATTCGATTTATATAGCGCTTTTCCAGAGCTCAAAGACGCTTAACAATAGGGCGAGGGAGAAGGGACGGACTGTCAGTGTTGCCGTCTTGGCGATTTCTTCGCTAGATTTAGGGACTTTTGGAGCTAGTTAGCAGCTTAATTCTGCCGGCTACTTTTATTGGAAAAGAGTTGGCAACACTGGGCTCATTTTTTTCTGCTTGATAATTTTTTAAAAAGCTAGTGTACTCTTGCTGGTTTGTCAAGATTGCCCACCCTGCCTTTAATAATCTCTACAAACAGATATCTGTATATGAATGCAGAATCTGTAGCAACGGGACAAGATTTTGGTATCAGAAGAGTTCTGGTTTCCGTTTGTAGTCCGAGTAGTGTTGACCAGTCACCTTTGAGCAGGCTTTGGTTGAATGCAGCTAAACAGTCCGTGAGGTTTTAGCTTTTTATTGGTTTAAAAGGAGCTCGTAAACCGGCTACTTGTGAAACAATCCGGTCGTACACGTCGTCTCTCAACTCCAGTCTCGCATCTCAATTTGATGATCAGACTGTAAACGATGAGCAGCGTACGGAAAAGGAAGTCTCGGGCCGGATGTCCGCTGGCTACACCGGAACCCCAGAAATATAAACCCTTACCCCCGGAGGTCGTCATCGTCAGACAGACAGCTGATGGGTTCAGACCTTCATGGTTGGAAACATCATTTACAGATAACATAAGTTAAATATGAAACATCTAAATGATTAAAACTACACGTTATGTTGTCTGGGAAGAGGGGATGGAGAGCACTCATGTGTGCATGAACGCCAGTGTGTGCTTGGTTCAATCGTAGATATCATCTGATCACAGTTGATCCGACACATTAACCTGCAGATCATTGAGTTTATCTGAAAGCCAAGTTGGGTGCTTTACAATTTAAAGCTCTAATTCTCATATCTGTTCTTTAATCACATGATCCCCGTCTGTATTTTGGGGTCATGTTTCCATTCAAACTGGCACAGACACGTCCTCCATTGTGCTGTTGAGCTCTGAGCCTCCAGCAGGTATTATCTCTAACTCCACAATGTTTGGAAGCGAACAAGGAAGCAGTCAATAAAACATTGGCTCTACTTAAACCTTTAAAAAAAAAAACTAAAAGCAACACATGTTTATTCATCTTCCTGAAAATCCACCAAACCAGATGATTTAACACATTCTTAGACTAACTCCGATGACCTCAAGCTATTTTTTACTGACATATTTGTGTTTCCTCATGCATACTGCTTCGTTGTTTTTCCAGGCAGAAAAATCCACAGAGCAGATTCTGTGGTTTTTAAAGCTTGATTACTGAAGAGGGAAAATCCTGTTTTACTAGTGTGTCTGGCAGAGACCGCTGGAACTGTGGAAGCTGCTGCAGAGCTCACACAGCGTACCGCTCCACCTCGGGTAATTTGTCTTCTTGTTTCCCCCCAACAAAGGCAGCACAACAATCAGTAAACAGTGGACTCATTAAAACCACATTGTGTAACACATCCCCTACATCGGCGAGCCTCTGTTAAGTCTTGTAAGAAAACCTTCACATCACTCAGCCTCTGAAAGGATGCTTTGTAGAGCCAACGTCTCAGATTCAAAGTGAACGCGTTCAGTGTTTGTGAGCGCACCTTTTCTCTGCGTGTTGCGTTCCCCGAGCGCCTAACGGTAATGTGTTTGTCACCAGAGAATGAACCAGGATGGAGCTGCAGGGATTGGTTGCTAGAGTAAAGTGATGAATGCAACCTAGTGTGAACCTCACGCTGATCTCCAAACAGCAGACGAGTCTGGCGTTAAAGCTCCTCGTTGCTCCTTTCTCTCTCTCGTCTGTGTGCTCTGTGACAGCAGCAGCGGAGGGCGGCCTGGACTTGTGCAGGCTCAGGAGTTTACCTAATTATCTGGCATTAAGTCTAAATGGAAGGCTTCCCTCTATCATCCCGCGCCACATGGCCGCAACGGGGATAAGCCATAGTCTTACAAACCATTAGGCTTTACAGCCACTTGACCTGAGGATTGAGGGTTGTGACACAGAAAGTGAGGCCGTGGGGCCGAGCACTGATCAGAGTACTTACAGTCCAGTTACTGCTGGACACCTTCTCATCAGTGTTGTGCAGGTAAAACAACAATTAACTCAAAAACCAGGGACAATACGGGCCGCTTATCAATCCTCAATATTTTACTCATAACACCAGCCGTTTACTGTCAAGAGCCAAAAGCTGTCGAATGGGTTGTTTACTTATTCTTTGATCAAATGGTTCCTGATTTAAATCAGTTATAAAAAACAATATTTAACTCATAAGAACTTTGGCTTCCTTTGTTAAATGAAAAAGGTGTTTCTCATATCAAGTAAGTATCAGAGTCAAAGCTCTTGGAACTGATACCAAACCTTGAGCTAAAACTTGAAACCTGACCTTATACTAGGTATAACTCACTGATCAAGTCACAAAGATCTTTGCTGATTCTTTTTTAAGAATTACCATCACTTGGCAGCATCTTCTACACAGCTTCCTACTGTCAGTGAATACATGTAACTGAATGAATATAAAGCAGCACTTGTGCTTCTCGTACCTCAAGTATGTAAGGGTTTTGGAAATGCAAAGCAGTGACAGGAGTGGGTGTCGGCAGAAGCAGCGATCGGACCGCGGAGCAGACAGCGGTGCACGGCTGGAATGTCCCGCAGGTTGTTGTTCTGACCATGAGGCTGGACACACAACCTGCCAACATCCCCAGAGCACCAGATCTTATTCACCGCTGTATGGGATGCTCAGTGCTGACCTGATGAAAAGATTAACCGGTACTTTACAGTGTTTGTTTATGGTGGTCGGAGCTGTCGGGTTGTCTCACCACACTCCGAGTGCTCCGAACAATGGCTGTGCTGATGGTAATTCTGGCAATTTCCCTGTTTTTTTGCAGGTCACTGCCAGGGGATTCGCTCCATTGTTGCAGTTTGCCTACACTGCTAAGCTGTTACTCAGCAGAGAAAACATCCAGGAGGTCATCCGCTGTGCCGGATTCCTGCGCATGCACAACCTCGAGGACTCGTGCTTCCGCTTCCTGGAAGCTCAGCTGCGTAGCGAGGAGGACGGCCTGCTGCTCTGCCACAAGGTGGCGGCGGAGGTGAACAACTCGGAGGACGAGAGCATGCAGTCGGAGGCGGAGAGGCCGACCTCTCCCAAGGCGCGGCGGTGCGCCGACCCCCTCGCCTCCTTCGGACACCCTGACGACGATCGGCTAGCGATGGCTATTCCCAGCAACTTCACCGACGGCCGGCTGGACTTCGATCGGCACGGAGCGTCAGACCTGCCGCGATGCCCAAAGTACAGGAAATACCAGTGGGCTTGCAACAAGCACAATAATGACACCTCCTCACACACCAGTACCTCAGGTTTTCCAAGCACATTAAAGGAGAGCAGCATTAGCGGGGCGGTGCCGGGTCCGGTTAGGCTGCCTTTGGCACAGATCAAAGTTGAACCACAGGTGGAGGAAGAGGCCGTCTCATTGTGTCCGTCAGGGGACGAGCAGGACGGCAGGGATAAGGACAGCGTGATAGCCATGGAGATGGACAACCCCGTATCTGTGGAGAGAACCAAGAGAACCAAGTCCCCTTCCTGCCTCCGAGCCTTCTTCAAGAAAGGGGCGGACCTCCCCAGTCTGCCCAACACATCACAGCAGCTATTCGCCAACAGACTTGTCTGCCCCCAGGACAAAGGAAACTCTCAGGGAGATCATAAAAAAGACTTCAGGCCTTTCACTGGGGAGCTGTCTGTTGCATCCCCGAAGGACGTGGACGGTTTCTCCGCAGGGTTGTCCCTCAAGTCGGCTTCCTGCGACGGGGTCTGCAAACAGGAAGCTGAGCTGGATCGTCGTAGTGTCATATTTTCCTCAGGAGCCTGCAACCGTCTGGGAACCCCCGCACATTCCTACCCGGGTGGGAACTCTTTGGAGATGGAGCTCACTGAGCACATGCCAAAGGGCCTGTGGGCCGGAGCCAGCCAGTCCCTCCCCACCTCCCAGACCTTTTCTCCCAGCACCACCTCCACCGAGCCCCCGCTCCTGTGCCGCCCACGACCCAACACCAGCTGCCCAGTGCCAATCAAAGTGTGCCCACGCTCGCCGCCTTGCGAGACGCGCACCAGGACTTCCAGCTCCTGCTCTTCGTACTCCTATGCGGAGGACGGCAGCGGCGGCTCTCCCTGCAGCCTGCCTCAGTTTGAGTTCTCCTCCTCTCCGTGCTCCAATGTGGCACGCTGCCTCAATGTGGACCAGCAGGAGCAAAGCGTGGGCGGGGACGCCCTTTTTAACCAGGTGCGGCCCAAGATCAAATGCGAGCAGTCCTACGGCACCAACTCCAGCGACGAGTCGGGCTCCTTCTCAGAGGGAGACAGCGTACAGGAGCGAGGGCCGGAGGTGAGTGTAAAACATTGTCTTTCACATGTAACACACAATGTAGCCATTACTCTCAATTCCACCATGGCTAATTATATCGCAGTGCCCCGCTCTCCAGGTCTGCATTAGCAGTCATTAAATCATCATGTAATTGAAGCAGGAGTGTTCAGTACAAGATTTACAGCATCACCAAAGGGCACAGATGTGCTTTGATATTATTAATCTGCTTTATGCACTGCTGGAGATCTGTGTAATGAGTCTGAGTATGTGAGCCCAAATGCACCAGGACAGTGTAAATGCAGGAGGCTGTTTTTTTAAGACTGTGATTGGTTCATCATCTTAGCTGATAGCAGCCTGTACAGCTGTACGTGTGAAAAGCTCTGCAGGCGATTGAAGGCTCAGGATTCTCCCATCCGGGTAGAACTGCCCTCTGAAGTGATTCCCTCCGGCTTTATCTGTCTCCCAGTGCCAAACACCCTAACAGGCTCACTTTATCCCAGCAGAAACACTGACATCTATAATCCGCCCCTATAAATATGCATATGCTAATTCTCAGTGAAGCCGAGCCGACATTTCTGATCTATCGACAATTAGCAGCCGCGGTGAAGGTGTGCGTCGCGGAGGCATTACAACCAATACATTACGGCAGCGATGTGCTGCGGCCATAAAGTTTTAATGACCTAGTGAGTTGAATGTGTTTGTGTGGGCGAGAGAGGTTCAGTCTCATGACGGGACTGAAGCGCAGCTCCACAATGCTGACAAGGATGAATAGCCAATCCTCTAATCATCCTCCTGTAATCCACCGGGCAGACGTCCTCCAAGCTGCAGACTGTTGTTGTTTACCGGGTAAAGATCAGTGAGGGACGCTCCGACTCACAGCTCAGCGCAGGTGTAATAATATCTAAATGAGCACATTTCCCTCCTGAGGGAAAGTAAAAGGCATTAAAATCAATTTAGAAAGAATAGCTTTGCTTCCTCATAGCGCTGCTGTTTACCCACGTTAATGATTGAACTTTCCATCTCAGGCCTCTCACTGAGCTGTCAGGTGAAAACCTACTAAATCCTGTTTGAAGCTTGGAAAAGGAGCTTTTTTTGTTTCCCTGGTTGGGAAATGCTTTTACAATAAATTATACATCACTACAATCCTGTACGAGGTTTCCACATGACACTAGAGCAGAGGGTCAGCAGCTCTTTAGCCCCTCTCCAGTGGCTCCTTGTGGATTTATAAAAATGGAAATGAATAACTGTTTTTCTGTTTACATTTTCATTTTTATTTATCATTGTTGTAGGTCTATGGTACGACGGTACAACGGAGTATTAGGGCCACATTGAGAAAAAAAAAAAAATCTGAAATTACGAGAATAAAGTCGTAAAATTATGAGAATAAAGTCATAATATTATAAAGGAATAATTTTCTTTTTTTCTCGTAAAGGTATGACTTTATTCTCGTTCTATTACAACTTTTTTTCTCGTTAAGTTATGACTTTATTCTCGTAATATTACAACTTTTTTTTCTTGTAATATTATGACTTTATTCTCGTAATATTACGACTTTTTTTCTCGTAATATTATGACTTTATTCTGGAAATCTCAGATGTTTTTTCCCTCAATGTGACCCTAATACTCCGTAGTACATTTGCTCTTTGACCCTCACTGCATTAGACTTATATACTATATACTTAGACTATAAGCTGCGTTACCTTCATCACAATGATCAAATGTTTTGCGGCTCCAGACAGATTATTATTTTTTTTTGCCTAAAATGTCTCCTTTGATAGTAAAGGTTGCTGACTCCTGAGCTATAACATTGTCATACTCTGGAGTATCTATCACAGGGCTTGAACTCACGATCTTTTGCACGTTACCACCAGGCCGCCTCGACTTTTAGTGATATTACATTCGCTGATGTATGCTTGAGGTGCAGAATTATGTTTGATGAGCTCGGTGGAGAGGGATGCTCTGAGTGCACAGAGGGAGCAGAAAGAGAGAGAGAGAGAGAGAGAGAGAGAGAGAGAGAGAGAGAGAGAAAGTGGTGCGTTGCCATGGTGATCAGATTCAAAGAGCAAGTCGGTGTGTTGCAAGGGTTGGAGCTACATGACAGGATTTTTTGCTTTTCGGTGGAAAGAATTCAGTTCCGCTGCTCAAACGGAGCTGAGAGATAAAGAGGCTCGGCAGTGATGTGTAATTATTACCTCCGTAGCGTTGCCCCCCCCATCACCCATCACCAGCAGATTTATGGGCCTTTTGAAGCGCCTGCTGAATGTGCCTCTGTAAATTATGTGGGATTGATTTACAGCGCTGAGCTATCAGCTCCAAAATGACTCGGAGACATTTCAGCTCCCTTTGTCATGTCTCTGTGTGGGCATGACTGTGTTTATATGTGTCAGCCATTGTTGTCGCTCCGTTACTCCTCACACAATATCCTCTGTCAAATCTCTATTGACTTACAGGGTTATCTGCCAGCTTTCCACTCACTATCACAGGCTGTTGATAAGATCCTTCATGAATGAATGTTTCCTCGCTCTGCCTGCAGCTCTACAGTTTAAAGTGGAGGTCACAGAGAGGTACTTCTGCAGCTCAGTGTTCGGTTACTCTCTGTGGTGAAGAAGTGCTACCTCATGCTTCCTGGGCTTCTTGTTTTCCTTCCACCCCTCTCTGTAATTTGGCCTCACAAACAAACATGGAGGAGGCCGGCCTCGCTGTGTGTTTGCAGAGCGAGTGGCAGAGAGGGGGGGGGGGGAGCAGCTCTGGTAAAAATAGCTGCAGCCGTGGACTGCGGACTGGACACAGCGAGTCCCGATGAGGAAGGAAGTCGTTAAAGTACAGGGCAGTCTGACCGAAGCCTAGTCATTCAAGGTAGCCAGAGTCACTCGAGGTCTCCGGGCAGCTCCTGCTCCGTGGTTATGGGCTGTTGCATTTCTATATGAGCCACATCTGACAACTATCAGCACTTTCATACAGTATACGGACAGCAGACCAAGGTTAACACATTCTTCTTACAGATGAAAAGTTGGACCCAAAGTGTGGCTCTTTGATGGGATTGATTAATGTTTAGATCTGGCTCAGAGTATTATTTTCTTACTTGTTATGACAGCGGTTCTCACCCTTTTGTAACTTGAGGCCCACTCCTGATTGTTAAAATAATTCCGAGGACCACCTTTCCAAATAAATGACAAAGTGGGCTTTAAATCTGTGTGATGCCACTGTCAGGTGTAATGACCCACGTAGATACTCAGCTTACTCTCTCCCATCACCGCCTGCCATTATGAATCCAGACTAATCAGGGTCATATTTCCTCACCACATGCTTTGGAGCTTTTACCGATGCAGGGTCGTCTCCAACACCACTTTTCGTTTAAAGAAATGTTTGTGTTACTGCATCCGAGACATATGTCTGTAAAGGGGAGACTCGTGGGTATCCATAGAACCCATTTTCAATCACATATCTTGAGGTCAGAGGTCAAGGGACCCCTTTGAAAACGGCCATGACAGTTTTTCCTCGCCAGAATTTAGCGTAACTTTGAAGTGTTATTTAACCTCCTTCCCGAAACGCTAACATGGCATGGTTGGTACCAATGGATTCATTAGGATTTTTAGTTTCATATCATTCCAGTATCCTTCCTCTAGCTTTAAAACTGAGCCCGCTACAACCTCTGAAAAACAGAATAGCGGCCGTCGGATTTTGAAGAGGTTAATCTAACCATTTGGCAGTACCTCAGCGGCCCACCGGGTGGCGCTCTGTGGCCCGATGTATACTGCTGACTTACCTACTATGCAACAGCAATGATGGAATTAACTCTTATTATATTCAAATAAAGAGAAACAGAAATGTTCTGGAAGTTTTTGAGCTCCGATATTTCTTAAAAAAAGAAATATCACTGTGTCAGTTCACTGACTTTACAACTCTACTTTACTTTTATACTAAGTTTTTAGCACGTATGAATAAGTGGCCACAGTGTAGTTAAATTACAGGCTTACTGTTATGGCCTTGATTTCAGCTCTTTTGCCAAAGCTCCCCAGCAGAACCATGACAAGTCGGTGAGGAGATCAGAGCTTACGATCACACAAGTCACAGCTCTGGACAGCGTTGAAGAAGAAGAGTTTGGTTGCTGAGACCTCGCCACTGTGTCATGCATCTGCACACAGCATCAGTCTGCCTCCTTCCCTCCGTGTGTCTCTCCGAGCTCCGGCTCCTCGCTGCAGTGTAGGCGTTGAGCGTTGAGCTCGTTCTAACGCATGTCTGGCCAGAGCGCTGAGAATATTGATCTCAGCTGCGAGTGGGAGGAATGAGGAAGTAGTCCTGATACATCAGCACATTGTTTGTTTGGGTTTTTTTTCTATCAGGCAAAACATGAAATAGAGTGAACGTGTGACAGGAAGTGCTCAGACCTTAATATCAGTCGTGCTACCCGTGCACGATGCCAGAGAACCTTTGCTCTACTCTAGATATGATGTGGCTGTGGTCGGAGTCCGCCGTGCCATTCATGTTAGCTGTTTACTTGTTTCAGTCATATCCAAGAGTGATGATGGTGGAAGATATCAGCTGAAATCCTAGTAAGTGATGTTCCCCTTTCATGGGCAATAATATGACAACATCAGTGTTAGCTGGAAAAGACACGTTCTTATACAGCAATAAATACAGAAATACAGTATTTTTTTAAATGATGTAACGGGATGCAAACACATGGCATCAAACAGATGTGATGGTAAGTGTACCTGAATGGGAGTGTTTGGTTACAGTATAGCTGTTAAAGCTGCTGCACACTGTGTGATATGTGAAGGAGGATTATTCAGGTTTAACATTACGGGGATGTTTGCTCATTCTTTTCCCTCTTAAATCTGTATTTAACAAGGTGTGTTGCATATTAAAATGTAGGCTTCTTACAGTATGGTAACACAGGAAGCCTTACTTTGTAGTGAGTATGCAGAGGGAGACTTGTTTAAAGGAGTGCTATTTACCCAAGCATTTCACTGTGAGATCTATATTTATCTAGCTTGATGCATTTACAAAAAACGTATTATCAAGGTGATGAGATACGGCACCTCTTCATTATCCCCCAAATCGCCCTGGAGCGTACGCTGTGGGACTAATATAGAAGATATTTTTGCTCTCTTATCTGTGGTGTCTACAGAGTGTGTGATCAGGATGGATCCTGTACAGTACGCGGGC
This sequence comes from Sebastolobus alascanus, assembly GCA_916701645.2. NCBI lineage: Eukaryota > Metazoa > Chordata > Actinopteri > Perciformes > Sebastidae > Sebastolobus > Sebastolobus alascanus. The sequence goes on from CAKAOJ020000516.1 coordinate 189,126, forward strand.
CCTCAGGGCCAGCCGGGGCACAGAAACAACTCCTATTCCTCGGCAGGGCCTTACATCCTGTGGTAGTCCTGGAAGAACTGAGACGTTTAGCGTCCAGCTACCTCACAGCGGTAATCTGCGAGATTCTTGTTGTGCTGATTTTGGCTTCGTGGTTGCAGTTTGGCGGCTCCTGACTGTGGTGTTTTTTTGCACTTAGATTCCCAGAAATAAGTTGGCAATCAAACAGTGTGTCCAGTACTGCAGGTTTGGTGTTGATGTTTTTAGATTTTTCTGTTGATGAAGTTTGACAGCTTTTTTTTCTAAATAACTGCACATTTCTTCTTGTGTATAAAGAAAGTGCAGATGCTGCTGCCAGTGAAGTAACAAGGATTAGATGATATGTCTATGAATGCTTCTTAAATAAAAAACTTACAGGCTGCATTATTTAGCAAGACAGCAGCAAAACAGTTTATTTATGTGAAAATGTTGCAGATTATTACTTTAACCCTCGGGACAGAACCGTTACTACTGAACCTCTCCACATTATCTTCACTTAAGATCTGACTCAGGATATGAGCGTGTGATGCTTCTCTATAAACCCATTTACAAGCAGGTGAGAGGTAACGGGGTTAATTACAGAGATACTGTAGCATGAAACTCAAATGTGCTGAATTCTAAACCTCATTTTACAAGATAAGGCCTCATTTAGTTTGGATAAGATAAGGGACAAGTGCTACACAGACCTAGACCAGATCAGTTTAGAAAATACCTTCAGAGGAAACATCCGAGTGTTGGTAGCCCCGGAGTCTGTGTGAAGTCAGAAGGTCAAGAGACTACAGGTGAGCTCAGAGAACAGTGACCTCTCTCAGCCCGGGTCATCCATGGATCCGACCCGTCTCACCTCCCGTCTCCACCTGCTGCAGGCTGCCAGCCTCGCACACACTGCAAAAAATATCCTACTCAGCCAGTCCTCACATCTGCAATTCAACAACTTAAAAGTTGTTTTAAAGTGAAAAATCTGACAGGACTGGATTAGATCATTTTACTAGCATGCAGCAAGAATTTAATAATGTTGTTTTAAAGGGACGCTCTAAGAATAGGGGATCAGGTTTACTAGCTTTCTTTCTGAGAATGAGATGAGAAGACTGAAGTCTGTTTGTTGAAGTTACTACGAGGAACTTTTGACTGGTTATGACACATTCTCAATCTAATCCCGATGCCTCTATATGACCTCGATAAGTAAAGGAGACCACCAGCGAGAGGATATTGGCTATTTCTATACCCACTGAGCAAAGACACGTCCAAAAGACATCAATTTAACGTCTCTGTCGACCGTCCAAAAGACGTCCACTGCAGAGCCAGAATGAAAGTTTTTGCGACGTCTTTTTTAAACGTCTTTTTAACGTTCAACTATTGATGTCAACCTGAGTTGTACGTCCACAGACGTCCAGATATTGAACCCATTTTGCACGTCCACCAGACATCCAACAGTGGGTCTGGACTGACGGACGTTATACAGACATGATCTGAACGTCTTCCTGACGTCACGTTTGCTGGGTATAGTTATTCTTAATGCTTCTTAGTGCTTGCAGAAATTCTTCTTTTTGCAGTAAAATGAGAGGTTTTCTAAAGGGACGCTGGTCGACACAAAATTAAAGTTCCTCATAGTAGTGCATGGGGTTAGCTTAGCTTAGTTTAGCTTAGCTTAGCTTAGCATAGAGACTGGAAGCAGGAGGAAAAAGCCTGGCTCTGTCTAAAGTGCAGAAATACACCTATCACCTAAAGATCACTGATTAAAACATTAAAACAGACATGAGATTGATGTTGAGGGATATCTCTCAGAAAGTGATTTCTCAAAAGGGTGAACCTTAGTGGTGGAGCAGTATTGTGAAGCTTTGTTTTAAAGGAGCAGTTCAACATTTTTCTATCTGTACTGGATGCACAGATAAGTCTTCTATGAATCTTCTCACCCGACTCTGGCTGAGACAAGAGACAAGAAAACAAAATACGAGACTGCTCCTTTTAAAAGATGCATTCTACTTTACTGTTTTTTTGTGTGTGTTTGATTGTATTTATATAGTTCATTCCTCCTGTGATATTAATATTGTAGCCTACATTGTTAAAAAGACGTCCAATTGGACAAAAAAGAAGATCAGACAGATTTTATCCACAGTTCATGACAGTGAAACCCAAGCTGTAATAAACCAGAACCTGTATTGAATGAAAACAAAATGATAATCTCACTTGTACCACATAAATAGTATTTTGAGTCTGAATTTGAGACTTTTTTGAAACATTCATTATTTGTTAATAGTGTGCGTTGTCAGGTGCTGATATCAGATGGTATCCCATAATGAGCCAGAGACAGAGAACTGAGAAAGAGATGTAAATCCAGAAGAGTTGGGTGTGAATTTATGAGCACTGCTGAAGCGTACTCTGTCATCCCAGCCTGCTGCTGAACTGGGTCTCGTGGTGAAGCGGTTAAATTTAGCCCATTTTCCCCTGCGTCCCGGTGACTGGTGGATGGGGGGGGAGAAAGAAACCATCACAAGGTCGCAGCGTCTCCTTTGCCTTGTTTTTCTAGCCCGGTTTGGCCAAAACATCCCATCGGACCCTGTCGGCCGGGGGAGAGCTCACAGCTCTGTCTGCGCTGTGCATTATGGGACACGGAGTCATCTCCTCCTCTGCTTCAGATGAAGCTCATACGGATGGTTTATAGCTTCCCCCCCGCTCCTCTCTCTTGCCCTGGCAAAGTATAGCGAGAGCCGAGTGTGGCCTTGAAAGCTCGGGTCATTATTTATTCATATGTCTGCATGCAGATGTCGAGCTGAGATGAGAAATAGGGCTCAGAGGGCTGCACTTCTAATGAGGAAACTCAAGCCTTTTTCTCTCTCAGGGATAGATTGACATCTAGATTTGCTCTTCACTGAGGAGTCATTCTGATTCTTCTGATGAGTAGGCACCTTGCTTTATCCCCCCGGGTGCGACGCTCACACCGGCCACCGCTGTGTACCGTCTGTTGGAGAAACAGAGCCGAGCCACCTCAGCTCATCTGAGCGGTTAAGGGTCTCCGGGGAGCATCTGGCCCGGCTCGAGCAGCCAGGTACGGTGGGAGTGTGGAGTCGCATCGCTTGCTCCCCTTTCTCCTCTCTTCCTCCTTTGTTTGACTTCCTGTGCTCCTCGGAGGCAGCCACAGGGAAGGAAAGGGAAAGGGAGAGGAGAAAGAGAGCTGCAGCTCCTCTCATCTCTGCCAAGCTCTCCGGCTGTCTTCCTCTGGCTCTTTGTTGTTCCTGCACCGCTTCGCTCGCTGCCTAAAGCTGCAGAATCCCTGGTGCTCACAGATACCGCTGGGGTGGATCTGCCTGTGATGTGCTTATCATAAGGTTTGCCATCACCTGAGGGAGAGAGGCCGACTTATTGTTGCTCTCCAAACTGAGAGAAAGAGGGAATAAACACATGCAACCTTGATGTGGTATCCATGAAGGAACACCACACAGCTTCCTGATTTGAGTTTACAAATCACTGCTGCGTTTATTCCTCTAATTCTTTTGTTCTGCAGCCTGTGAAGGACGCTGCTAGTCGCCGGTGGAGATGGTGATGCCCGCAGAAATCACCTGACACTGACTTGGATCAGGTTGACAAGTCACTGCCCCCCCTCAATCTGTCATACTGGCACCTTTCCAGGTGCTAAGGGACAGATGGAGAGGGACTCTGTTCTTGGATCACCTTTTCCCCTCTGCTTGAGAATGTGCTACATGTTAAATATCAGGTGGAGGGAGCTGGAGGCTCGCTGAGTCCTGCTCACCGAGGCACGTACAGCAGCGCTCTTTTGCCATCTTGTGGTCAAGTTTAGTAACTGTCCTGCAGTAAATATACACACTGACTCACCTTCTCATCCTTAATTAATCTTCCCATTAAATCACACAGGAGATTGATTGAGCTACAGATGTTTTTGTTGTTCTTTGACGGCGGCTCTGAGGTACGGAGTCCAGCGAGCGCCACCAAAATAAACACAGACTGCCAAAGTGTTTCATTATGATCAATTAATAAAATGATAATAAGTCTGTGTGACTTAGTAAATTCTGTTTATTTTACTTTTATAAAACATTTTTTGTCCCAATCTGTGGTGTTAATATAACATTCTCTGAAAAAAAGAAAATCCAGTAATTCTTTGTTTTCCAATCTGGGCTTCTTATCAAGACACACAACAACACACATTAACTGTCTGCAGAGTGCTATTCTTCCTGATAGTGGACATCCAGGTACTACATACCGTCTCTGGGCGTCACTCGTGAGTGAAATGCGAGCTGTTATGCTGCAAAAGAAGTTAGTAAAATGTATTCATGAGTTGTTTCAACGCCATCTGCACACTTCCAGTTATATAATTCGGGAGATATCCGGTGCATTTTAGGCAAATGTAAAGATATTGGGTATAAAAAGATATGAGGATCCCCTCTGGAAAACCCCCCACCTGTAATGCACCCTCCACCTGAGCTTGTTAAAACCTGAAACAACGTTGGTGATGTGAAGGCGCTGCAACAGCAGATGAGCTGTGAAGTTGCTCTGCAATATTTATAAACTCAAAGTAAAATAAAAGAATAGATCAAATCTTGCCTCGCATTGTAAACTCACACAGATTTCACGGATTCACAGATTCATGTGTCAGATTCCATCTCACTGTTTCACGGTTGGCAAATGTAATAATTTTTCTTGTCTTTGAGTTCAATAATTCAGACATCAATTCATAATTGTGTTTATAAATGAATTATTTTGTGTTGCCAAAAGTCTATAATTATTCCAGCAGCACACTTGAGACTCCATACAAAAGAAAGATGAACTTCCGGCCACCTTAATTAATGCTCTGTAATAAATACATGACAATGTGTTGAATGTCTGGTGGTTTTCTTCCTCTTCCAGGTGAAGCTGCCTTTCCCTGTAGATCAAATCACAAATCTTCCACGGAACGACTTCCAAATGTTGGTGAAAATGCACAAACTGACCTCGGAGCAGCTCGAGTTTATCCACGACGTGAGGCGGCGGAGCAAGAACCGCATCGCGGCGCAGCGCTGCCGCAAGAGGAAGCTGGACTGCATCATGAACCTGGAGTGTGAGATCAGAAAACTGGTGAGTCAACTTCTTTCTGTCATCTGTCCATTAAACACCTCGTCTCCAGGAATACGTTCCCTCAACCATCACCTGAGCAAAGCAGAGGAACCGGTGATGTGATGAAGTACTTGTTCACAGATGGACTGGCGTTGTTTAGAGTTGGGTTGGTGAAGCTCTGCTTCAGTCTGCAGGCTTTCTGTGATTTGGTGTTTGGTTTGGGTTTGTTTGGGTTTGTTCGGAAATGTCAAAGTCCCATGAGATAACAATACACCTTTTATTGTAAAGCACCTTTCATGCAGAAGATGCAGATCAGAGCTGCTCCAGCTGTATGATGTAAGAGGAGGACAATCATGTCCAACCTGATAACTGATCACCTCATAATACAGCTGACTGTTTCATAATAACATGAGATTTCAGCACAGTAGGAAGTCTTTTTTTATATTTATTTAACCTTTACTTAACCAGGTCAGTCCCGTTGAGATTAAGAACCTCTTTTCCATAGGAGACTGTGAGGGTCACTTTCCACTCAGCAGGCTGGAGGGGTTAATGATCTCTGAGGAGAGGCAGCTGTGGAGCCTGATCGTCCCTGATGCGGCCTTTGCTGGTTCTTTTGTTTCATTTAAGTTCTAGTCAGCTGCTCGGCAGCGGTGTTTTAGTTTTAGTCGTTTCAAGGTATATTGTGAGTTTTCATTTGGTGTTTCCCCTCTCCCTTTAAATCGCTTGCGATTTTTTTGTGGTTAACCTTCGGGATTAACTTTAAGATACCCCTGGTCCGCAATTGCGTCCTTCTCCCCGTTCCCCCTGACAATCACATACTTGGAATAAACACACTTGGATGGCGAGTTCCCAAATCATGTAGAATTAATGAAATATCAGACACGATAACCGCCCGGCACCGTGGACACAGAGTTCAGGTGTTGAAATACAAGCCAGTAATGAAGTGGTTAAACAAGGCTATGCTCACTTTAGCCTTGTTATTAAAGTTACCGACTGGAGCTCTAACCACAGTCATTTCTTTTTTTCTTATATTGAATTTGTGAAGCGAGACAAAACACAACAGGTGATTTAAAGGGGCTATATGTATGAATCAGAAATTGCTTGTTCACAGCGACACCTGTGGCCGCAATGTCAACGAAAGTCAGCGTCCTGTTGCTCGCGCTTGTGCTCGCGCTACATTGACATAAACGAGCACCGGTCTAAACAGTGAGGCGACACACGTCAGCTAACACACAATATCACTCTGTATTTCACCTGCTTGGCAGTAATGTTAGCTGACCAGAGGAAGGTCTCACCATGAATCAATGCTGATTCTAGTGCTGGCTTTTCCTGTCACAGCCCGCCGACCCGGAGGAAACGGGGGGGGGGGGCGGAAATACACCGACAACCGGTCGGGACGATAACGTAACTGGCTGCGGAGCTCCGTCACTTCACAAGACACGGGAAACCTCTGTTGGTCTGGAGGAGCGGCAGCATTTATTTCTGCAAAAACGTCCACTGCACATTCACTAGATATTCTCAGAGCTAAACTAACTCTTCTGCAGTGTGCGCGCGTGCACGTGGAGTTGGAGCGAGCCGAGCGGGGGAGAACGAGCGCGGTGTGCAAACAGGCAGCAGGCAGCAGAGCTGCTGCGCGCTCGTGTACCCACACGCGAGCGCGCATGGGATTCCGACCCGTTATGATTTATGCGCGTGATAAGTTACAAATAGTCTCTTTAAGAGGAAACTAGAATGGCACTCGGAGAGCGCAGACCCCCCCCCCTCTCCGTTCAGCTTGAGCCATCATCCACGTGTGTTTTTGTTTATGTTGAGATCAGCTGAACGTAGCGGAGCATCGTAAAACACTTCATTCAAACTGGACAGAAACAAAATAAAACTCACCTAAACCGTCGTCGTTACTCTTTCCAACAATCACCAAGTGAGCTTTGGTCGGACTCAACTGGAATTTCACAGAGTTTAATGTGGAAAAACACCGAATCTACAGTTCTTTCTCAACGCGGACGGCCAGCAGCTTCTGCACACACACACACACACACGTATCTCTGCTCTCAGAAAGAGGCGGGGTCAGTTACACTGCGCATGTGTTAAACTCTGTGGTCTTAATGCTCAGGCTGATCGGAATCCTAAAAAATATTCCTGATTCCAGATCATGATCCGGATCGCCACCCTCCAAAACATATCATTCAAATCAATTGAGGACTTTTGGAGTAATCCTGCTAACAGACAGACAAACCAACAAACCTTCGCCGGTGAAAACATAACCTCCTTCCTCGGCCTTCGGGCTGGGCGGAGGTAAAGAGTGGATAAAGAAGTGTGTCGTCAGATCAGAAAAGCCTCATTATGGGTAGTTTTGGAAGGCAATGACAACTTGACCTATTTAGTTGTTTAGGTTGGAGGACTTGTTGAAGAGGAGTTGTTGAATGTTTTCAGGCTTCATGGCTGTGAGAGGTCGTTTTGGGGAAGAGATTGAGATTAAGAGAAACTGTTGGCAGTCAAACACCAGTACTAGGGGTGTAAGAAAATACTGGTACACTTCAGTATCATGATATTATTTTTTTGTGATACTGTATCTATTCTCAAAAACTCTATTGATTTTTAATTTAAAGCTTACATACAAAGATTGTTGGCTCAGATTGCAGTAGTAGAGATGTGATGTTGGTTACAGGTTAACGTGATAAATGCAGATCCCACTGTTCTGATTGCATTTAACTCAGATGTTATGCATATGGTGGTGTGTATTTAATGCTACGACAGTTTTCCTAAAATTAGATGTAAAAAATCGAAATATATCTCCTCGCTTACAGTATCGCAATATATGGCAATATATTGAATCACACCCCCCGTTAACCGGCATCCTGAAATTTATCCAGCGATCTCTCTGTCAATTTTACTGCTAATGTAAAGATAAATGCACCGATGGAAAGCTGAAGATCTTGCCGCTCTAACGGTGTATTAGTTGTCATTCTATCATGAAGGTAATCTGTTCATAACATATAAACCTACGTCTGTGCCAAATTTGTTGCTTTTATCTCAAAATGCACAGTTGTTGTGCTGAACCGCCGCGCTATGTATCCTGATACGTTATTGTATCTCAAGATTCTAGCTAATGCAGAGACGTAGCGAGTACTAGAGGGTCTTATTGAATGACCTCATATCCTGTGTGTGTGTGTGTGTGTGTGTGTGTGTGTGTGTGTGTGCAGGTGTGTGAGAAGGAGAAGCTGCTGACGGAGAGGAACCAGCTGAAGGCTTGTATGGGTGAGCTGTGGGAGAACTTCTCCTGTCTGTCTCAGGAGGTTTGCAGAGACGTCCAGCTGAGCCCGGAGCAGGTCCAGTCTCTCCACCACTACTGCCCCGTGCTGCGGCCCGCCAACTCCACCGCCAGCATCAACGCTGCCCACGAGCCCAAGCCCGCCCCGAACACCACCACCAGCACCAGCATCGACCTCACCGCCCACTCGGGCTCGGCCACGCCGGAGCCCAGCTTCCACGGGTCGCCCGGCGGCCCCTCGGAGAGCGAGCCCGACTCGGCCGTCAGAAACGGGGCGGACGGAGACGTGGACGGAGACGCCGGCTCGTACACGCCGTCGGGGCTGGAAACATCCAACCAGACGGTAACGGTGGATTTTTGCCAGGAAATGACTGACAAATGTACAACTGACGAGCAGCCGAGGAAGGACTGCACTATGTAGTGGTGGTTTCTCTGTGTTGTTGTTTTGGATGTTTTTTTTATTATTTAATTTCACTCTTCTGACAAACCCTCTCTCGGGGTCGCTGAGACGCTCAGCTTCTGCCAGTGTTCACTGAAAAACAAGCTTTGTTTGTATTTATGTCTTTTTTTGAACGGTTGACACTAAAGTTGTCTTAACAGCAGCAATACTGTTCTCCAGGTATTCTCCTCATACCATGACAGAGTGGGAACTTCTCACCAAACACTTTCAATGGTGCTATACTCAGCCCGACAGCAACCTCGACAGCGGAGACTCCGTTCTCCCAGCGTCTCACATCACAACTCAAAGTTGAACCTCATCGGACCTAAAACAGCAGCTCTCTTTGACTCTCTGTGTACCAACAGTATTTCTGTTCCTGCCTTTCTCTTCTCCTTTCTCCCCACTCTGTCTCTATCAATCTTCTCTACCTCTTTCTGTCTCACTCACTCTCTCTCCGTCTGTCTGTCTGTCTGTGGTTCTACTCTCGCTATATCTCAGTGGCCCTTTTCGTCACAGCAATTCAAACTCAGGAAAAAAAAAAAAAATCCTCTGAATGTTCAACCTAATTCATGAAAAATGAGAATACAGCTTCTGTACACGAGGAAGTTACGATGCAGTTAGACTGTAAAATGTTCATATGCAAAAATGTCTTCAAGCGTCTGGCATTTGTATTTGTGTACAGAAGAACTTTGTACAGGCTGTAACCTGAAAACATTCCTCCTTTGCCTTCCTCAGCACTGAATTGAAAGGAAAAAAGGTTTTTGCGGGCGGTTAAATGGCTATTTTTTATTTCCCACTCATCAGCAATACCATTGTATTTGGATGTTGTAACGGTGACTTTCAAGTGCTTGTTTGGCAGAAATGTACATAGTATGGAGCATGATGACTGTATCAGTGATTTTGTACAGGTAGAGGCTTAGATGTTTCTTTTTCACGGGGTTATATCAAGCACCTTTTTGCTGAGGGAAAATCTTGCTTTGCTGTTTCCTGTCCTGCCTAACGAATGCTCCCCATCACGGTGAGCGTTCTTATACTCAGGAAATCAGCTCGATACACACGTGGACACACACATACAGTACACACAGACACATGCGTCAACACACGTGTAAAATTTTGAGCCCCATATGCATGTATAAAAGTTAGACATGTTTTTAACGTGAGGCTCAGGCCGGCTCCTCTCCACCTTTGACTCCTCTTTAAATGTGAAAAAAAAAGAGTTCTGCCTTGTGTTGTTTGGAGGAAATCTTATTTCTTATCAGTATTTGAAGATGCTATTCGTGCGCACTCTTTGCAGTCGTGCTTTGGGTTTCTTCAGCGTTGCCATTTGACGTTCTGAAACAGCAAAAAGCGCAGCCAACATATAACGTATGACAGATACTTTCATATTTCTCAAATTTGATCCTGAATGAAACAAGCAGAAAATATTGACTTAAATGAGGCACTTTGTTATACCGGCCCCGAGCGCTCAGAGCCATTTAGCACTTCAACGAGGATCTTTGTCTTCGTCTCAGACCCCCTCCAAAGTCTCAGACTGGAGCACTTAAATTGGCACTTCAAGAGGAAACATCTTGTTGATATGATTATATAAATATACAATTTAAAAATATCTCTATGAAGAAAACGTATCTGAAAGCTAAAAAGAAGCTATAATGTTTTAGTGAAAGAGTGTTCACACCTTATATTTGCATTTCTTTAGGAATTGAATAAGCTAATTCAGATTTCATTTGACGTGAAAGTCGGTGTATGTGATGTCCAGATGATTGAGTAACAATCATAGAAGATAGTTTGCCCTCATTGTGCATTTGTTTGAACATCCTCCTCTGTGATGTGCATGCATGCTGCCTATAGCTGTAGGCCTGTAGTTAGTTTGTCTGGCTTCTGTTTGCCTCCTAACTTCTCTCTGGAGCTTTTGAAATTATATTTTTTAAATTTTCTATGTGTAAACATGCAAGACGAGCTGAATTATGTGAACCGTCTCTAGAGGCAGGCTTTAACCAGCAGGCCGTACTCTAGCACAAAGGTTGGATTCGATTGGAATGTGAAGCTTTATTCATCGCTCCTTAAAGCCCCGATCCCTGTTAGCTTAGCAGAGAGCTGAAGCTAACGTCACCTGTAGTCACTGTTCCACTGGCTTCTGGACATTAATGCTCAACATCTCATTGAGCGTTTCTTCCATGGTCTTTACAAAAATGTGAAAAGTTTACTGTCCGTACTCTGAAGGCCTATAACACACCGGGGACATGACGAATAAACAACACCAAAATGTGAAATACTCGCCTGCACATATTTTGCATCAAAACTATTCATACCGGCAGCGACAGCTGCAACACTTTTGCTTAGACAGAGGACAAACGACCAGGATCCTTCTGACCCAGAGCAGCATCTGGCAGTCTGTCTGAGCTACTGTCAGCTACTTTATTCAGTTTCCTTTAGGCCAAATGCTCCGTTCTCTCAGTGTACTCTATACGTCGAGGCTTTTATTGTTGAAAGGTCAGAACGGAAGGAGTGGATCTGGTCTGCGTTGCCTTTCTCGAGGTTTAAAGGAGTAACACCATGGATGTGTTGGAGGCGGGGCTCCGTTCATTCCTATGAAAGTGTCTCAGTGGAGCATGAAGCCTAAATGGCTCGCCTTCCGCCTGGAAAAGTACCCGGATCTTGGGCACGTGGAACATGCGCGGTAGCGTCCGCTCGGTCACATGACTCGGTCACGGCGGTCCTGACGTCACGCCGTCGTCACGGCTTGGCGCTCCAGCCTCGATCTGGGTCTCATTCACATGAACGGAGGAAGAGAAATAACTCTGGATTCAGCTATTAGTGCGTTTTACAACATTAAAAACTTAATTATTTAAATAAGGACTATTAGAGTGTTCATACTGGGGAGTTGATTCACCTCAAAATAAATGATCCTCTGAGTTACAGACGTCTCTTTCCCAATGTAAGTCTATGGGGAAAGGTCTTTTTGGGCCCAATGGCATCACGTGACGGACACAGAAGTTGTCGTACCGCCGTTTGGCCACTACGAAAGTTGGGATCAGCGACCGGCGCACTTCCTGGGGGGTTGGGTAATACAGTTTGCCATCTTGGTTTCGGACTACGGAGCCTACGTGTTGTTAATCCTCAGAAGTACTACTGTATAATGTGCGTTTTGAATATGCCCGTTCTGCACAACGTGATTGGTGGATGCCTTTATTCGCGGTGCGAATGCTCAGAAAAAGTCGACCTCGTTCCGAAAAAAAAATTACAGCCCTTTTTTTTGCAGCATAGTATTTGCGTTCTGTGTGAAAGTACTCATGACAAAACAAGAAATATATTAACGTGCAAATTAATCACACGAAAAACAACAAACCGCCCCCGGTGTGTGCATCCTTAAAACAACAGAATATTTACAGTACGTGCTATTAAAAAAGGCAAATCCTTATTAAAACTTGAGTTGGACACCTTCCCCTGGTTTGGAAATTAAATAGTTCATGCACAGCCTTTAATGAACAACATTTACTTTATTACAATCACATAGGGTTCAAATTCTAATAGAAAGTGCTGCAGTAGAAACTCATTTATCTCAGAATATGGACAGTAAACCCAATATAGCAGGTCCAATGGGGGTGCTACTAAGATAGCTTAGCAATTAGCCACATCCCAGGACACCATCTGCTTCCCCATCCAACTCTGGGTGATTAATGTGTGTTTTATGACAATTTTTTAATTCCTGAAAAATCAGTGTTTTTGGCCAAATAAATGAGGGATTGGGGCTTTAAAGTTTGGATGAAATGTTCTGAAGTTCTCCCCCCCGACGTTAACTGATGTAAATTTTAGATGTAGTTTAAAATATGACGTCTCATGTGAGACTTGTTTCTGTTATACAGCCGAACAGAGTTAAGTGTATTTTGTAAACCTGTCTTTGAATTTTTAAAAGACCGGTACATCGACCCGTACATGCACAAACACACAAACATACACGTATATATTCATACAGTACACACACAGTACACACACAGTACATACAGTACGTTGTGGCGCAGCAGTAGTGGTTCTTCGTAGACTGGTGTGGTTTTTTTGTGTTTGTTCAGCCCTTTATCCGATTTGTGCTCTTTTCATTCTTTTATGCATATTTACTGCAGCAAACCAGTATTTACCGTTATTTACCCGTGTGGAGATTCTACCAGGTTCAAGCCAGAAAACTCAAAGTAGAACCATCTACATTAAAGAAGCTTCTTTTTCTGCAAACATTATGCAACTCATTTTCTATTCATGTACTTTTTTGCATTTGCTTGATCTTAAATTGAGGAAGCCCGGTGTTGTTGCATCGGACAGCACCGACTCTGACTTCATGTCTTTCTGTACAGAGAAAACAGTTTGTGATGTTTGTGTTGTAGCATAACTACGGTAACAAAAGACCCCCGGGTGTCTCCGCAGATCTCCTATTAATACTACAATGATCACATTCATGTTTTTGCATAGCAGAATTTCTTTTATACCTATATTTAATGTTGATAATTCAACTTAACAAACCCTTATTTTCCTGTAAGGCTGAGATGAAGATATGATAGAATAAACAGAAGCCCCTGAAGCTCTCTCCAGTCAGAAAAGCTTTTTGTCCAGACCGCTAAGCTCTTCAAGTCTTGCTGCATGCTCCAACGCTGACTGAATCCTCCACAACACTGTTGTTTAAGGGGTCAGTTCAAGTTACATAAATAAATAAATAAATAAAAATGTAATTCTCACTTTCTTGTAGAATCTAGTCGTGCAGAGAGTTTTGGTTTTATTGTTTGTTATTGGTCCAGGTTTTGGGACGTCAGTCTGTCTGGTGCTCACATCACTGAAGAAATAAGAAAGTAGTGTTTCTCTGTTACTCCGGATAATCACATCGCTGTGAACAGTATTTTTTTTTCAGACAATCTCAAAACTTTGGTCAATAAAGCCAAAACTATGTGCATGACTAGATACCACTAGAGGTAAGTGAGAAAATATGTTTGTTTTTTTGTCATTTGGGTGAACCGACCCTTTAGTGTCTCAGGGTGCCAAGCACATGAACCTGCTCTCTATTTCACTCTTTACTTGCTTTGTTTGAGAATCAAATAAATGTCCCTTAAAATGATTTGTTAATAATACTTAAAGCTGCATTAATTGATTTGTTATTATATATATTTACTACCTAGCAACATTATTCATTTTGAGTTGTGTTTGTGTCCACCAGATGAATTTAAGACCAATATTCGCTCTCCTTTTAGCTCTGGTTTTGGTCTCCACCAACTCCTGAGAAAAATATTTGTCCCTTTTAGCCGCTAAACGCCCCACTATGTTCATCAGGTAGTATCTAGCTTTGTATCTGTGCCCACATTTGGTACTCAGCAAGTAGAGCACAGTGAGTTTTTCAAAGCTTTTTTTTTTTGTTGTTAAAAACAGATGTCTGCTGCAGAATTCGCTGGTTGGACAAAAACAAATAATGGAGCTAAAAGAGGCTAAAAAGCTCCACAGAGCTGGAGGGAAAAGCGGAGTTGGTGATAATTTTCTTCTTGTTCATCACTACCAACAACCTCTGAAAATATTGATTAGTGCAGCTTTAACAGTAATAATAAGCACGAACACCTGAAATGAATTTAACAATTTGATCCTCCAGGTTACTCTTTTGGTTACGGCCATCACAGCAGACTGCTGTTGCTGTAATTGAACGCTTATACCTTTTTGCTGTGTATTTGTCTTGTTTAGTTAAAAAAAGAAAAAAAAAGAAAATGTTTGCTGCTTCTCTGAAACAAACACTGGCTTTTCAACTCCAAAGGTTGTTCTATCAAATAATATGAACAAAAACATGCCTTTCTCACAGATCGCTAAACTTTATTGAAAAGATAAATCTGGTATCCTGGTTGAATGTGCAGGCTGAGATCATTGAGTAAAATATAAAAAAAATGTTTACAAATAGGTGTCAAGTCATGTTTGATCAATTTTTGCCATGTAAAAATCGCTCGGTTTAATTGGACTGGTTCTTGGTGTTGTGTAAAGAGACAAAGACTGAGTGTCCTCACCTTGTCTTTAATCCAACTTTTGGGATGGGTCAGCATTACATGGATACAAGTGCACCTCCGATATTTGCCTTAGAACTTGCAGAGGCCATAGTTCACATTCAAGTGAAGTGAGTGTATGCAGGGGCCGCGGCCCCCCCCATCCCTGAGTCACCAGTGCGGACTTTCTCACACTTATCTACCTGTGAAATCCTTCATACCTCTCATAACTGGTCAATGACTGTATCAGCAAACTGCATCAGGTGTTTTTTCTACATGCTTTTTACACAGATTATATGGATTATTGTATTAGTAGATTCTGGTGCATCATTTTTAATGTAATAGCTCTTAAGCTTGTAGTTCAAGTTGTTGTTTTTTTCTTTCATTTTTTCTAGATGACTGTTTTGTGTTAATATTGTCAATTTGAAATAGCTGTTATTTGCTTATTCTCTACTAAGAGTTCTTACCTTTATAATTTTTAAATGCTACATGACCCTAATTAATTAAAATGACTTAATAACCATTGTAAATACGGTATTGTGCAAAGCCCATTTTCATTCATTTCAATTGCTAGTGTTATATAAATGACTCTTTTGTCTAGACACCATTTCTCTTTATGAAATAAAGAAACATGCATATCATGGTTTGTGTTTTGTGGATGTTTTTGTGAAAACATGACAAAAAGCTGAATTAATTGATCTGTTTTCTGACACAACACAACACTACAACCACATACAGCTGATATAACTAACCCGTCTAACAGACATGGAGCAACATTAGAATGCATGTGGAGTTGAGTTTCTGTCCACCTGATGAATGTTAGTTCCTGAGAGACAATAACAGTAAAGTTACAGGCTGTAAAATCTAAACAAGTAGTTAAAAGAAGCTGTCATGGAGCCTATATATATTTTATCCACTCCCAACCAGCGGCGGCCGGCCAATAGAGGGCGCTAGGGCGCCGTCCTCCTTGAGCCAGACAGCCACTCACACAAAAAACATCACTACTACTGCTAATAATAATAATAATAATACATTTAGCCAATCAGCGTCCTCAAATCTAATACGAGAGGGGCGATTATTTTATCAGGTGTCTGAATAGCTTCAGGACTTAACAGCAGTATTCCTAAATATACACTTCATGTTTACTTCCCCTGATCTTTACCTCACTATTGGTTTACCAAACAAAGCAAAGTCAACAGGAGCATCACATTAAGTAAACATTTCTATTACATGTTATATTGTTATATTACATTATTATTGTATTACATGTTTACTATTGTATTATAGTAGAAGTATTCTGTTACAAGTAAGAGTCCTGCATTCAAAAGTAAAAGTACAAAAATATTAG
This sequence comes from Sebastolobus alascanus, assembly GCA_916701645.2. NCBI lineage: Eukaryota > Metazoa > Chordata > Actinopteri > Perciformes > Sebastidae > Sebastolobus > Sebastolobus alascanus. The sequence continues at coordinate 205,259 of CAKAOJ020000516.1, forward strand.
CATACGGATATACTTAAAGTACCAAACATAAAAGTACACATTATGAATAATAATGTATATTACTGGATTATACTTATTGATGCATTAATGTGTTCATCACTTTAATGTTGCAGCTGGTAAAGGTGGAGCTCATTTTAATGACTTTATATACTGCTGGGTAGTTTAATCTATAATAATACATCATTTATTAGTTGATTATATTTTGTATTAATAATCTGAATCTGTAAAGTAACCAAAGTTATTAAATCAATGTAGTGGAGTAAAAAGTACAATATTTCCCTCTGAGATGTAGTGGAGTAGAAGTAGAAAGTATCAGAACATGGAAATACTCATGTAAAGTACAAGTACCTAAAAATTGTACTTAAGTACAGTACTTGAGTAAATGTATTTAGTTGCTTTCCGCCACTGAGTACATTTTATACTGTTGTGTTTTTCTAAGCATTCTTTACTGCTCGTGTTGGAATAAAATAATTGTTGATAATTTAACTGCAAAGTATTAATGTGTTTTTGATACCTTCACTTTTTTTGCATTAAATCACACCTGGATGTTTGCTGACATTGATTGGATGTTGCACAACCCGACCTAGAAACATCTCCTCCAGCCGCCACTGCTTATAATGCATTATAATCTGCAGCATCAGCATTATAACACGGTATAATTATAGTTACGAGCACTCATAAATATCCAGAATACTTTATAACAATAATCATATAAAGCATTTTATAATAACTTATAAGGTAAATTGTCATAATACTACATAATTGACTGTTTTTGCAAACTTCATAGTGTATTATAAATAATTCCCATTGTCGTAATACATTATAATCACTGTTCTATTGCGTTATAATGTCATAAGTTAGTCTAAGTGGTCGTTGTTTGTTTTAAGTTAAGTTATGTTGTGTCTTGTTCTTGCAACAATGACCACTTAGAGAAATGTACAATCACATTATAATGCATTGGAACAGTGATTATAAATGCATTATGGGAATTATAACACATTATGATCCTTGCAAAAAAATCAGAGTGATCAGCAATTATGAAGTATTATGATACCTGACCTTTTAAGTCATTATAAAATGTATTATAATGTCTTATGATTATTGTTATAAAGCATTATGAATATTTATGAGTGCTTATAACTATAATTATAAAGTGAAATCTACAAATCTTTTAAGTCATTATATAATGTATTATAATGTCTTATGATTATTGTTATAAAGCTTTATGGATATTTATGAGTGCTTATAACTATAATTATAAATTGATATATGCAAATCTGCATTATAATATGTTTATAATGCATTATAGTCATAGAAAGTGTTACCGATGGAGTTTGTGGTAGAAAGCATTTTTTGTCAAACTCCAAAGTGAAGAATATAAATTTCCAGACTCAGCAGTGAGTTCTCCAGAGTTGGTTTCTTCCTTCGTTGGTGATTTAATGTGAAGAAATCTCAGTGATGAGAACAAGCAGATATCAACAAATGTGTTCGTGGAATCAATAAAAGACAAAAGTTAGATCATCACATGGATTCCTATTTATTTAAAAATAATCAGTCATCCAAAGGGTTCTCAAATGATCTATAAGATCACTTTCCGTTAAATAAAACTCAACAATAAATTAACAATCAGCAGTAACACAGTAGACTGTCATCAGTGATATGATCCAGTGGCTTACACAGCAGTAGTAGTATTAGTAGGTAACACTTTACAATGAGATTAGACAAATAAACTGCTTATTAATGGCTGGGTTAGTGTAAAAGGTTTAAGAATATGGCTGTTTATTCCCTGGTGTTCCTCCCACTGCTGGCTGCCTCTCCAGTCCAATCAGCCAATCAGCTCTCAGGAAACTCAATCAGTGGGTTAACAGTGTGATGACGTCACATCTTCAGATAACATTCATCTGTTCCCTGACTGGTGGTGTTTATTTGTGCAGCCCTATAATGAAGTGTTACCGGCTCTTCACACACACACGCACACGCACACATCATGCTAAAATAAAAGAGTTTCCGTAGTGGAGCATGCATCCTGATGCTACACCTGCCGGTCCCGGTCCCGCTGGCTCACCGGCAGCCCCGGGGGCTTCAGGGAGGAGGGGATGGGCAGCTGGTGCATCCTGATGCTACACCTGCCGGTCCCGGTCCCGGTCCCGGGGGCTCACCGGGAGCCCGGGGGGCTTCAAGGAGGAGGGGATGGGCAGCTGGTGCATCCTGATGCTACACCTGCCGGTCCCGGTCCCGGTCCCGGTGGCTCACCGGGAGCCCGGGGGGCTTCAGGGAGGAGGGGATGGGCAGCTGGTGCATCCTGATGCTACACCTGCCGGTCCCGGTCCCGCTGGCTCACCGGGAGCCCGGGGGGCTTCAGGGAGGAGGGGATGGGCAGCTGGTGCAGGCTGTCCGGGAAGGTCTCGGGTCTCAGCTGCTGCAGGATGGTCTGCATGGCGGTGAGGACCAGCGGGGCCGGTCTCCTCTCCAACAGGTACAGGTAGGTCTCCTCTCCCAGCAGCTCGCTCCAGCGCTCCGGCTCCGCGCGCAGAGCCCCCCTCATCTTAAAGTGCACCTTTGGCATGAACATGAGCAGGTTGTCCAGACACTGCCTCCCCCCCCCGCCGCTGCAGTCCCTGAGTTTCTGCAGCAGGACGTCCAGCGGCGTGAGGCCGTGGTGGTCCAGTGCGTGCGGGGCCGCTCCGTGCCCGAGCAGCATGATGACGGCCTCGGGCCGCAGCAGCTCGCAGGCCAGGTGCAGCGCGGTGCTGCCCTCCTCCAGGAGAGAGGGGGGGGTGCTGTGGGTCTCCTGCAGGATGAGGTTGAGGATGAAGCGCCGGTCGTAGCGCACGGCCATGGCGAGGTGCGGCTCGGAGGAGGCCCGGCAGCAGAAGCGCTCCCCGGGCGTCCTGAGCGCCTCGTGCCGGTACCTGGTGAGCAGGTACTGCGCGTACACCTGGTGGTCGTGCACTACCGCGTACAGCAGCGCCTCCGACGGGCTGTACGTCCTCTGGCTGGAGTCCTCTTCCTGGTAGAAGGTCTCCATGGTGCGCATGTCCTCCAGCATCCAGACGGGCTTCAGGTCCCGCACGGCCCGGTAGAAGAGCAGAGAGACGGAGCGGCAGAGCGGCTCTGGGCGCGGAGCGGCCACGCTGACCGTTACAGACGCCATGGCGACCAGACAACCCGCGAAACCTGCTGCTGCTGTCCTCCAACGGGTTAAACCCGGTTAAACCGCGTCCCTCATCGCTCCGGAGACATTATATCAGGAGCTGAACAGATCTCACACACATTGTGTTTACTCACAGCACAGAGAGTCGGTTAAAGGCTAAAGACAGCTACAGAGTGAGTCTCTCTCTCCGGGACGCTCCGCACTGACAGCAGCGGAATTCTTCTCGCTGCAGTACTGAGCTACTGCGCATGCGCGGAATATCATACGTCATAAGAGTCTTGGAAACTTTATTGACAACTGTGACCCGGAAATGCAAATTTGCAAGACCTTTTTTTTTTTTTTTTTTTTTTTTTTTTTTTTTTTTTTAAAGTTCAATACAGTATAATCATATGTTCAGATGTTTCATTACAGTTCTGCAAAAAATATCTTACAGTATAAAGATAATATAAAAATAAATTGTAAATTGTACAACAAATAAATTGTAAAGAAAGGAAAAAGAGGAATAAAAACAAAATAAACAAACAAAAAACATTTCGGGTCTGCTAAACAATTGGAATAAATTTGAAATGTCTAAACAATTTAATAGTTTTGGTCAATTTAGAATTTTTCAGTTTTAATCATGATCAAATATGTTTTAAAATCAGTATCTTTAAAAATAAAAATCGAGGGTGTTCTTTTGCAAGAGTTAAACCTCTTCTTAATGTTTTTAAGAAACAAATGGAACTTTATATTAAGACTATATCTTCTTCAAAAAACAAAAAGGCAACTAAAACAATGAGTTTGTGCTCCCATTTTAATGTTTTTACTTAAAGTTACTATTTTATTTACATTAACCCCTGGCATGTTTTGTTTATTTATTTATTTTAGTTTCATGTTTGTTTGTTTTGTTTTTATTTATCCATTTATTTCCTCTATATGTATTGTTTATATATGTATTGTTTGAATTGTTCTTTGTATTGTCTACAAATATAAAATAAAGACTATTAAAAAAAAAAAAAAAAAAAACTGTGACCCGGAAATGCAAATTTGCAAGACCTAAACTGGGTTAAACCCAATACACCCATGGTTAAACCTCATTTTAATGTTTTTAAGAAAGAAATTGAACTTTAAATTAGGACTATATCCTCTTCAAAAAACAAAAAGGCAATTAAAAAGACGAGTTTGTGCTCCCATTTTAATGTTTTTACTTAAAGGGAACATATCCTGCTCATTTTCAGGTTCATACTTGTATTTTGTGTTTCTACTAGAACATGTTTACATGCTGTAATGTTAAAAAAAAAACTTTATTTTCCTCATACTGTTTGCCTAAACATACCTGTATTCACCCTCTGTCTGAAGCGCTCTGTTTTAGCTCATTTCAACAGAATGGCAACAGAATTGCGTTGCTAGGCAACAGCTTGGGCCCATGTTTACATCCTGTCAGCTGTTGTCATTCACATTCACCGCAACAGGAAATAGACTGGCACACATTTAGAATGTTTACGTTTAAAACCGTGTAATGATCTATATATTGTAGATTTGTGACATCACAAATGTACGGTAATCCTGACGGCTTGTTTCAAATGCACAGTTTCTGAATACGGGCTGTGTGTGTTTATCTATGGATTTAGCGTTTTGATCACTTAAACCTGATTTATAATATAAAAGACATGAAAATCTCACTTTTTACAATATGGGGCCTTTAAGTTACTATTACTTTATTTACATTAACCCCTGGCATGGTTTGTTTTTGTTATTTATTTATTTATGTTTGTTTGTTTTTGTTTTTATTTATACTTTTATTTCCTCTATATGTATTGTTTATCTATATATTGTTTGAATTGTTCTTTGTATTGTCTAGGAATATAAAATAAAGACTATTAAAAAAAAAAAAAACTGTGACCCGGAAATGCAAATTTGCAAGAGTTAAACCTCATTTAAATGTTTTTAAGAAAGAAATGGAACTTTATATTAAGATATCTTCTTCAAAAAACAAAAAGGCAACTAAAATGATGAGTTTGTGCTCCCATTTTAATGTTTTTACTTAAGTTACTATTGTTTTATTTATGCTAACCCCTGGCATGTTTTGTGTTTTATGTTATTTTTATTTATTTATTTATTTATTTATTTATTTATTTATTTATTTATTTATTTATTTATTTATTTATTTATTTAATGTTTGTTTTTATTTATCCCTTTATTTCCTTTATATGCATTGTTTATCTATGTATTGATTTCATTGCTCTTTGTATTGTTTACAATTCTAAAATAAAATCTATTAGAGAAAAAAAAAAAAAATACAGCTGTGAACCGGAGAGCTCAGTCCTCCATCATACCGTCAGTACATTTTGAGAAAGCTGTTTCATTTAGATGGCTGGGTCACTCCAGAATTGAAGGAAAATTTAGGCATCAACACTTTTGAAAAAGTGAACATTTAATTTATAATTTTCTGTTCTGTATTTAAGAAAAACAGCTAATAAACATCAACTAATTTGATTCGTCCAGCTCAGGTATCACAGGTACACTTTTTATGAGATGTTTTATTTGTTGTGTGCTATGCTGTTACCAATACTCCTGAACCTGAAAAGTATATTTTACATTAATAAATTAATAAATACTCAGGACCACAGGAATGTAGTTTGATAATAGTTTATATATCTTTTATTCTAAAGCTTGCTTCGTTTTGGCTCGACTGTTTTCAAAATGGCAGCCGAGTCACAAACTTTCTCATTTTACAGCTAAACAGTTAAAAACAGGCAGCGTGTAACAGGCCTGTACCTGTTAGAGCCACGAGATGGAGACATTACAACAGGAAACAATACAAACCAAAGACTAAACCAGCCACACAAAACATATAACATCAGTAACAACAAAAAGACCTCATTATGATCAGGTGTAGTTTTACCCCTGTTAAACCCTCACTCACAGAGGAGGAGATCTTTGGTCAAATCAGGATTCTTGTGACTCTTGAACACACATCCTCACTCTGATGTGAGCTTCGGTAGAAAGTAGTTATATATGAGAACTGTTCACAGCACAGCCTGTGGATTTTTAAATGCCCCATAAGTGCAACTCCATCACCTCCACTGTATGAGACAGAAATCTTAGAAATCACTAAACCTGTGATTTATTTGTTCTATATATGTATTGCATTCACATTTAAAAACCAACTTTCCTTAAACTATCATATTAACAAAGCAATAGCTTGTTTACGCCACAGTTGCATCGAGTCCCCTTGCCACACACAAGCAAAAAATCCATATCCATTAACACATTTTAGCACTTTTAATGAGTGTGCCAAGTTTCGTTTGTTTTTAAGCAAGCCTAGCCCCTCAAAAACAACTTCCTGTTTCATGGCGAGTAATGCGTCGCCACGGCAACGTCATTTCACGATAACTCAAAAGCTTCGCTGTCTGGCATCATGACGGTTTTACAAATTCTGTGACCAAATTTTAAGTCGATCGGGTTAAATCTCTAGGAGGAGTTCATTAAAGTACAGAGCCTGGAAATGGTAAAAAAACAAAAACATGTTCTATATACCTACCAAATTTCATACATCTAGGTGAAACTTGTTGCCACTCAAAAGGGGGCGCTATCGAGCCAATTTGCTACACCCGAGCACGAAACCCATATCAGATATCTATTTCATGCACGTCTGACGTGTAAGCCAAATTTCAAGAGAAATTGAGCAGCCCAAGCACCTAATTTTTGCGCTCAAAGAGATAATAGAATAATAATAATAATAATAATAATAATAATAATAATAATAATAATAATAATAATAATGATAATAATAATAATAATTTCAATAGGTCCTCAGACCGACGTTGTCGGTGCTCGGGCCATAAAAAAATATTTTTCTAAAGTATTTCAAATTTTTTAATAAATAACAAATAGATAATGCTAATTTTAATGGTTTTAAATGCAAACTTACAAATGACTCAATGCGATGGTAAACATGACGGTCAAAAACTGTAAACAACACACCTGCTCTGTGATTACTGATACACCTATTTGTACTTTACCCATACTCCACATAACACCTACTGTGCAAAAGGGGAATTACCACACATGAACACATACAACTTCATATACAGACGTACTGTATGTAATGAACACAACACAAAAATGTTTTGCCACTTGCTGTAGAAGAAGAGCCGAGGAGGTGTACTCTGCTCCACTTCACCTTGAAGGCAATGAAGATAAAGGCTGAAGAAAAATAATAATATCACTATCTGTGAAGGCTGAGAGAAGATAGTACCAGATATCGACTTATTCAAGCATGATTTTATTCAAACAAATAAACTTAATACACATGAAATGTCTGTTAAGCTGCAGATCTGGATTCTTCTTTTTTACAAATAAGAGCATATCTAGATGATGATGTTACAGTAGGCTGTAGCTTAGCTGACATACAATAATACCTGTATATATCCACCACGTACACACGCAAAGATTTTGTCCGTGGACCCAAGCGCAGAACACAACTAGACGGATGAAGTTTAACTGATTTATTGAGAAGTACTTAGATTAGATTGGATGGCTGGTCATGGCAGAGGGGGAAGAGGAATGGCAGGACCGGGCTGGTGGAAGAACACGGCCAGCCTTGAGCTGCACAGAGGTTAGCAGGCAGCGATCAGGCAGGCTGACGGGGGATAATCCTGAGCACAGTTAGTACAATCCAGGAATAAAGCACAAAGAGCAGTTAAATAAGCAGAGAGGTCTGAAGAGGTCTCTACTGCAGTAACAGAAGCAACAATCTCTGAAGAGCCGGGGTTCAAATCCGGCCTGGGAGCTGGACCGGGGTGCAGCAGGAGAACCTCAGGGAGACAGACAGGATGTCCACAGGTGGTGGACAGCTCAGGAACAGGAGGCCGGTCCAGCTCAGGGACCGGGGACTGCTGCAGTTCAGCAGGAACAGGAGTCTGGCCGACTGCCAACCAGGAATCAGGAACAAGGTGTCGGCCGGGCCACTGATTGGGAACCAGGAACAGGTGCGGGTCGGGTCACGTCACATCACTGAGGTTCAACACATGCGCAGTAAAATCTGGTCTGCACTTGCCGAAAGGCTCAATAGCTCACGCACGATCATAGAAGGTGGGGATGATTGATTCATTTCATGGAGGCGTCCACAGTAACCAATAAGTTCTGTCAGGCCGAGCGCACCCAAAGAGCACCTGAGTGGACACCATACCTTTATTTCTAGCGGCGTCTGCTGTAACCCTCCAACACTGCAGCTCCAGTTACATTGTGCACGTGTTATACTCCATAGCTTCATTTAACAGCCTTGCTGAGGACCAGGAACAGGTGGCCGCTCTGTGGCGCCGCTCTGTGAAACGGCCACGGTGCTGGGCGGTTGAGACTCTGTAACGCTTCTGTTGCCTCTGCGGTATCCTGTTAAAATGGCAAAACACAAAACTGAGCTATGGCTGTGGCCATGACATTAATACACATATAATACATACAGTGTTACAGACATGCTTACAGTGTGCACAGGAAGTACTTCTCCTTCTAATTTCCTCAATGTCTTTCTTTTTATCTCCATATCTCGGTCCAAGTCCTGCAGGTTGTTTTGTTCTTCGTGCCAGTACACAAGGAAGAGTCTGGAGGACAACACTTGATGCATGAAACATTTTTTCAGTTCCACTTTTAAACAGGTTTCTTGCATCTCACTGTGTCTATCACCTCCCAACTTCCATGTGAGAGAAAGGTGTTCCTCCTCCACACCCCAGAAATGCTTTTTCACCTGCAGCGTTCAGGATGCATACGTTTGGTCTGCTGTGCAGCTTCTTCGTGGCCCCGATGATTCTGAGCAGCATCCCGGCTCGTGTGGATGGATGCGACATTGGTGGGTCCATTTTCGGGGCCCGGGCTCCCGGGGACGTTGTGATCGGTATAATGATGCCATGTCATCGTAAAGTGGAGAATCTTCATGAGCGGACCAGACCTGAAAGCTTCCGCTGCTCAGAGTGAGTATCACAACGGATTTATTTACTACATCAGATGGTATTCAGGAAGTATATCTTTAGTTTTAAAGGAACAGTGTGTAACATTCAGGGGGATCTCATAGCAGAAATAGAATATAATATTAATATATGTATTAAGTATTTTTTGGTCATAGATTTTAGTAAGAATAAGATTATAGTTCCTCCTTCCAAGATTAAGGGAGAATAAGTTGAGCGTGTCTCAAGCTATAAATACCTTGGAGTTGAAATCGATGACCACTTAAAATTCAGTGTATGTGCACAAAGTCTGATATACTACAACAGAGGCTGCTCTTTCTTAGGAAATTGAATCATTTTAGAGTTGAACGTTGTATTCTTCAAATGTTTTACGATACCGTTTTGCAGAGCATTCTGTCGTTCGGTCTGATTTGCACCTTTTGTAATATGCTCGAGATCATCAGCGCATGATCAAGGTCAGCAGGTAGGATCATCGGGATCGATCAGGTGTCTGCAGCACAGCTGTATAGGGACCTTATTCTAAAAAAAGCCAATCAGATCCTGAACCCATCCTCTCCATCAGGAATTCAAAAGGAGTAGCAGATCAAACAGCAGATTCCTGCAGCAAAACATTAGAACAACGAGGTTTAGCAAATCGTTTGTGCCGACGGCAGTTAGACTTGTAAAGGAGAGGTCAATAGGCTGTAGCCCAGCCTATACTGTATATTCTGGATGTAGGTGTTTGAACTGTGTATTTTCATACATTTTGATTGTGTCTGGACGGTGTTTCTCTGTATATTAAGACTGTTGGATTGCACTATGCATAGAGTATATAGTTTATATTGTGGAGGGTGTATTTTTGTACTGTGTGAGGTTTTATATTTTTTTTTATGAGACGTGTATGACCATATGAATTTTCCCTTTCAGGATAATAAAGTTGACCTTTGACCTTTCTTTAGTGTATAATCACCTAAAAATAAGAAAAATTGTGTTTTCGTTACCTTAGAATGATCTTTTTATATTTAGAAGAGCGGGTCCTCCTCACGGAGCCAGCCGCCGTGTTTCTACGGTAGCCAAGAACGGACAAACCAAACACAGTGACGTTGTTGGTTTCACACGGTCTTCTGTATAAAAGCACTCTGTTTATTGGATCCTATTTGTTTTTTGCTCTTTAAACTACGTCACCACATTCCCTGACCATTTCCTCTAAGTATTTTTTTTTTGACGAGGCCGGGTTGAAAACGTAGTTGAAAGCCCGGTGCGTCTCATACGAACGCTAAAGGGTGCCTTTTGCGTCGGTATCACACGCCGAGGTGACAAGAATCCCCGACAGGGCGATGCTGCGGCATCTCATCACCCTGAAGGGGATTCTTTCACAGGAATGACCCGCTAGCTGTACATTATCCCGCTTATTACACGGCTACTTAATGAAGAAATCAATAATTTGACACAAAAACAGTCCGCCATCGGAACTGCGCCCATAGCAACGGTCTGCTATACGTAGCAGCGGTCTGTTATACGTAGCAACGGTCTGTTATACGTAGCAACGGTCTGCTATACGTAGCAACGGTCTGCTATACGTAGCAACGGTCTGTTATACGTAGCAACGGTCTGTTATACATAGCAACGGTCTGCTATACACAGCAACGGTCTGTTATACGTAGCAACGGTCTGTTATACATAGCAACAGTCTGTTATACGTAGCAACGGTCTGTTATACGTAGCAACGGTCTGCTATACGTAGCAACGGTCTGCTATACGTAGCAACGGTCTGCTATACGTAGCAACGGTCTGTTATACGTAGCAACGGTCTGTTATACGTAGCAACGGTCTGTTATACATAGCAACGGTCTGTTATACGTAGCAACGGTCTGTTATACGTAGCAACTGTCTGTTATAAAGAAATTACAGACCGCAGAACGCCGTGATTGACCAATCAGAATCAAGTATTCAACACAGCCGAGGTGATAAGTGTCGGTATTTGATTCCCTGGGAATGAGAATGGACTGAAATCCTACACACTGCTCCTTTAAGTCTGGGGGGGTGGGTGTCTTTTTCCATCTTTCTTCAGCGCTGTGATCGTGGAGCTCCTAAATCAATAATTTCTCTTCAGGAAGTTCAGCTGGAGGTTTCTTCTGAAGACTTCCTCTACGTGCTGTAACACCACTAACCAAAGTGTCTTTAAAGATTTACATGTATAAAAACGTGTTAACAGCTTGTTGTTGTTTTTTTGCCACAGTTCCTGAAGCGCAGAGAATTTAATGTTTTTCTACACGACCTATTTTCAGTTTCGATCTGGATTCATTTATGAGATCCTTGGCTGCAATCCACGAAATCGAGGTGATAAATGCAGCTGGCTTCCTCCCAGGAGTGCGTCTTGGATATCTGATGTGTGACACGTGCTCATGGGCAAGCAAGGCGTTGCAGAATGTGGAGCACATGCTCGCAGTCAACAGCTCTCTGAATGTGAAGTGTGACAACGCCGACTTCAGGCCCAGAGTCAAGATCATTTTAGGAGCTTTATACTCTGAGGTGTCCATAGCTGTGGCCAGACTGCTCAACGTGTACATGGTCCCTCTAGTAAGTCACAAATACTGTCTGTCCAGCAAATACATGTTACTGCCAAGTATGAGGTGAATTTATGTTCTCATTCACAAGAACATTATAAGACTTTCTGAGGGTGTTTCATGATAGCTGCTATACTTAACTGTGGCTATTTAATGATATAATAGTTGTGGAGGCTAAAACATTTAAGCTGCATTTGTTGGGAAATATGTTTGGCTTCTTCTAGAAAGTTGGATGATCAATTTGAATTTCAAGTCTATATTTTCAGTACAGGTCCAAGACATGTTTATCATAGATTAGCACAGAGGGACACGGCTAGCCTAGCAGCCTAACAGCTCGGCCCACGCAGCACCTTAGAAGTCCTGTACTCATTATGAATTTACACACTTTTCTAACTGATAACAAAACAGATAATTTTTTGATGTATTTGGTGCACAGCTTGCCAGCTATAACATGTATATAAGATAAATTCGGAACACTTGGAAGACATAAGTTCAGTATTTTGGTAGAGGCTATCTGCCCCTACTTTCAGTCTTTGTACTAGGTTAATATAGATAGATAGATAGATAGATAGATACTATCTATCTATCTATCTATCTATCTATCTGTCTGTCTATCTATCTATCTAGGTTAAGCACATCCTGGATCAACCCACAGAGATTAAATTGGTATGATTTTCTCATCCAACTCCTAGTAAGACCCCAAAAAAGCATATTTTAAATCAAAATTATGAGTTTGTAGTATTTGTAATATTTGTAGAATTGTAATACTATATCAGGGACTGCACGGTGTGAGTATCCTGAGTAGGATAAGTGGGTAATGAATGAATGAATAATACTATATCAAATACTGTAATACTGTAATCGTACTAAGGATCTTTTCACACCTGAAAGTCTGAACCAAGGTTCACGTTTTTGTTCCATTTAATCCAGTTTTTGGTTTCACATTCCAATCATGGGAGCATACTGCTACCTTCGTCATCACCTACGTGAGCCGTCTCCCTGTACTTACCGTTGATTGGTATGTAGACGTGCGTACGTCTGACGTCGGCCTGTTGTCCATTCTGCGGGTAACCTTCCATCACAGTTTGAATGAATGTTTGAACGTATCCTCTCTCTCTCTCATCCTCTCGAAAAATATGTGAAGCTTCCAAATTTTTTACAACTGAATCTTTATAAAGACGTTGGACCAAATGTCAATTAAACATCTGGTCTCCCCTCCCCACGTGCTACCGCGGCTCATTTTGCGTTGTTGCCGTTGCCACAACTTACTGTAATTTGTCTGAAAGTCCGAATTATCCAAAAAAGAATATGTTTTCACACTAGAACCAAACTGAACCATGTTTTCAATTTGATCTCCGGACCGAGACCTCCTCTTTTCGTCATTTGGTCCAGACTGCGGTGTCTCATCTGGACAAAATGATGCAGGTGTGAAAGGACCCTGAAGGTGTCCTCCTTACTTTTGTTGTTGAAATGCAAAACATACATGTAGTGTGTTGGGTGGAAATTTGGGGATTTGACTGGACTTTTGGCTGCAAAACAAGCGTAACTCACAATTTGAAATCATGCTTTCAATTTAAATTTAAGTTTAATTTTTGTGTATTTAAAATGATTTTTTTTGTATAATCTTATCCTATATTCAGCTTAGCAGCACATCATCTGCACCAGAACTGAGTGATAAGCTGCGCTACCCAGTTTTCATGCGCACTATTCCCAGTGATAAGCATCAGACCAAAGCAGTGGCCAAAATTATGCATCGCTATGGCTGGAACTGGGTCGGGGTCGTGTATGGGGATGATGAATATGGCCGAGCCGCTTTCCAGAGCTTCCTCGGGGATGCTGAGGAAAATAGTGTGTGCTTGGCCTTCCAGGAGGAACTGCCTCATCACCTTGGTAATTCTAACAGCATGCAACGTATCAAGCATGTCGCCCAGCAGATCCGCTCTTCCAAGGCCAAGGTGGTGCTGTTAATCCTTAAGGCAGAGTTGGTGGAGGTCCTCTTTAAGGAAATGATCAGCACCGGCACATCAAGGATCTGGATTGCCAGTGATGCCTGGTCCAGTAGCCGGTCCCTTGCCCAAATGGATAGCATCAACGAGGTCGGGGACATCTTGGGCTTTACGTTTGCTGGAGGAAAGAGTGAATCATTTGATAAATATCTCAAGAATCTAACAGGAACCCCAGGAGGATACAACCACTTCATTGAAGAATACAAGAATCTGAGATTCAACTGCACCCCCGAATGTTTCTCAAACAAGCCCCCGTCTTATTGCCCTACACCGAACCTCCTCAAAATGAAATCTCCTGATGCGTGCAATTTCAAGGATCCCCAAGAGCAAAACGATGAGTATCTTGTAAAGGCTCTGGACACAAGTGAAGCCTTCCTTCACAAAGTAGCTGTGTGGGCCACAGCAAACGCTCTGAAAAAGCTGCTGAAGTGCAACAGCTCTTCATGCTCGGGAGAAATTAATTTCCCACCATGGAAGGTGAGAATCGATATAATCTACAGATGAGAACAGATTTCAATTTAAAAGTGTAGCTTCCTTATAATTTAGGAATTATAATGTTTCTATCCCTTAAAATTGTCATGAATTTTATTAAGTTATTTGTTTAAATAAAAGTATAAAGTATAAAATAAAGTATAAAAAAAATGTAAAATAAAATTGTCATGAATCTGGTAAATTGTATGTTACAGTGACCAAGCTCTGCAAAAAGGATAATTTTAATTGTCAATCTATTCTTTTCTTTGCAGCTTCTCAAAGAGCTGAAGAAAGTTGAGTTTGAGTTTGACAACCAGAATTTCTTCTTTGATGAAAATGGTGATTTTGGAAATTTTTATGATTTGATCATGTGGGAAAAGGATGGACGCCAAAGAAGATTTCAAAGGATTGGGAAATACCGAGTTATTGATGAGGAAATAGAAGTCGATATCAAAGATTACATCTGGCTTTCAACAGCCAATACCACGGTAAGACTACAGCATACTCACAGGATCCACCAGCACCTGAGACTAGAGAACATGTCAGGTGGTCACAAAAGATATTAAGGACCGACACGCTAACAATTAGAGTACAATTAAATTGGCATTTAATCACTATCTGCTATACATAGCAACAGTCTGCTATACATAGCAACGGTCTGTTATACATAGCAACGATCTGGTAACCATAGCAACATAGCAACGGTCTGTTATACATAGCAACGGTCTGCTATACATAGCAACGGTCTGCTATACATAGCAACGGTCTGCTATACATAGCAACGGTCTGCTATACATAGCAACGGTCTGATATACATAGCAACGGTCTGATATACGTAGCAACGGTCTGATATACATAGCAACGGTCTGATATACGTAGCAACGGTCTGCTATACAAAGCAACAGTCTGCTATACATAGCAATGGTCTGTTATACATAGCAACGGTCTGATATACAAAGCAACAGTCTGCTATACATAGCAACGGTCTGCTATACATAGCAACGGTCTGCTATACATAGCAACAGTCTGCTATACATATCAACGGTCTGCTATACAAAGCAACAGTCTGCTATACATAGCAATGGTCTGTTATACAGAAATTACAGACCGCAGAAGGCTGTGATTACCCAATCAGAATTGAGTATTCAACAATTGTTAACAAGGACCAAAATAAGTTATTACTACTACTTATATGTTTTACTACTACCATAAACCCAGTAAGTTTCAGCTTTTTATAAAGCTGAAAGTTTAGTGCAACAAAGGCTGGCTTAAACATATCTCTACAGACTGATCTCTTGTCTTGCTCCATCAGATTCCTGAGTCCAGATGTACAGAGCGCTGTCCTCCCGGCTCCGTAAAGAAGATCTTGAACGTATCCTGCTGTTACACCTGCACCCTGTGTGTGGAGGGGACCTATTCAGATGACTGGGGTATGCCTGATTGACATACTGATTTGATGTTTAACTTGAGGCCCTGGGCTCCTTACGGGTGGTGCTGTGGTCCGAAGGGTAGGCATCAGTGGAAGCTGGTTCATAGAGGCAGAGGAGGTTGGTCCTCCTCTATTTTTTGAGAGGCAAGAAGGAGATCAAAATATTAAAAAGAATAATTAGGTGAAATAAATCATTATCAAATATCAGAATCATTTATATAACATTTGTCTCTCTTCTTTGGTCAAAAATTCCATTATTTAACCAAATCTAGTTAAAATGCTTTACAGAAACACCTGCAGATTTGTAAATGATGTATAGGCTATTAGAAGACGGTCTGTATTCTTCCTCATAAATACCTAATAGTGAATGAGCTTAAGTAAGTGTCCTTCAAAATTATTCATAAATATTATCTTGTCAATCACTACATGCAGAAATTAAAAAAAACATAAAGACCTTTGCAGATTTGTCATTGATCATCTCTTTAAAGACATTATTATGGGAAAATGTGGTGGTTGGTTCCTTCAAAAACACCAAAACAATATTTTCTCATAATAAATTTGATATGTTTTCTTTTAATCATCTATAAATTTAACAATAAATACCTTATTTTGTTCTTTTCTTGAAGGATGTTGAGCAATGTGTGAAACCACAAAGCTATTACGACACTCAATAGGCCTATACAGTATGTAGGTTTTAATATATTTGTTTAGTGTGATATAAGAAAGAAAGTAGAGATCAGAGCCAACTACTGTAAAGTAACATGGCGCCGTGGGTTGGTTTTCCTCCCCAATTTTTGGAGTCACCAGCCACCACTGGTTTGAATACTGCTGTCCACATGAGGTTTCTTTTCAGGGGGCTTTTAAAGTACATTTTGTTTTAACCTAAATAAACCAGAATGGCCATATTGTGCCTAATATGTACCATCTTATTTAACAGATCTTGATAACTGCAAACAGTGTACCAACAGAACATGGTCTCTCAAGGGTTGGACTCAGTGCGAGCTGAGATCGGAGTCCTACCTGCGATGGATCGACCCTCATCCCATCACCATGATGGCGGCCGCGGCCTTTGGCATCTTGCTCTTGTTGGCGACCTTCGTTATCTTTTTGGTGTACAGAGACTCCCCACCGATGAAAAGAGCTGAAGTGAGATTGTCCTGCGTGATGATGGCCGGTTTGTCGGTGACCTTCGCGAGCGTGATATGCTTCATGGGCCGGCCCAGTGTGCATCTCTGCCGGGCCCGTCAAGTGATGTATGCCATGGGCTTCACTCTGTGTGTGTCCTGCATCCTAGTCAAGGCCTACCGGACGTTCCTGGCTTTCCTTCCCTTCGGTCAGCTGACAAACAGGCGACTACACAAACTTTACCAACCACCTGTAATCGTCGTCATCATAACTGCACTCCAGGGAATCATCTGTCTTCTCTGGCTCATCTTTGATTCTCCCGACATCGACGGCACACCTCCATCCCCGCAGAGCATGAGGAAACTCATCCAGTGCAGTGAAGGAACCACGTTCATCGGTTTTGGCATCATGTTGAGCTACATAGCTCTGCTAGCGTTGGTTGGCTTCCTCTTGGCCGTCAAAGGCAGAAAGGTCCCACAGGAGTTAAGTGAAACAGGCTACATTATCTTTAGCATGCTGATGTACTTGTTTGTATGGGTGTGTTTTATCCCAGTCTATGTCACCAACCATGAAAAAGGCACTCCTGTGCAGGCTTCAGCCATTCTGGTATCCAGCTACGGCATCATCTTCTGCCATTTTGTACCCAAGTGCCACGAAGTCCTTTGGGGACAGACAGATACGCTGGAGAGGATTCTGAGGAGATGGCGAGCCATGACGGAGATAGACATAGACATCCCTGGAATGAATACAGCCGCAGAAAGGAGAGACAGGTCCTCCGTATCAAGTACAGCAGCTATACTGAGGAGCTCTGGGACACTGCGAGACGTAAGCCCGACTGATTCAGAGCTGGTCATAGTGCCTGTGTTCAATGACAAGATTCATCGTAGGCAAGGAAAAAAACTGTTGAGTAGGAGTATATCCCTCTAAAACTGATGTACTACACTGATGTTTTATTATACCATGTTCCCTTTCTAAAGCCAGTCTGTTGTAAGATCTTTGTGCTGTAAATCCATGTAAAGTTAATGTAAAGCTGGTGTATTCTTCAACATACAATCAAAGATAACTCATTTGTATTGTATACAGTTAACGGTATTAAAGTAAAAATGCTTTTTAAATACTTGTTGTAAGTTGTTTACATCACACAAATCACATAAAATGAATCCATTAGGCGTGCCGGAGAGGCGGGGGGGTAACACGCGGATCCATCAGCCTCAAAATGCCGTTTAGGGAAACTCTCAATTTTTCTCTGAATTCTCTGATTAGGTACAACTGATAAAGGTATATGTAGTATTCTTCCCACATTGTAAGAAACAGTAACATGAGAACTTTTCACAAAATTGCCGTTAAATACAATCTCTCCTTGTGTAGTCCAGGAGGTAATGTGTCTTTTCATTTTATCCAAAATATGTTGTATGTTGGGCCATATTCTTGCTGTTTTTTTGTTTTTTTTTAAATCTCCTCAGTAAGAGTCTTTTCTTTCTTGGATGTCCGTGTTAGCATGTTCTGAACCATAAACGTCCTCAGCGATTGGTGAAGACAAAATTAGTATTATTACGGTCTATTTTTTTAGCCTTTTCATGAATATCTTCGATTGACCAGTTTCTTCTTTTTCTTTGACAAACACACCTTTTCATCAGCAAATACTCTAGTCTAGTTTTGACTCCTAACTTCACCTCCCAGATATCAGAGTTATATAATTCTCATATAATACTTCTATAAATTAATATGACCCGCTCATAGAGGCTGTAAAGTCTGAAGAACACGTCGCAGCTGTTGACTCCATGTTGTTATAGGCTGGAATATCGTGCACTTGACACTCAAACAGGAGTCTGTTCCTACTTAAATCTGCACATGTTTTGATGCTAAGCTTCCAGTTTCTTTTACCAAAGACTGGTGATATCTTCTATTCTTATTGAACTGTTGCTCATGTAACGGAGTCAAAAATGCCCTTTATTAATAAGTCTGATTTGCAATTTATATTTGAGAATTTTATTTTTTTTGTTTAATTCTGTTGAGTATTTGTGAATTTTATCTCTATGAGATATTCTTATTAATTTTGGAAATCGCCGTAGCTCCTCCCGTCCGTCCCTCACAGTGTTTTACATTGCTGAGGGGAAGTTGTGTGAGAAAAGTACGCTGCGCTATTTTATTATTTACTTTGAAAATTGAGCCGTTTAAGTTCTAACCTTTGGTGTATAATGTTCGCTGTTGATGCTGTTATGTTTCCCAGCTGTTTGGTTTTGGTTCTGACAGTTTACTATAAGTTTAGACGATGTTTTGATGAGAAGTTTTGGGCGGAATTTGCAATACAGCGTATCGTCCTGTGTCACGTGACTAAAATAGCGCTGCAGAGATTTCCGAGTGTAAAATGTGTTATTTTGCATGTTTAGGAGCAGAGGTACAGAAGATGGAGACTAGAAGACAATTAAAGGGTTTATTTGTCTTCTGCAGGAGTGAATAAATGTTGGAAAAGAGTCTCCCCTCCTTCCGTGCCCCGCTCACATCCGTTACACTCAGGTATCTCTTCATATCTATTTGTAAAGAGAACTTTCTACAGCCTAAAAGCATGAACGACCATTCGAACATATGGAGTTCTCCTCTCAGACCCAATCCAGCTGTAATTATTCAAACCACTTCTTTTTAGATGAAGGAAATCAAATATAAACGCAGGTCGTTTATCCTTGTTAAAAGCCTGTCAAGATTTTGTCATGCAAACCAATAGTTCAGTGTGCAGGTGCACTTTATTTTAGCTACTGGATAAATGTCGGTTGAGATGAATGTTTTTGTTGATGATGAAGATGAAGATGTGGTTAGTCGAGTTTTGAACGGGCATTTTAACGAGAGTCTAGTGAAACGATTATCTTTGGTCAAAGAGATTTCCTGTTAAGAGATTAAGTCAAGAGTGCCAAATGACATGAAGGTGTGGCAACAAAACCTGAAAAGTGCGTGACTGGATCACTATCTTAGTTCCTATCTTCATGTTCTCGGAAAATCTTAAAATTCTTGGCACAGAACGAGACAGCATTCACAGTAAAGGCTAGGAGGGAGTTTCCATGTGTGTGTGAGAGAGAGAGAGAGAGAGAGAGAGAGAATAATATTAGGATGGCCATAACGCAACATCAAAAAATAGCACTATATTTATTTATTTACAATAAAGTAAAGTATTATATACATCAAGGTACGCTGGTGGACATTTCTGCAAAAAAAAAACAGAGTTGTTTATCTCTCAGGTGAACACAGCAGGTGCATGTAAACTACTAACAGCACAGCGGATGAGGCTGAAAACACCACCTGACAAACTTCACTCTGATTAACCTGATGAGCTTAAAGTCTTACATGTAAATGCCTGTATGTGTGTGTGTGAGTGTGTGCGTGTGTTGATGCACTTAACTTGACCATCTGTGCGTGATGAAGGAGAGAGAGAGAAGAAACCCCCCAATCCGTCTTATCCTCTCAGCTCCTTACCAGAGCAAGCCTTGGTGCACAGTCAGTTCACTCAACAGGTTGTCAGCTGCACTGTTTGACCACATAGCATAAAGAAACTGAAGAAATATGTGCAAACTAGCATGTGGAGGCTGGACAGTCAACTAAAGGACATCGTTGGAGGATTCCAGGAGACCTTGTCTAACCAACTACACGCATCCTTACCTATGGATTTACACTTTCGCTTTCACTTTTTCTCCTGACTGTTTCTTCGGAGAAAGAGATTTTTCTTGAATCACGTTTGAATGCAAAAATGGGCTGCTCTCCATCCAAAGGAAAGTTATTTTCAAAGCCAGAAGGCACTGGACCTCAAATGGTTCTGCTGGCTGAAGCAACACAAGACGGACCTCAAAAGGTTCTGCTGGCTGAAGCAACACAAGACGGACCTCAAAAGGCTCTGCTGGCTGAAGCACCACAAGATGGTGATGATTCTAGACCTGAAGAGGAGAAAGGCCAATATTTAGAGACGGACGAGAAAGAAAATGAACTACCTCTACCCACCGAAGAACTAACTACGAAAGAGACTTCATGGTCTCAGTTGGCCTCCGACACAACGAGCGCCCAAAATGCAGAGGACGTTGAAGACACAGAGGTCAATGTGATGCCCCGAGAAATAGTCCATGAGGTTGTACAAACAGATAAGATTAAAAAGATGGAGAATAGAAAGAGAAATAAAGGCAAGAGAAGGTCTTACGAAAAGCAGAGAAAATCCTCTATTGTTCAGACAAAGTTTGACTTCGCACCACAAATGGTGAGGGCTCACCAGGCAGCCTATGCCTTTCTGAACCCAAACATTTCAAATTATGAGGCCCTGTTGGGCCTGCTGGACCAGGCCGCCCAGACACAGCTGTCCCTCAAGCCCACAATGTCTGCTTTGGTGCTGCGCTTCGAGGAAATCAACCAGGCTCTAGAGGAGATGGCTGAGGAGGGGGAGCTCATGTTGAAAGAGCACGGGGACTACATGGCCTTGCTTTCTGGGATGATGGGCAAAGATTTCATGCCAGCTCAACGTAGAACTGACACAGCCAACCCCCCTAATCCACCTCCAGATCTATTACAACAACTGCTCCAGCATTCAACAGAGAAAATGAGACTTGTGGGGGGCTCCGTTCAGGCGCTGGGTGACACCACGATAGAGGAGGCAGTGGAGTATTTTTCTTCCCTCTCTAAACTGCTGGTTGACAAGCTGCAGGCCAAGCAGGCAGCAGAGCACCGGTTGACTCTAGTGCTGGCACGGGTGGAGGAGGCTGCCATGAGGAAGTTTAACCCCGAGGATTCGTCACTGCACAGTGAGGACAGCGGTATCGGGGGAGAAAACGAGAGTCTAACAGGATCTGAGAGGCACCGCCGCCACCGTGAGAGTGCTGGATCTGGAAGTTGTGGATCTGGAAGCAACATTTGTGGTGCAACATTTGACACCCTGCCCAGTAGTATACTCGGCCTTGGAGGGTATAATAATGATGATGAAGAGTACGAGGAAGAGGGCGATGATGACCATGAAGAGTATGAGGATGATGAAGGTGATGGGCTCGAGAGGAAGAGGTCAAACTCTTCCCCACCAGATCCCAGTCAACCTCTTCTTGTCATGTCTGCAAATTACATACAAGATCAGCAGCCTGCAGTCAAACGACCCCTGACTGCGACCAAACCTGAACACTCTTCACCCACCACATGTGAAAACATAATGGTGGAGCTGCAAAAGAGCCAGAGGAACTTGGATCAACGAATGAAAAAGATGGCTGAAATCAGAGGAAAGAAAGAGTTAGCAGGGCCTCATTACGACCTGTATAGAGCTGGACTAAGACGACATTCAGTAAGTGGATCAGCGGGTGCTCAAAAAGGCCTCTTCAGAACAAGTCAATCACCTGGTTCCTTACCAATGTTGGCACCTAAACCACCCAAGCACCAGTCTGTCAGAGGGCTGATAAACACCTTTAGCCAAGGGGTTGATGGTAGACCGGGGCAGAGCCTTGCTAATATTCCACCTCATATCAGGAGGCCCAGGAGAAGTGGGATCCTTCAGTTATCTGAGGCGGGATTAGTCATCAATGGAAACAATAACAACAACAGATGGCCTGAAGGTAGGGATGACTTGGATGTAGACAACCTACCACCTCCGCCCCCAGAGGTTCTGATGGACGATTCCTTCCAGAGTACCGAGGGCATACCAGGAAATAAGGACGGGTCACAGGACGATTTGGTTCTCCCGATAATAAACCAAAAGGCCGGAGTCTCCCAGCGCCTCAAGGCATCAGTGCAGAATGTGGACTTGCTGCCAAACCGAGCCAGCGTGATGCCAAGATCTATCAGATCATATGCTGTTATGGGAGCGCAAGAAGAAACTGACCTGGATCCAGAAATGGAGAGGGTTAAAAGTCTCTACCAAAAGGCACGTAAGATGATTCACCTGTGCAATGCAGGAGAATCTCTTGACAAGAGAGATATAACAGAATTAAGCGGCAGAGCACCTTCACCCCTTCAAGGCAGAATGGGCCGGCGATGTGGAAGCAATGAATTCTACGAGGATGAGATGTCCTCTTACAGCCTGCCCGTGACTGCACCGCCTGTCTCTAGAGTCCGCCTGCCGCCATCTTGTCCTTCTGTGTGCCACCGATTTCCAAAGCCTCCTGCGTTCAGACCTCAGTCCGCCTCTAGGCCCTCGTCTCGCCCAGGTTCTCCGAGAACAGTGACACGTGCCACAGATAACAACGATGAAGAGATCGTTCCGTCCGTGTCCTTTCGCGATGCCCGCTCAGTCTTCTGTCGAAAGGACTCTCAGACCTGCAGTTCCTCTGGAGGTTCTGTACCTCCCAAACTATGGGGAGAGGCCTCCCGAGGCAGGCTTCCCACAAGAGGAATAGACAACTCTACCCGTCGCACCCAATCAGAACAGAGGCCTTGTTTGACGTCCCATTCAGAGTTTTCCAAAGATGGCTACCCAGGCCAAGAGGAGTGAGTCTTTTACCACAAAATATAGGTAAGAAATATCACAAAAGTTGTGGGTCCAGGTAAACCTTGGTGGTCTTTGTGGCTGCTTTATTGCTATTAAAGAAAAAAACTTGACTGGGTACTTACCAATACAAGTTATACTGGGCAAAAGTGTGCGTCAGTTGGTGCTTTCAATTGGGGTCGTATTTATCGTGTTCACGAGAAGAGTCCATATGAACGCCCCCCCCCCCTCTTGTGGTATTCACAACCTCAGAGTTTACGAGTTGTAACGCGTTTGTTGACATTGTGAGAAATGGCGGAGGCCATGGAAGTTCATTTTTTGTTACATGTAAGGGATAATGTACAGCTAGCGGGTCATTGTTGTGAAAGAATCCCTTTAAGGGCGATGCTGCATCGCCCTTAAAGGGATTCTTTCACAACAATGACCCGCTAGCTGTACATTATCCCGCTTATTACACGGCTACTTACTGAAGAAATCAATATTTTGGCGCAAAAACGGTCCACCAGAGTCCGACATCAGAGCTGCGCCCATAGCAACAGTCTGCTATACATAGCAACGGTCTGTTATACATAGCAACGGTCTGCTATACATAGCAACGGTCTGTTATACATAGCAACGGTCTGCTATACGTAGCAACGGTCTGTTATACATAGCAACGGTCTGTTATACATAGCAACGGTCTGCTATACGTAGCAACGGTCTGTTATACATAGCAACGGTCTGTTATACATAGCAACGGTCTGCTATACGTAGCAACGGTCTGTTATACATAGCAACGGTCTGTTATACATAGCAACGGTCTGCTATACGTAGCAACGGTCTGCTATACATAGCAACGGTCTGTTATACGTAGCAACGGTCTGCTATACGTAGCAACGGTCTGTTATACATAGCAACGGTCTGCTATACGTAGCAACGGTCTGTTATACATAGCAACGGTCTGTTATACATAGCAACAGTCTGTAATACAGAAATTACAGACCGCAGAACGCCCGTGATTGACCAATCAGAATCGAGTATTCAACTCAGCCGTGTAATAAAATAAGTTCATATATTGTAATTTTAGTCGCATATTGTATTTCTTCGTCATTTTATAACATGTCTGAGGAAAATATTGAAATTCCCAACAACCTCATCTTTCTCCTCTGTCATTATATCTTTGCATTTCCTGCGCTATGTTACCTCCTTGCTAGCTGGATAAACTTTTAGCCTCTGTGGCTTCTAGACGCCGACAGTAACGGTAATATTGCCGTTGCTTAGCAGCGGCGTTCTCACGACTTAACCACTTGAACGCCACGGATATCGTGTACAAGACTTCCCATGTTGTAAACTCGAGTTCAAGGGTTTCATTTGAAGGCACCAAGTGTCCATAGTTAAAAATTGACTTGTCAAGTCAAGTTTCGAAGCTGAAGATATACACATTTTTGTATATTCTATCTATTTCATAGGCTTCTGTGTAGCTAAAGGTCTATTACTCTCTAAAATTAAACACAAAATTTTAAACTGAAGAATGGTTAGATCCTTGTGATTAGGGTATTATTAGTGTAATTAAAGCACCCAGTAAGGTTAGCTTGAGCTTTGGTGTTTTGGTGCCATCTGTGTGGATTAAATCAGCTGCCTTTCTTACTGTTTAAGTGAATGACATCAGCACGTCTGACCATCTGCATTCCCAAGCAGACACAAAACAGATTAGGTACCACACAACTGCTACCCCAGATGGCCTACTTTATTTGTAAAATAATAAATAATAGATAACCTACATTGTAACTTGTCTTTCCTAATCAAGTTTTATGGGAATTGTGAATCAAGGGGGGCCAGGCTGGGGCCACAAGCGATTTTAGGGGTACCAAAAATATTAAACACACCTATTATATACCTCGGGGGGGGTAGAGTGGTCGTCCGCCTTCTGCAGTCTACATGTCGACGTGTCCTTGGGCAAGAACCCCAAATTGTGAATGTTTATTGCTCCAGAGAAACAGGTGGCACCTTGTATGGTTGCCTTTGCCACCAGTGTATAAATGTGAATGGGTGAATGTTTACTTGTGTTGTAAAGCTCTTTGAGGGGTCACAAAGACCAGAAAAGCACTTGCAATCCATTTACCAGACTTGCATAGCGGAGATAGGTCAGTATTCTGCTTTATCTTAGCCTTTTATTCTTGTTTCCTTTCTTTATAACAGTTTTTAAGTCTAGGATTTCTATCCTTTTAGAGCTTTACTTCTGAGGAGATTAACAATAAAGATTTAGCCACTCTGCTTTTATCACAAAGTGATTGGACACCAAAGCAAGGCAGCTTTATTTGTAGAGCACACTTCAGCAACAGGGAGATTCAAAGTGCTTTACACAAACAATCAAGAACATTGCGACAAAGTGCAAAAGAACATTAAGACATAATTAAAACAGTCATAAAAACGTTAAAGATTAGAAAATAAAAATAAGCTAAAATAGAAGTATAACGTACAAGAGTAAAAGTTATAGTAGCAGTATAAGATAATTATTTGGTTTAATAAAAGGCAGCAAACAGGACAGTTTAAAGCTTTGATTTAAAAGAACTAAGAGTTGGAGCGGTCCTGCAGGTTTCTGGGAGCTTGTTCCAAATATTTGGTGCCTAAAAACTGAACGCTGTTTCTGCATGTTTAGTTCTGACTCTGGGGACACGAAGCAGACCTGATCCAGACCACCTGAGAGGTCTGGATGGTTCATAACACAGCAGAAGATCAGAGATGTATTTTGTGCTTTGTAAACCAGCAGGAGTATTTAGAAATCAGTTCTCTGAGAGACAGCGAGTCAGTGTAGAGACCTCAGACCTGGACTAATATGATCCAGTTTCTTGGTCTTAGTGAGGAACTCTAGCTAACAGTCTAAAACTCAAACAAACAGTCACAGTGCCCAGTTGTTATGTTCCTAGCTCACCTCCTCCCTCTAGAGAAACCACCTGGCCTAATCCAGATTGGATTAGCCCTCCTGTTCCACTCTCCATGCGGTCAGTTGAGCTCCTAGGCCTGCTATACCCAACGTAATCCAATCATTCACTAAAACTCCTCTCTTGCTCTTCTATAGGCCGGACGGCCCTCTGATGACGCCCGGATGGATCCGAGTGCTGCTGTTACGACAGCCTAGAGCCCGGCTGTGATTGGTCCGGGCTGCTAAAGTGAAAGGTGGAACGGGAATGGAAAAAGGATTATGGATTTGCTGGATCTTTTCTTACCTTTCCTGATAAAGGAGGGTTGTTCAGAGAGTGGGTGTTAGATACATTTATATAATTAATTTAAGCAGTTGTTAAGGGCCTGAACCTGTTTCTCTGATTGACATTATCACATTTTAGAATGGCATACGTAAGGGATAATGTACAGAGAGCAGGTCATTGTTGTGAAAGAATCCCCGACAGGGCGATGAAGGGGATTCTTTCACAACAATGACCCGCTAGCTGTACATTATCCCGCTTATTACACGGCTACTTACTGAAGAAATCAATATTTTGAGCAAAAACGGTCCGCCAGAGTCCGACATCAGAGCTGCGCCCATAGCAACGGTCTGTTCTACATAGCAACGGTCTGCTATACAGAAATAACAGACCGCAGAACGCTGTGATTGACCAATCAGAATCGAGTATTCAACACAGCCGTGTAATAATTAATCTTAATCTATGTGTTGAATCTATAATCTACCGTGAATTTGTTTGAAGTTAAAGATACATGTAGACATTTTGTTATACCAGCCACTGACACCCCCTAAAATGTCCTCTCAGCTCACTGTTGAACCTCAGAGCTGGGAGAAAAATGTGAGATTTGAGGGGGTGCTTTTAGCTGCTGTATCAAAAAAATCAAAGAGTACGCCTTTAATTTAAATAATAATCAAATGTTCTCGAGTGTTTTTGTATGTGTTCTATTTTGTGTTTGGACGGTTTGTACTAGCTTCCCATCTGTGGTAACCCTGTTTTCTACCTCAACTGTGTCCCAATAAAAGAGAAAGATCTGCCCAAAGCCTTATCATGTCTTTTCTAGAATATACTGTGGATTCTCTCTCGGGTTAATAATCAGTGTTGTAGCAGCGGCGGCTCTTTGTCACTCTGGCTTCTCACATGTTCAGGGGTCAGGGGTCAGCAACCTTTACCATCAAAAGACCCATTTTAGAAAAAAAAAAATCTGTCTGGAGCCGCAAAACATTTGATCATTGTGATGAAGGTAACACAGCTTATAGTCTAAGTATATAGAATATAAGTCTAATGCAGCGAGGGCCAAAGTGCAAATGTACTACGGAGTATTAGGGTCACATTGAGGGAAAAAACATCTGAGATTTACAGAATAAAGTCATAATATTACGTGAAAAAAAGTCGTAATATTACGAGAATAAAGACATAAATTTACGAGAAAAAAGAAAATAACACGTAAAATTACTACTTTATAAAATTATGACTTTATTCTGATAATATTATGACTTTTTTTCTCATAAACCTTTGACTTTATTATAATAATATTGTGACTTTTTTTCTCGTAATATTATGACTTTATTCTCGTAATCTCAGATTTATTTATTTTCCTCAATGTGGCCTAAATACTCGTCGTACCATCGTACCATAGACCTACAACAATGATAAATAAAAATGAAAATGTAAACAATAAAACAGCTATTCATTTCCATTCTTTATAATTCCACAGGGAGCCACTGGAGAGGAGCTAAAGAGCTGCAGGTTGCTGACCTCTGACCCCTGACCCCTGACCCCTGCACATGTTGCACTCGCATCCTCACGGCATTAAAAACATCCTCTTTGAGTGTGATTTGAACTGTTGATAGTCTCTCACTTCTTCCTCATAAAACTTGTATTTCTTTTGCACCAATGTTTTCTAAGAGTTTTTCAACATGACCACATCCATTACAGGCACTGCAACACTTTTACAGCTTTACAACACTTTTTTCATTTGGACAGGAGAAGGCAGTATGTATATACTGCCATTTCTGCGCACAGGTCTCTCTGTCATAGTTTATTTCTTTCATGAAACATGATAAAGTTATAACCAGGGGCGGCTGGCCAATAGAGGGCGCTAGGGCGCCGTCCTCACTGAGCCACACCACCACACACACACAAAATATTACTACTACTATTACTACTAATAATAATAATAATAAATTATACAAATTGACAATATTTGTGTGTTTTAAATATGGAATGCACCCAGTAATATGTGTAAAATATGACAGAAAATCTATGGTTTTCCTGCCGGTCCCTGACTCCCCTCTGCCTGTCTGTATGTCTGAAGTTCAGCTCTGATCTATAATTTAATCTATAATAATACATCAGTTATTCCTTGATTATATTTTGTATTAATAATCTGAATCTGTAAAGTAACTAAAGTTATTAAATCAATGTAGTGGAGTAAAAATCTCTGGTTAAGAGGCAGAGTATTAGGCTGCTTACTAAGGCAGAGGGAATCTCCTGACTGACATATGCAGCTTTGGCTCTGCAACTTGATAACAAACTACTAAAAGATATCGGCAAAATGCTGTTTCAATTTCATGTTGAAAAATAGGACACATCAACTGAAGAAAACAGTTCTCGTGAATTCTTACGAAAAGGGTGGTATTCATTTTGGGGATTTTCATACATTAAATAATACATTTCAAATAAATTGTCTGACGCCATTTTTCAGAAAAACTAGCCTACTTCCATTTGGAATATTATACCTCTCCATATCTTATCTAAACTGGGTGGCTTCAACTTTTTTCTTGTTTGTAACTATGATATTGATAAAATCCCTGTTAAAATGTCTGCTTTTCATCGCCGAGCTTTCTTTCTTTCAAAGGTCTTTTTATTAA
>CAKAOJ020000517.1:0-215000 GCA_916701645.2 Sebastolobus alascanus
TTTAAATTTTTTTTTTTAAAAATTTTTTTTTTTTAAATTTTTTTAATTTTTTTTTAAAAAATTTTTTTTTTTAATTTTTTTCATGAAATTTTTAAAAAATTTTTTTTTCATGAAATTTTTTCCTCATACTATACTTTTTTTTAAATTTTTCCAAAATACTATTTTTTATGAAATTTTTCGAATTTAAAATACTTTTTTATGAAAAAATTTTTTGAAAAATTTACATACTTTTTTATGAAATTTTTCGAAACTATACTATCTTTTTTTCATGAAATTTTTCAACTATATATGACTTTTTTCATGAAATTTTTCGACATACTATACATGACTTTTTTCAAAATTTTTTGCATACTTTCTTCTTTTTTGAAATTTTTTAAATAACTTTTTTTTTAAAAAATTTTTGACATACTATACTTCTTTTTTTAAATTTTTTAAACCCAACTATTTTTTCATAAATTTTTCGACATTATACTTAATTTTTTTTGAATTTTTGATTTTTCATGAAATTTTTCTAAATACTATACTATGACTTTTTTTTCATAATATTTTTCAACATACTATACTATGACTTTTTTTTCATGACATTTTTCAACATATAATACTATGAATTTTTTTCATGAAATTTTTCGACATACTATATTATGACTTTTTTTCATGACATTTTTCAACATACTATACTATGAATTTTTTCATGAAATTTTTCGACATACTATACTATGACTTTTTTTCATGAAATTTTTCGTCATACTATACTATAACTTTTTCATGAAATTTTTCGACATACTATACTATGACTTTTTTTCATGAAATAATTCGACATACTATACTATGACTTTTTTCATGAAATTTTTCGACATACTATACTATGACTTTTTTTCATGAAATTTTTCGTCATACTATATTATGACTTTTTTCATGAAATTTTTCGACATACTATACCATGACTTTTTTCATGAAATTTTTCGACATACTATACTATGACTTCTTTTCATGAAATCTTTCGACATACTATACTATGACTTTTTTCATGAAATTTTTCGACATACTATACTATGACTTTTTTTCATGAAATTTTTCGTAGTACTATACTATAACTTTTTCATGAAATTTTTCGACATACTATACTATGACTTTTTTTCATGAAATCTTTCGACATACTATACTATGACTTTTTTCATGAAATTTTTCGACATACTATACTATGACTTTTTTCATGAAATTTTTCGACATACTATACTATGACTTTTTCATGAAATTTTTCGTCATACTATATTATGACTTTTTTCATGAATTTTTTCGACATACTATACTATGACTTTTTTCATGAATTTTTTCGACATCCTATACTATGACTTTTTTCATGAAATTTTTCGACATACTATACTATGACTTTTTTGATGAAATTTTTCAACATACCATACTGTGACTTTTTTTCAAGAAATTATTCGACATATTATACTATGACTTTTTTTTATGAAATTTTTCAACATACTATACTATGACTTTTTTTCATGAAATTTTTCGACATACTATACTATGACTTTTTTCATGAAATTTTTCGACATAATATACGATGAATTTTTTTTCATGAAAGTCTTCGACATACTATACGATACATTTTTTTTTCTTGAAAGTTTTCGACATACTATACGATGATTTGTTTTCATGAAATTTTTCTAAATACTATACTATGACTTTTTTTTCATAATATTTTTCAACATACTATACTATGACTTTTTTTTCATGACATTTTTCAACATACTATACTATGAATTTTTTAATGAAATTTTTCAACATACTATACTATGAATTTTTTTCATGAAATTTTTCAACATACTATATTATGACTTTTTTTCATGACATTTTTCAACATACTATACTATGAATTTTTTCATGAAATTTTTCGACATACTATACTATGACTTTTTTTCATGACATTTTTTGTCATACTATACTATGACTTTTTCATGAAATTTTTCGACATACTATACTTTAACTTTTTTTCATGAAATCTTTCGCCATGCTATACTATGACTTTTTTCATAAAATTTTTCGACATACTATACTATGGCTCTTTTTCATGAAATTTTTCGTCATACTATACTATGACTTTTTTCATGAAATTTTTCGACATACTATACTATGACTTTTTTCATGAAATCTTTCAACATACTATACTATGACTTTTTTCATGAAATCTTTCGACATACTATACTATGACTTTTTTCATGAAATTTTTCGTCGTACTATTCTATAACTTTTTCATGAAATTTTTCGACATACTATACTATGACTTTTTTTCATGAAATCTTTCGACATACTATACTATGACTCTTTTCATGAAATCTTTCGACATACTATACTATGACTTTTTTCATGAAATTTTTCGACATACTATACTATGACTTTTTTCATGAAATTTTTCGACATACTATACTATGACTTTTTTTCATGAAATTTTTCGTCATACTATATTATGACTTTTTTCATCAAATTTTTCGACATACTATACTATGACTTTTTTCATGAAATTTTTCGACATGCTATACTATGACTTTTGTACATGAAATTTTTCGACAAATTATACTATGACGTTTTTTCTTGAAATTCTTCGACATACTATACTATGACTATTTCCATGAAATTTTTCGACATGCTATACTATGACTTTTTTTCATGAAATTTTTCGACATACTATACTATGACTTTTTTCATGAAATTTTTCGACATACTATACTATGACTTTTTTCATGAAATCTTTCGACATACTATACTATGACTTTTTTCATGAAATTTTTCGACATACTATACTATGACTTTTTCATGAAATTTTTCGACATACTATACTATGACTTTTTTTCATGAAATTTTTTCGACATACTATACTTTTGGCTTTTTTCATGAAATTTTTCAACATGCTATACTATGACTTTTTTTCATGAAATTTTTGACATGCTATACTATGACTTTTTTTCATGAAATTTTTTGACATACTATACTATGACTTTTTTCATGAATTTTTTTGACATACTATACTATGACTTTTTTCATGAAATTTTTCGACATACTATACTATGACTTTTTTTCATGAAATTTTTCGACATACTATACTATGACTTTTTTCATGAAATTTTTCGACATACTATACTATGACTTTTTTCATGAAATTTTTCGACATTCTATACTATGACTTTTTTTCATGAAAATTTTCGACATACTATAGTATGACTTTTTTCATGAAATTTTTCGACATACTATACTATGACTTTTTTCATGAAATTTTTCGACATACTATACTATGACTTTTTTTCATGAAATTTTTCGACATACTATACTATGACTTTTTTTCATGAAATTTTTCGACATACTATACTATGACTTTTTTTCATGAAATTTTTCGACATACTATACTATGACTTTTTTCATGAAATTTTTCGACATACTATACTATGACTTTTTTCATGAAATTTTTCGACATACTATACTATGACTTTTTTCATGAAATTTTCGACATACTATACTATGACTTTTTTTCATGAAATTTTTCGACATACTATACTATGACTTTTTTCATGAAATTTTTCGACATACTATACTATGACTTTTTTCATGAAATTTTTCGACATACTATACTATGACTTTTTTCATGAAATTTTTCGACATACTATACTATGACTTTTTTCATGAAATTTTTCGACATACTATACTATGACTTTTTTCATGAAATCTTTCGACATACTATACTATGACTTTTTTCATGAAATTTTTCGACATACTATACTATGACTTTTTTCATGAAATTTTTCGACATACTATACTATGACTTTTTTCATGAAATTTTTCGACATACTATACTATGACTTTTTTCATGAAATCTTTCGACATACTATACTATGACTTTTTTCATGAAATTTTTCGACATACTATACTATGACTTTTTTCATGAAATTTTTCGACATACTATACTATGACTTTTTTTCATGAAATTTTTCGACATACTATACTATGACTTTTTTTCATGAAATTTTTCGACATACTATACTATGACTTTTTTCATGAAATTTTTCGACATACTATACTATGACTTTTTTTCATGAAATTTTTCGACATACTATACTATGACTTTTTTCATGAAATTTTTCGACATACTATACTATGACTTTTTTCATGAAATTTTTCGACATACTATACTATGACTTTTTTCATGAAATTTTTCGACATACTATACTATGACTTTTTTCATGAAATTTTTCGACATACTATACTATGACTTTTTTCATGAAATTTTTCGACATACTATACTATGACTTTTTTTCATGAAATTTTTCGACATACTATACTATGACTTTTTTCATGAAATTTTTCGACATACTATACTATGACTTTTTTCATGAAATTTTTCGACATACTATACTATGATTTTTTTCATGAAATCTTTCGACATACTATACTATGACTTTTTTCATGAAATTTTTCGACATACTATACTATGACTTTTTTCATGAAATCTTTCGACATAATATACGATGATTTGTTTTCATGAAAGTCTTCGACATACTATACGATGAATTTTTTTTCATGAAATTTTTAAAAATACTATACTATGACTTTTTTTTCATAATATTTTTCAACATACTATACTATCACTTTTTTCATGAAATTTTTCAACATACTATACGATGATTTGTTTTCATGAAATTTTTCTAAATACTATACCATGACTTTTTCATGAAATTTTTCAACATACTATACTATGACTTTTTTCATGAAATTTTTCGACATATTATACTATGACTTTTTTCATGAAATTTTTCGACATACTATACTATGACTTTTTTTCATGAAATCTTTCGACATACTATACTATGACTTTTTTCATGAAATTTTTCGACATACTATACTATGACTTTTTTCATGAACTTTTTCGACATAATATACGATGAATTTTTTTTCATGAAAGTCTTCGACATACTATACGATGAATTTTTTTTCTTGAAAGTTTTCGACATACTATACGATGATTTGTTTTCATGAAATCTTTCGACATACTAAACTATGACTTTTTTTCATGAAATTTTCTGACATACTATACTATGACTTTTTTTCATGAAATTTTTCGACATACTATACTATGACTTTTTTTTAATGAAATTTTTCGACATACAAAACTATGACTTTTTTTCATTAAATTTTTTGACATACTATACGATGAATTTTTTTTCATGAAAGTTTTCGACATACTATACGATGATTTTTTTTCATGAAATTTTTAGAAATACTATACTATGACTTTTTTCATGAAATTTTTCGACATACTATACTATCACATTTTTCATGAAATTTTTCGACATACTATACTATGACTTTTTTCATGAAATTTTTCGACATACTATACTATAACTTTTTCATGAAATTTTTCGACATACTATATTATGACTTTTTTCATGAAATCTTTCGACATACTATACTATGACTTTTTTCATGAAATTTTTCGACATACTATACTATGACTTTTTTTCATGAAATTTTTCGTCATACTATATTATGACTTTTTTCATCAAATTTTTCGACATACTATACTATGACTTTTTTCATGAAATGTTTTGACATACTGTACTATGACTGTCTTCATGAAATTTTTCGACATACTGAACTATGACTTTTTTCATTAAATTTTTCGACATAATATACTATGACTTTTTTCATGAAATTTTTCGACATAATATACGATGATTTGTTTTCATGAAAGTCTTCGACATACTATACGATGAATTTTTTTTCATGAAATTTTTAAAAATACTATACTATGACTTTTTTTTCATAATATTTTTCAACATACTATACTATCACATTTTTCATGAAATTTTTCGACATACTATACGATGATTTGTTTTCATGAAATTTTTCTAAATACTATACCATGACTTTTTCATGAAATTTTTCAACATACTATACTATGACTTTTTTCATGAAATTTTTCGACATACTATACTATGACTTTTTTCATGAAATTTTTCGACATACTATACTATGACTTTTTTTCATGAAATCTTTCGACATACTATACTATGACTTTTTTCATGAAATTTTTCGACATACTATACTATGACTTTTTTCATGAACTTTTTCGACATAATATACGATGAATTTTTTTTCATGAAAGTCTTCGACATACTATACGATGAATTTTTTTTCTTGAAAGTTTTCGACATACTATACGATGATTTGTTTTCATGAAATTGTTCTAAATACTATACTATGACTTTTTTTCATGAAATTTTTCTAAATACTATACTATGACTTTTTTCATGAAATGTTTTGACATACTGTACTATGACTTTTTTCATGAAATTTTTCGACATACTGTACTATGACTTTTTTCATTAAATTTTTCGACATAATATACTATGACTTTTTTCATTAAATTTTTCGACATAATATACGATGAATTTTTTTTCATGAAAGTCTTCGACACACTATACGATGAATTTTTTTTCATGAAATTTTTAAAAATACTATACTATGACTTTTTTTTCATAATATTTTTCAACATACTATACTATCACTTTTTTCATGAAATTTTTTGACAGTTTATTTTAACTTTTTTTCATGAAATTTTTCAACATACTATACTATGAATTTTTTTATAAAATTTTTCGACATACTATATTATGACTTTTTTCATGAAATTTTCGACATACTATACTATGACTTTTTATCTTGAAATTTTTCGTCATACTATACTATAACTTTTTCATGAAATTTTTCGACATACTATATTATGACTTTTTTCATGAAATCTTTCGACATACTATACTATGACTTTTTTCATGAAATTTTTCGACATACTATACTATGACTTTTTTTCATGAAATTTTTCGTCATACTATATTATGACTTTTTTCATCAAATTTTTCGACATACTATACTATGACTTTTTTCATGAAATGTTTTGACATACTGTACTATGACTGTCTTCATGAAATTTTTCGACATACTATACTTAGACTTTTTTCATGAAATCTTTCGACATACTATACTATGACTTTTTTCATGAAATTTTTCGACATACTATACTATGACTTTTTTTCATGAAATTTTTCGTCATACTATACTATAACTTTTTCATGAAATTTTTCGACATACTATACTATGAATTTTTTTATAAAATTTTTCGACATACTATATTATGACTTTTCATGAAATTTTCGACATACTATACTATGAATTTTTTTTTTTTTTTTTTTTTTTTTAGCATACTATACTATGACTTTTTCAACAATTTTTTTCGTCTTACATATAAGATCTTTTTCGAAATACTATACTATGACTTTTTTTACAACTTTTTTCAACGTACTATACTATGACTTTTCACCACATTTTTCAACATACTGTTATGAATTTTTTTCATTAAATTTTTCAATACTATACTATGACTTTTTTTTAATGAAATTTTTCGACATACAAAACTATGACTTTTTTTCATTAAATTTTTTGACATACTATACGATGAATTTTTTTCATGAAAGTTTTCGACATACTATACGATGATTTTTTTTCATGAAATTTTTCGACATACTATACTATGACTTTTTTTCTTGAAATTTTTCGACATACTATACTATGACTTTTTTCATGAAATTTTTCGACATACTATACTATGACTTTTTTCATGAAATTTTTCGACATACTATACTATGACTTTTTTTCATGAAATTTTTCGACATACTATACTATGACTTTTTTCATGAAATTTTTCAACATACTATACTATGACTTTTTTTCATGAAATTTTTCGACATACTATACGATGAATTTTTTTTCATGAAAGTCTCCGACATACTTTACGATGATTTGTTTTCATGAAATTTTTCTAAATACTATACTATGACTTTTTTTTCATAATATTTTTCAACATACTATACTATGACTTTTTTTTCATGACATTTTTCAACATACTATACTATGAATTTTTTCATGAAATTTTTCAACATATAATACTATGAATTTTTTTCATGAAATTTTTCGACATACTATATTATGACTTTTTTTCATGACATTTTTCAACATACTATACTATGAATTTTTTCATGAAATTTTTCGACATACTATACTATGACTTTTTTTCATGAAATTTTTCGTCATACTATACTATGACTTTTTTTCATGAAATCTTTCCACATACTATACTATGACTTTTTTCATGAAATTTTTCGACATACTATACTATGACTTTTTTTCATGAAATTTTTCGTCATACTATACTATGACTTTTTTCATGAAATTTTTCGACATACTATACTTTGACTTTTTTTCATGAAATCTTTCGACATACTATACTATAACTTTTTCATGAAATTTTTCGACATACTATACTATGACTTTTTTTCATGAAATCTTTCGACGTACTATACTATGACTTTTTTCATGAAATTTTTCGACATACTATACTATGACTTTTTTCATGAAATTTTTCGACATACTATACTATGACTTTTTCATGAAATTTTTCGTCATACTATATTATGACTTTTTTCATGAATTTTTTCGACATACTATACTATGACTTTTTTCATGAATTTTTTCGACATACTATACTATGACTTTTTTCATGAAATTTTTCGACATACTATACTATGACTTTTTTCATGAAATTTTTCAACATACCATACTGTGACTTTTTTTCAAGAAATTATTCGACATACTATACTATGACTTTTTTTTATGAAATTTTTCAACATACTATACTATGACTTTTTTTCATGAAATTTTTCGACATACTATACTATGACTTTTTTCATGAAATTTTTCGACATAATATACGATGAATTTTTTTTCATGAAAGTCTTTGACATACTATACGATGAATTTTTTTTCTTGAAAGTTTTCGACATACTATACGATGATTTGTTTTCATGAAATCTTTCAACATACTATACTATGACTTTTTTCATTAAATTTTTCGACATAATATACGATGAATTTTTTTTCATGAAAGTCTTCGACATACTATACGATGAATTTTTTTTCATGAAATTTTTAAAAATACTATACTATGACTTTTTTTTCATAATATTTTTCAACATACTATACTATCACTTTTTTCATGAAATTTTTTGACAGTTTATTTTAACTTTTTTTCATGAAATTTTTCAACATACTATACTATGAATTTTTTTATAAAATTTTTCGACATACTATATTATGACTTTTTTCATGAAATTTTCGACATACTATACTATGACTTTTTTTCTTGAAATCTTTCGACATACTATACTATGACTTTTTTTCATGAAATCTTTCGAGACACTATACTATGATATTTTTTTTTTTTTTTTTTTTAGCATACTATACTATGACTTTTTCAACAATTTTTTTCGTCTTACATATAAGATCTTTTTCGAAATACTATACTATGACTTTTTTTACAACTTTTTTCAACGTACTATACTATGACTTTTTACCACATTTTTCAACATACTGTTATGACTTTTTTTCATTAAATTTTTCAATACTATACTATGACTTTTTTTTAATGAAATTTTTCGACATACAAAACCATGATTTTTTTTCATGAAATTTTTCGTCATACTATACTATGTCTTTTTTCATGAAATTTTTCGACATACTATACTAAGACTTTTTTCATGAAATCTTTCGACATACTATACTATGACTTTTTTCATGAAATTTTTCGACATACTATACTATGACTTTTTTTCATGAAATTTTTCGTCATACTATACTATAACTTTTTCATGAAATTTTTCGACATACTATATTATGACTTTTTTCATGAAATCTTTCGACATACTATACTATGACTTTTTTCATGAAATTTTTCGACATACTATACTATGACTTTTTTTCATGAAATTTTTCGTCATACTATATTATGACTTTTTTCATCAAATTTTTCGACATACTATACTATGACTTTTTTCATGAAATGTTTTGACATACTGTACTATGACTGTCTTCATGAAATTTTTCGACATACTGAACTATGACTTTTTTCATTAAATTTTTCGACATAATATACTATGACTTTTTTCATGAAATTTTTCGACATAATATACGATGATTTGTTTTCATGAAAGTCTTCGACATACTATACGATGAATTTTTTTTCATGAAATTTTTAAAAATACTATACTATGACTTTTTTTTCATAATATTTTTCAACATACTATACTATCACATTTTTCATGAAATTTTTCGACATACTATACGATGATTTGTTTTCATGAAATTTTTCTAAATACTATACCATGACTTTTTCATGAAATTTTTCAACATACTATACTATGACTTTTTTCATGAAATTTTTCGACATACTATACTATGACTTTTTTCATGAAATTTTTCGACATACTATACTATGACTTTTTTTCATGAAATCTTTCGACATACTATACTATGACTTTTTTCATGAAATTTTTCGACATACTATACTATGACTTTTTTCATGAACTTTTTCGACATAATATACGATGAATTTTTTTTCATGAAAGTCTTCGACATACTATACGATGAATTTTTTTTCTTGAAAGTTTTCGACATACTATACGATGATTTGTTTTCATGAAATTGTTCTAAATACTATACTATGACTTTTTTTCATGAAATTTTTCTAAATACTATACTATGACTTTTTTCATGAAATGTTTTGACATACTGTACTATGACTTTTTTCATGAAATTTTTCGACATACTGTACTATGACTTTTTTCATTAAATTTTTCGACATAATATACTATGACTTTTTTCATTAAATTTTTCGACATAATATACGATGAATTTTTTTTCATGAAAGTCTTCGACACACTATACGATGAATTTTTTTTCATGAAATTTTTAAAAATACTATACTATGACTTTTTTTTCATAATATTTTTCAACATACTATACTATCACTTTTTTCATGAAATTTTTTGACAGTTTATTTTAACTTTTTTTCATGAAATTTTTCAACATACTATACTATGAATTTTTTTATAAAATTTTTCGACATACTATATTATGACTTTTTTCATGAAATTTTCGACATACTATACCATGACTTTTTTTCTTGAAATCTTTCGACATACTATACTATGACTTTTTTTCATGAATCTTTCGAGACACTATACTATGATATTTTTTTTTTTTTTTTTTTTTTTTTAGCATACTATACTATGACTTTTTCAACAATTTTTTTCGTCTTACATATAAGATCTTTTTCGAAATACTATACTATGACTTTTTTTACAACTTTTTTCAACGTACTATACTATGACTTTTTACCACATTTTTCAACATACTGTTATGACTTTTTTTCATTAAATTTTTCAATACTATACTATGACTTTTTTTTAATGAAATTTTTCGACATACAAAACTATTACTTTTTTTCATTAAATTTTTTGACATACTATACGATGAATTTTTTTTCATGAAAGTTTTCGACATACTATACGATGATTTTTTTTCATGAAATTTTTCGTCATACTATACTGTCTTTTTTCATGAAATTTTTCGACATACTATACTAAGACTTTTTTCATGAAATCTTTCGACATACTATACTATGACTTTTTTCATGAAATTTTTCGACATACTATACTATGACTTTTTTTCATGAAATTTTTCGTCATACTATACTATAACTTTTTCATGAAATTTTTCGACATACTATACTATGACTTTTTTCATGAAATCTTTCGACATAATATACTATGACTTTTTTCATGAAATTTTTCGACATACTATACTATGACTTTTTTTCATGAAATTTTTCGTCATACTATATTATGACTTTTTTCATCAAATTTTTCGACATACTATACTATGACTTTTTTCATGAAATGTTTTGACATACTGTACTATGACTGTCTTCATGAAATTTTTCGACATACTATACTTAGACTTTTTTCATGAAATCTTTCGACATACTATACTATGACTTTTTTCATGAAATTTTTCGACATACTATACTATGACTTTTTTTCATGAAATTTTTCGTCATACTATACTATAACTTTTTAATGAAATTTTTCGACATACTATACTATGAATTTTTTTATAAAATTTTTCGACATACTATATTATGACTTTTCATGAAATTTTCGACATACTATACTATGAATTTTTTTTTTTTTTTTTTTTTTTTTAGCATACTATACTATGACTTTTTCAACAATTTTTTTCGTCTTACATATAAGATCTTTTTCGAAATACTATACTATGACTTTTTTTACAACTTTTTTCAACGTACTATACTATGACTTTTCACCACATTTTTCAACATACTGTTATGACTTTTTTTCATTAAATTTTTCAATACTATACTATGACTTTTTTTTAATGAAATTTTTCGACATACAAAACTATTACTTTTTTTCATTAAATTTTTTGACATACTATACGATGAATTTTTTTTCATGAAAGTTTTCGACATACTATACGATGATTTTTTTTCATGAAATTTTTCGTCATACTATACTGTCTTTTTTCATGAAATTTTTCGACATACTATACTAAGACTTTTTTCATGAAATCTTTCGACATACTATACTATGACTTTTTTCATGAAATTTTTCGACATACTATACTATGAATTTTTTTCATGAAATTTTTCGTCATACTATACTATAACTTTTTCATGAAATTTTTCGACATACTATACTATGAATTTTTTTATAAAATTTTTCGACATACTATATTATGACTTTTCATGAAATTTTCGACATACTATACTATGAATTTTTTTTTTTTTTTTTTTTTTTTTTAGCATACTATACTATGACTTTTTCAACAATTTTTTTCGTCTTACATATAAGATCTTTTTCGAAATACTATACTATGACTTTTTTTACAACTTTTTTCAACGTACTATACTATGACTT
The DNA here is from genome assembly GCA_916701645.2 of Sebastolobus alascanus. Taxonomy (NCBI): domain Eukaryota; kingdom Metazoa; phylum Chordata; class Actinopteri; order Perciformes; family Sebastidae; genus Sebastolobus; species Sebastolobus alascanus. The sequence continues at coordinate 12,888 of CAKAOJ020000517.1, forward strand.
TTCACCACATTTTTCAACATACTGTTATGACTTTTTTTCATTAAATTTTTCAATACTATACTATGACTTTTTTTTAATGAAATTTTTCGACATACAAAACTATGACTTTTTTTCATTAAATTTTTTGACATACTATACGATGAATTTTTTTTCATGAAAGTTTTCGACATACTATACGATGATTTTTTTTCATGAAATTTTTCGTCATACTATACTATGACTTTTTTCATGAAATTTTTCGACATACTATACTAAGACTTTTTTCATGAAATCTTTCGACATACTATACTATGACTTTTTTCATGAAATTTTTCGACATACTATACTATGACTTTTTTTCATGAAATTTTTCGTCATACTATACTATAACTTTTTCATGAAATTTTTCGACATACTATATTATGACTTTTTTCATGAAATCTTTCGACATACTATACTATGACTTTTTTCATGAAATTTTTCGACATACTATACTATGACTTTTTTTCATGAAATTTTTCGTCATACTATACTATGACTTTTTTCATGAAATTTTTCGACATACTATACTATGACTTTTTTTCATGAAATCTTTCGACATACTATACTATGACTTTTTTCATGAAATTTTTCGACATACTATACTATGACTTTTTTCATGAAATTTTTCGACATAATATACGATGAATTTTTTTTTCATGAAAGTCTTCGACATACTATACGATGAATTTTTTTTTCTTGAAAGTTTTCGACATACTATACGATGATTTGTTTTCATGAAATTTTTCTAAATACTATACTATGACTTTTTTTTCATAATATTTTTCAACATACTATACTATGACTTTTTTTTCATGACATTTTTCAACATACTATACTATGATTTTTTTAATGAAATTTTTCAACATACTATACTATGAATTTTTTTCATGAAATTTTTCGACATACTATATTATGACTTTTTTTCATGACATTTTTCAACATACTATACTGAATTTTTTCATGAAATTTTTCGACATACTATACTATGACTTTTTTTCATGACATTTTTTGTCATACTATACTATAACTTTTTCATTAAATTTTTCGACATACTATACTTTAACTTTTTTTCATGAAATCTTTCGACATGCTATACTATGACTTTTTTCATAAAATTTTTCGACATACTATACTATGGCTCTTTTTCATGAAATTTTTCGTCATACTATACTATGACTTCTTTCATGAAATTTTTCGACATACTATACTATGACTTTTTTCATGAAATCTTTCAACATACTATACTATGACTTTTTTCATGAAATCTTTCGACATACTATACTATGACTTTTTTCATGAAATTTTTCGTCGTACTATTCTATAACTTTTTCATGAAATTTTTCGACATACTATACTATGACTTTTTTTCATGAAATCTTTCGACATACTATATGACTTTTTTTTCATGAAATTTTCGACATGCAATACTATGACTTTTTTCAAACTTTTTCGACATACTATAGAATGACTTTTTTTCATTAAATTTTCCGAAATACTATACTATGACTTTTTTCATGAAATTTTTCGACATACTACACTATGACTTTTTTTCATGAAATTTTTCGACATACTATACTATGACTTTTTTTCATGAAATTTTTCGTCATACTATACTATGACTTTTTTCATGAAATTTTTCAACATACTATACTATGACTATTTTCATGAAATTTTTAGACATACTATACTATGACTTTTTTCATGAAATTTTTCGACATACTATACTATGACTTTTTTCATGAAATTTTTCGACATACTATACTATGACTTTTTTCATGAAATTTTTCGACATACTCTACTATGACTTTTTTTCATGAAATCTTTCGACATACTAAACTATGACTTTTTTCATTAAATTTTTCGACATACTATACTATGACTTTTTTCATGAAATTTTTCGACATACTATACTATGACTTTTTTCATGAAATTTTTTGTCATACTATACTATGACTTTTTTTCATGAAATTTTTCAACATACTATACTATGACATTTTTTCATGATATCTTTCGACATACTATAATATGACTTTTTTCATGAAATTTTTCGACATACTATACTATGACTTTTTTCATGAAATTTTTCGACATACAATACTATGACTTTTTTTCATGAAATCTTTCGACATACTATACTATGACTTTTTTCATGAAATTTTTCGACATACTATACTATGACTCTTTTCATGAAATTTTTCGACATACTATACTATGAATTTTTTCATGAAATTTTTCGTCGTACTATACTATAACTTTTTCATGAAATTTTTCGACATACTATACTTTGACTTTTTTTCATGAAATCTTTCGACATACTATACCATGACTTTTTTCATGAAATTTTTCGACATACTATACTATGACTTTTTTCATGAAATTTTTCGACATACTATACTATGACTTTTTTTCATGAAATTTTTCGACATACTCTACTATGACTTTTTTTCATGAAATCTTTCGACATACTAAACTATGACTTTTTTCATTAAATTTTTCGACATACTATACTATGACTTTTTTCATGAAATTTTTCGACATACTATACTATGACTTTTTTCATGAAATTTTTCGACATACTATACTATGACTTTTTTCATGAAATTTTTCGACATACTATACTATGACTTTTTTCATGAAATTTTTCGACATACTATACTATGACTTTTTTCATGAAATTTTTCGACATACTATACTATGACTTTTTTCATGAAATTTTTCGACATACTATACTATGACTTTTTTCATGAAATTTTTCGACATACTATACTATGACTTTTTTCATGAAATTTTTCGACATACTATACTATGACTTTTTTTCATGAAATTTTTCGACATACTATACTATGACTTTTTTCATGAAATTTTTCGACATACTATACTATGACTTTTTTCATGAAATCTTTTCGACATACTATACTATGACTTTTTTCATGAAATTTTTCGACATACTATACTATGACTTTTTTCATGAAATTTTTCGACATACTATACTATGACTTTTTTCATGAAATTTTCGACATACTATACTATGACTTTTTTCATGAAATTTTTCGTCATACTATACTATGACTTTTTCATGAAATTTTTCGACATACTATACTATGACTTTTTTCATGAAATTTTTCGACATACTATACTATGACTTTTTTCATGAAATTTTTCGACATACTATACTATGACTTTTTTCATGAAATTTTTCGACATACTATACTATGACTTTTTTCATGAACTTTTTCGACATACTATACTATGACTTTTTTCATGAAATTTTTCGACATACTATACTATGACTTTTTTCCTGAAATTTTTCAACATACTATACTATGACTTTTTTCATGAAATTTTTCAACATACTATACTATGACTTTTTTTAATGAAATTTTTCGACATACAAAACTATGACTTTTTTTTCATTAAATTTTTCGACATAATATACGATGAATTTTTTTTTTCATGAAATTTTTCGACATACTATACTATGACTTTTTTTCATGAAATCTTTCGACATACTATACTATGACTTTTTTCATGAAATTTTTCGACATACTATACTATGACTCTTTTCATGAAATTTTTCGACATACTCTGCTATGACTTTTTTCATGAAATTTTTCGACATACTATACTATGACTTTTTTCATGAAATTTTTCGACTTACTATACTATGACTTTTCATGAAATTTTTCGTCATACTATACTATGACTTTTTTCATGAACTTTTTCGACATACTATACTATGACTTTTTTCATGAACTTTTTCGACATACTATACCATGACTTTTTTCATGAAATTTTTCGACATACTATACTATGACTTTTTTCATGAACTTTTTCGACATACTATACTATGACTTTTTTCATGAACTTTTTCGACATACTATACTATGACTTTTTTCATGAAATTGTTCTAAATACTATACTGTGACTTTTTTTCATGAAATTTTTCGACATACTATACTATGACTTTTTTTCATGAAATCTTTCGACATACTATACTATGACTTTTTTCATGAAATTTTTTGACATACTATACTATGACTCTTTTCATGAAATTTTTCGACATACTCTGCTATGACTTTTTCATGAAATTTTTCGACATACTATACTATGACTTTTTTCATGAAATTTTTCGACATACTATACTATGACTTTTCATGAAATTTTTCGACATACTATACTATGACTTTTTTCATTAACTTTTTCGACATACTATACTATGACTTTTTTCATGAAATTTTTCGACATACTATACTATGACTTTTTTCATGAACTTTTTCGACATACTATACTATGACTTTTTTCATGAAATTTTTCGACATACTATACTATGACTTTTTTCATGAAATTTTTCGACATACTCTGCTATGACTTTTTTCATGAAATTTTTCGACATACTATACTATGACTTTTTTCATGAAATTTTTCGACTTACTATACTATGACTTTTTTCATGAACTTTTTCGACATAATATACTATGACTTTTTTAATGAACTTTTTCGACATACTATACCATGACTTTTTTCATGAAATTTTTCGACATACTATACTATGACTTTTTTCATGAACTTTTTCGACATACTATACTATGACTTTTTTCATGAAATTTTTCGACATACTATACTATGACTTTTCATGAAATTTTTCGTCATACTATACTATGACTTTTTTCATGAACTTTTTCGAGATACTATACTATGACTTTTTTCATGAAATTTTTCGACATACTATACTATGACTTTTTTCATGAAATTTTTCGACATACTATACTATGACTTTTTTCATGAACTTTTTCGACATACTATACTATGACTTTTTTCTTGAAATTTTTCGACATACTATACTATGACTTTTTTTCATGAAATTTTTCGACATACTTTACTATGACTATTTACAACATTTTTCGACATACTATGTTATGACTCTTTTTCATGATATTTTTCAACATAGAATATTTTGACTTTTTTTTATGAAATTTTCGTCATACTATACTATGACTTTTTTTTCATGACATTTTTTGTCATACTATACTATGACTTTTTTCCGTGAAATTTTTCAAAATACTTTATGACTTTTTTTCGTGAATTTTTTCAACACATTGAATTATGACTTTTTTCATTAAAATTTTGGACATACTATACTATACCTTTTTTTATGTAATTTTTTGAAATACTATACAGAGACTTTACCATGAAATTTTTCAACATACTATGTTATGACTTTTTCATGAAATTTTTCAACGGTTTATCATGACTTTTTTTCATGAAATTTTTCGACATACTGTAATATGAATTTTTTTCATGACATTTTTCAACATACTATACTATCACTTTTTTTCATGAAATTTTTCGACATACTATACTATGACTTTTTTTTCATAATATTTTTCAATATGGTATATTGTGACTTTTTTTCATGAAATTTTCAAAATAGTATATTGTGACTTTTTTTCATGACATTTTTCAAAATACTATACTATGAATTTTTTTCGTGAAATTTTTCAACATACTTTGAATTTTTTCAGGAAATTTTTCGACATACTATACTATGACTTTTTTCATGAAATTTTTCGACATACTTTACTATGACTTTTTTTTTAATGAAATTTTCAACATGCAATACTATGTATTTTTCACAACTTTTTTCGACATACTATAGAATGACTTTTTTTCATTAAATTTTTCGAAATACTATACTATGATTTGTTTTCATTAAATTTTCCATGAAATTTGTAATAGTATAGTAATATAGTATAGTACGTCAAAAAATATCATAGTATAATATTTCCTAAAAAGTCATAGTATAGTATGTCGAAAAAAGTCATAGTATTATACCCCCAAAAAAGTCTTAAAAAAGTTATAGTATAGTGTGTTGAAAAAATATGTAAAAAAAGTCATGGCATAGTATGTCGAAAAATATCGTAAAAAATGTTATAGCATAGTACGTTGAAAAAAGTCATAGTATAGTAAATAAAAATTGTAAAAATGCCATAGTATAGTATGTCGAAAAAGGTTGTCAAAAAAAAGTCATAGTATGGTGAGTGAAATTTTTTTTAAAAAAGTCATAGTATGTATGTCAAAAAAGTTGTTAAAATAGTCATAGTATAGTATTTCAGAAAAAGTCAGAGTATAGTATGTCGAAAAAAGTGGTGAAAAATGTCATAGTATAATGTCGAAAATGTCGTAAAAATTCATAATATAGTATGTCGAAAAATAAGAAAACAGTCATAGTATAGTACGTCGAAAAAGTCATAGTATAGCATGTCGAAAAAAGCTGTAAAAATGTCATAGTATGTCAAAAAAAGTCGTAAAAAGTTAAAGTAAAGTATGTCGTAAAAATTCATAGTATAGTATGTCGAAAAAAGTCATAAAAAAAAGGCTTAGTATAGTATGTCGAAAAAAGTCGTAAAAAAGTCATAGTATAGTATGTAGAAAAAGTTATATTAGAGTATGTCGAAAAAACCCTAAAAAAAGTCAGCATAGTAAGTCGAAAAAAGTGGTGAAAAAAGTCATAGTACAATATGTCAAAAATGTCGTAAAAAGTCACAGTATAGTTTGTTGAAAAGTCATCGTAAAGTATGTCGAAAAAAGTCCAAAAAAAGTGTTTTTCTTTTTCACTTTGTCTCCATATTTTTGATGTTTTGCCTTGCCTTTATTTGACATACTATACCATGACTTTTATATAGCAAACTATACTAGGACTTTTTTATTACTTTTTACGACATACCATACTATGTTTTTTTACGACATACTATGACTTTTTTATGACTTATTTTGACATACTATACTGTGACTTTTTATGACATTTTTTTTGACAAACTGACTTTTTTCCGGCATACTATACTATGACTTTTTTTATGACATTTTTCAATATACTGTACTATGACTTTTTATTAATTTTTCATAATACTTTACTATGACTTTTTTTTTGACAAACTGACTTTTTTCCGTCATAATATACTAGGACTTTTTAATAACTTTTTTGTCATAATATACTAGGACTTTTTAAAAACTTTTTTATGACATAATATACTAGGACTTTTTAATTTCTTTTTGTCATAATAGACTAGGACTTTTTTTATTTCTTATGGCTGTGATAATCATTGTAATTTTTTTTTGTCTTCCACTTTACTTGCAACCAGCAAAAACTGCTCATAAATCCTCTTAAGTGTGTTATAGTAGGTCTATCCTAGAGTTGCTAATAACTTTATACAGTAGACTTTACTTAAAGCTCACAAAGTCATGCCATCGCGTGTTATTGATGTTTATAAAACATCGTTCCATTTCAGAAAATGTATATACAGCATGTTATTGGAACATTATTAATGATGTATTAATATGTAAACTGTACTTTCATGTTTTAAGTTTGTTAAAGCGGACTTCATATTATTGATAGTTTAATCTGTAACAATGGATCATATTTCATAAACTCATCATGTTTTGTGCGTAAATTCGAAAAGTAACTAGTAACTACAGCTCTTAAAAAAATGTAGTGAAGTGAAAACTACAATATGTCAATTATATTAAGTACCTCAAAAGTGTACTTAAGTACAGTACTTTAGTAAATGTACTGAGTTAGTTTCCACCGCTGTCAGTCAGTATCACAGAGAATAACCGTGATGGTCTTACCTGGTATGACCTGAACAGAGAGGGCAGCTGATCCAAACTCCCCTGTTGTCGTGTCCACAGCTCGGAGCTGCATTCAGAAAGAGATAAAAACAACTTTACAGCGAACAATAACGTGTTCTGAAAAGTACGCAAAGATATTTCATTGTGCTTGATTTTTTTAAACGTTTACACATCAGTCACCTGAAGCGCGAAGGACTCCGTCTTCACGACTCTCTTCAGGATCACAAACCCGTCTGAGGTCACGTTGACGTAGCTGCTGTACTGAACCTCATACTTCACATCTGGATTTGCACCCTGACACACACAAAACACACACATATAAAAAACCCATATAATGCACAAAAAAAAATGATTTAAGGATTTTATGTATTATCATACGCAATTTAAAGCTATATTTAGAAATTTCTAACCACTAGGGGGCAGACAGATAGCAAAACACAGCCCTGATGTACCAGCGGCTTTTTATTAGCGGCTATTTACTGTATTTGTTTAAGCTAATAGTTCAGCAAACCACAACATAAACTCACATTGAAAGACACAGAGAAACATTATCCTTTATTTGGAGTTGTGTTTGTGTTAACCTGATGAATTTAAGTCTTTTTAGCTCTGCTTTTCAGCTCCTGAATAAAGAATATCTGGCTATTTAGCTGCGAAATGTTCCACAGCAAACTATTCCTCCCATTTCGGTAGCATGTCTGAGTTTGTCTTCTCATAAAAGCAGCCTACAGTTGTAGACGATGTGCATTATATTTCAAGAGAGCTATCATATATGCAGCGTGAGAGCTAAAACAATGACGTACAGAAGCTAAAAGTTGAGTAGAGCTGCAGAGTTTGGTGTTAATATTAGAGCTGCAACTATCGATTATTTTCATTGTCAATTAATCTTTCTTAATCTTTTCTTTTAGTTGTTTGGTTTATAAAATGCCAGAAAATGGTGAAAATCAGTTTCCCAAAACCCAAGATGACGTCCTCAAATATTTTGTTTCGTCCACAACTCAAAGATATTCAGTTTCCTGTCACAAAGGAGCAAAGAAACCGGAAAATATTCACATTTAAGAAATTGGAATCACAAAATTTTGACCTTTTTTTTTCATAAAATTACTTGAACCGATTAAGCGATTATCAAAACAGTTGGCAATTAATCTAATAGTTGACAACTAATTGTTTTGGTGCCTTTTAATGCAGATTTAAACCTGCAGTGATTAATTTTTTTGACCACTCGGGGACATGACATAGCTATCACCGTATACATCTATCCCTAATATTTGATTCTGATTCTGATAAAGTTGATATGTTGAACTTGTTAGCATACACTTTTCACACAGCCAACAGTTACAGAGCAACATCATCATTCAGTCTTAAGTCCAATATTAACTCTCTTTTAGCTCTGTTTTTGGTCTCCACCGACTCCTGAGGGAAATATCTGTCTCTTTAGCTGCTAAATGCTCCTCTATGTTCACCAGCTAGTCTCCAACTGTGTCTGTCTGCTGTTTGCTGCTGAGCAGGTAGTAAACAGTGGCTTTTTACAGCTTTTTCTCTGAAAACATCTGCCTGCTACATCTGGCAACTGTTGTGGAATTTCTGAATACTCAGGTTAACTCAGTCAATAGGAAGGAAGAGGCCCCGAAGCTGCTGATGTCTTACAAAGAAGGTTTATTGAAGCTTGATCAAGGAGCAATTGTCAGGTCTCCACCATTGATGTGCTCTCTGCGTGAAGGTCTCACAACTCTGCCCTTTCCCCCTGATGCTCAGTGTTTTACCCCCTTATCATGTTTTGACTTACTTGGCTCCTCTGGCATCTCTGACCCTGGATGCCACAAAGACTGGCTCCATGGTCCCTACTACAGACACAGCTGTACAGATAATGGTGGAGCTCCTAGATAGGACTCCACCCCAATAACGTCAACAGAGGGACACTCTGACCTCTCGACCAAGGAGAGAGAGGAATAGTAGAAAATTCCATCACAGCAACGAAGCTGATGAGAGCGCTGAGAGTGAACTAAAACAGTAAAGTTTCGGCTTTAAATCCAAAACAACAAGCTGAAAGATGCAAAAATGTTCACCTCACTTGAGAATAAAAATCAATCAATCAGTCAAACAAACTGGTTTTGATGTTTATGTGATTCAGCTTTTAACTAAAGGTATCTGAAAAACATCTGGAGCAACAGATTTATATTGAGAATACTTAAAAACTGAATATTACGGGAGTTTCAACACTCACAGCAGCGAAGTCCTCGTCCCGAGCTCGGACCCTGAAGGGCCGGTTGGTGCTTCGGTCTCGGAGGATCATGCTCTCGGGGACAGAGTTGCTGTAGATAAATCCTTCGTATCGCTCCTTCTCAAAACGAGGAGGGTTCCTGCTCTTCTTCATCACGTCGATGGTCACCTGCGTCACCGCGAACTGATCCCTGTTGGTCACCTGTGACGCCTGAGGAGAGGACGACAGGTGAGTTACACAAGTTTATATCTATTTTCATTGTCAAATGTTTTGCAATAACTAAATAGCTTAATTTGTTGTTGTTTTTCCATTAAAAATCACGGTAACACTTCATTTTCAGAGGTCTGCAAATTTCATGGTAATTAGGTGATAATTAGCAAGTAACCTATTTTAAATTTCTTTGAAAAAACTGCCAAATTACTCCAATATTTACCTCAAAATGTATCGAAAATTACTTTATTATAAACATTATTTAATAATGATATACTAAAATAGGATACAATGGTTAAAATAGGGCCCTTAGGCTTGAGAACTGGCTGCTCTTCATCGAAGGTGGAAAACCAAAACTAATAGAAGACACTTCTTATCAGACACAAATCTCACCATTGTGACTTATTGTCTGCACAAATGTAACATGGTACCTAATGTAATGATTCAGGGAGTTTTTAAGAAATTTCAAAGAAGTTATTTGCTAATTATTATCTATTTATCAGCAGACATGGAAATAAAGCACAGCTTTGTATTTTTTTCCTGGAAATGCATTAAATAAATTACCAGCTTTAGCGGAATATAATTATTAAATTATGTTTATAATAAAGTCATTTTCGATAAATTTTGAGGTAAATATTGGGCAGTAATTCCAAAGAACTTCAAATAGGTTACTTGCTAATAATCACCTAATTACCATGAAATTTGCAGCCCTGTAAAATGAACAAGAACAAGAGAACAAGATTTCTTTTTTACCAGAACAGTGAGAGTTATCGGCCCGACGATATCAGCCGCTTTAGCCATGGAGATGTTTCCTGTTTCTTCATCAATCTGGAAAATGCTTCCCTCATTTCCTTATGATGAAAGAAAACAACATAAGCACCAAACATCAGTATATCAATGCATCATTCAGAAGGATCTTATATGTAAAATATATATAATATAGGTAATTATTATCAGTATTTATTTATTTCAGTTGCAAGTTTATTAGGTGCATCAAACTAAAACTAATAGTCTAAACACAACAACCCTGAAATGAATCAGGTTATAATTTTCAGTTTATGTTTTAGAAAAGTGTTTATTCAACTTTTTGGTCTGTTATGAGGTTGCAGTTTTAGTTATTTAGCCTACACTCACTGATATAATTAAGGTGGACAAAATAAACACTTAATAAACACTCTTTTTCTATAATTGGTGGTTTGTGAAAGTTTTTAAAGGTGCTGAAAAAGTTTAGATCACTGCTTCTACTACTGATGATAAATAATAAATAAAGTAAAATCTTTATTAATTCATGTCTGCTTTATAAAAGAGAGACCTGGAGCTGCAGGTGAATGTGCTGTTAAAGAATATTTACCAAGTGCATCACGACTGGAAGCAAACAGAAATAGATCATGTTGTTCAAACCTCGGAGGATTCTGTAGCTGATCTGCTCGCTCCGGTTCTTGTCTCCGTCCTTGGCGAACACCGGACCGGGTTCCAGCACCAACGGCCCGTCCTGAGGATTAAAACCCATCACACACTGATTCTGCAGCACACATTTATATTCATTCAATACCAAAGACTGTTTCCTCACAGGGAGGCCTGAAATAGCAAAAACATGTGATGAGCTCTCAACATGTGTCGTCTCAGAGGAAGTTATTGATGAAGTGACAGATTTCACTGTTTCATCAGCACCTCGCTCCACTTTCTGTGAGCAGGATGAGAATAACTTCCATCTGCCAACTGACTCAATGATATATTATACACACTGATAAATGTTACATTCAGGGTAACTGACGATCATTCTCACAGAGACCAAAACTAATGGTGCATTCAGGTGCACCTGGTCAACTTTTTCCAAGTTTATCACCAAGAAGTTTCCTTCAAACGGTTAACAACCTGACAAGTTCGATGACACCTGAGTTAACAGGATGTGACGTTTAACTTCATCATGTTATTGACAACTAAGAAACTACATTTTTGGAAAATAGATTAGCAATAATATATGTGTTTGAAGTTGATTTGACTATTTTCTATAAACTAATTGCTGGTCGGGACATTAAAGCTCAACTTTACTCTTCATAACTTTCACTTGCACCTTTAAGATCTTGTGTTTAACGACAAAACTAAATATTAGTATGTCATAAAAAGAATTCAATGAAAAATATAATGTAGTATGTCAAAAAATGTCATAAATGTCATAGTATAGTAAGTCATTAAAATGTAACAGTAAAAAAACATAAGTTATAGTATTGTATGTCATAAAAAATAATAGCATAGGGTGCAATAAAAAATGTCATACAATTGCCATAGTATAGTATGTCATAAAAAAGTTTAAAAAAAAAAAAAAAGTCATTGTATCATATGTTGAAAAAACCCTCAAACGTCATAGTATAGTTTGTTTGTAAAAAAAAAAAAAAGTAAATAAAAAAGTAATTGTACAGCATGTCATTAAAAACGTCATAAAAAGTCATTGTATAGTATGTCGTAAAAAAACTCAAATAAATGTCATAGTATAGTATGTCATTAAAAAAAGTCAAAAAAGTTAGAGGAAAACATGTCATAAAAAAGTCATAAAAAGCTTATAGTATAGTAAGTCATAAAAAAGTAATATATAAGTCATAGTATAGTATGTTGTAAAAAATGCTCATTGCCTTGAGTGCAAATATAATAAATAAAGGTGACAATATTTTCATCAGCTCAGATTTTCTCTCATCTGGACTCTGGTGGCAAAACTTTAAGAGGACAATGTTCAGAGAGACTTTAGTAAAAAAAAATGAAAAAAAAATGAGATTTTGAAAAGTGAGGGGGTCGTGCCAGAGAGTCACACCTATATGGACACTTTGGAGTTTCCTTTTCATCTGAACTGCATGTGTCAAATCCAGAAAACAGCGCTCACCTCCTTCTCGGTGAGATTGACTTTTCCTCTGTAGCCGCTGCTCACACACAGTTTGGCGATTCCCAAGTTGGTCCTCAGACAAGGCTGAAACCACGGAGGCCGGTTATCGACGTCCTTCACCTGCACCGTGATGGTGGCCACAGACGTGAAGAAGGGCTCGTTGGAGGCCGAACCATCGAGCGTGTCCTGGAACATATATGACACGTATTCACAGGTCAAAGGTCAAAGAGAAGCTGCTACACCAGGACGTTGTTTTTATAAATGATTACTGTACCTGCACGTGTAGAACCAGAGAGATCTTCTGTACAACATCGTAGTCCAGGATGCTTTTAACTATTATCTTTGGAGTGTTGATGTTTTCCAGGCGGAAGTATTTATCCTGGTTTAACAGACAGAGAGACAAGAAATATACTGTATGTCATATGTCAGATATATATATATGGTGTATATATATTTTAAAAATGCATAAAAATCTCATAAAAAAAGTCATAGTGCAGAATGCCATAAAAATGTCATAAAACTCATAGTACAATATGTCGTAAAAAATGTCATAAAAAAGTCATAGTATAGTATGTAGTAAAAAGTCAGAACAATATGTTGAAAAAAAAGTCATAAAAATCATAGTAAAATATGTAGTAAAAAAGTAATTAAAAAGTCATAAAAAATCATGGTAAAATATGTAGTAAAAAAGTCATTAAAAAGTCATAAAAAATCATGGTAAAATATTTAGTAAAAAAGTAATTAAAAGTCATAAAAAATCATGGGAAAATATGTAGTAAAAAAGTCATTAAAAAAGTCATAAAAAATCATAGTAAAACATGTAGTAAAAAGTCATAAAAATCATAGTAAAATATATAGTAAAAAAGTCATAAAAAAGTCATAAAATTCATAGTATAGTATGTTGTAAAAATGTCATAAAAAGGACACCGTATAGTAAGTCATAAAAAGTCATAAAAAAGTAATTGTATAGTATGTCATAAAAATGTAATATAAAAAGGCATAATGCGCATCGTCACTTATAAACAAATAAATAAACGTATAGCACATGCATTTAAATGTTTCCTTTGCATCTTGGGTTATTTTTACAGAATATAACCTGAGAGTTCAGTATCTCTAGATCATCACATTAAATATGTTCTTACTGTAGCCGGCTCTAAGCGATAGTACAGCGGCTCTGAATCCACATCTGATGCTTCTATCAGTCCGACGCTGGAGTTGACTGCAGTGAGCTGCAGGAGACAAAAACTTAGAGTCAACATGGTGTTAATCAAAACCTGAAACTTACACAATGTGAAACACCAACAACAACACTTACCTCATTCACGTCCAGTACGAAGTGGCTTTGTCCAAAGTTTGGAGGGTTATCGTTCACGTTTTCCACCAAAACTTCAACAGACTCGTTGACCTTGAGGAGAAGCAGCAACTCAGTTTGCATTCAGAGACAAACACACTGCCAATAATAATTATTTCGTGAACCAAGAGAATGGATTGGAAACAGGCTTATTTGTGTGTGATATTGTGTTTGTTTTACTCACAGATGTGGAGTCTTCTCTGCTGCACAGCACCCACACGATCAGAGCTGCACTGTGCAACGACTGACAAACACACAGCAGTTATATAGAGAGTTTTAATATATATTAACTTAATTTAAACACCAGCACTGATGATAAGTTGCCATAATAATGTAAGTTAATGTTCAAGGAGCTCTTTTGTAGGATGCTACATTTCCCCCGATTTAAAATCAATAGATGATCTTTGCTAAAATTTCATTTCATTTCATTTTAAAGTTGCAGTATGAAATATTTAAAACCTTCATGCTGTTATCACCTGGTTATTTTAAAGGCTTCACGTTATACAGCTTCAACTTGTCTTCTATTTATAAGTAGAGACACTTCATGAAGGTACAGTATTGTTTAATTTTCATTTTGTTGGAGTTGTTCAAATCATATCATATAGTAGTATTTTTTGTAGTTTGCTAGTTACTGTCTTGTTTTTTGTTCAATTTTTGACTTGTCATTTGTTATTATTGTCATTAGCAGTTTTTATTGTTGTTGATTTATTGTTTATTGTAGTTTCTTTGTTTTTCTTTTGTTTTTGTTTTTTACTTGGGTATTCTGGGTAAATAAATACATAAATAAATAAATAAATATCCTTTAAAGCCTTTCAATTTCTTAAGGAAGTGCATCATAACTGGACTGGGCCCTGATTGGCTCCCCTCACTGATGAATCACTAACATCTGTCCAATGGTCAGTTAAAATAATTAGAGATTTAAAGGTTCCAGTCAATTTTTCACAATTATTGTGAAACAAACCTTTAATCTGAAATATATGTTGTTTATAACATCGTACGCAGACAATTCTTTTCGTAACACCTGGGAAAGATAATCTCCATTTTTCTTGCTTGGACATTATTTAAATCACATGTGATTAAACTGGATTACAGGTAAATCTGCTGGTCTGATATATCAGCTGGTATTAGTTTATTGATATATGAGTATTGGTGTATATTTCAACTGATAAATAACAAGACATTGCAGCACCAAAACCGTAAAATGTTCCAGTCAGTACATCACAAATCTTTAAAAACTAAATAAATTTAAAAGGATCCTTAATATAAACGGCTATCAGCTGATATGACCACATGTTTTAAACTGGTTATAAACACCTCATAGTCCAGTCCTTTCTTCACCATCAGGGCGTTCCCTTTCAGGTAGAACAGATCTTCAGGGTTCACGGTGACGGTCAGGGTTACATCACCGTTGGAGATGATTTTCACCACCTGGACGTCGGCCGTGTTGTTTTCTGGGACCGTCACAGGACCCGGAGGAACCGTGCACACTGAGAGAGGACAGAGGCATCGGATAAATCAAATTTTAGAGAGTAGAGGGACGGTCAACATCAGCATCAACATCAACATCAACATCAACATCATCAGCATCAACATCAACATTACGTGGAAGCCTTATGAGATCTTGATCAAATAATATGAAGGTTTGTGGAGGGAAAAACATGATTGCTATGAACTAACGAGATAAAGATCTGCAGTACATGCAGATACAATGATTTCCAAGTTTGTTTAGTTAATGTACTTTACTTCACACACACACAAATGGATAATATGTACTGTAGTGCTGTATTAAGGACTTGTACTTTACTTGAGTCTACTCAACTAGATTTATCTGACAGCTTTAGTTACTTTACAAATTAAGATTTTTATATTTTTCATTAACATTTATTTTTTAATATATAAATTAAACTACCCAACAGTTTATACAACTACAACTGAAACGATTAGTCCATTAATCAATTAGTCGATTAACAGAAAATTAATTGGAAACTACTTTGGTCGTTTCAGTAATTTTTAATGTAAAAACATTTTTATTTATTTACTTTTGCACAACTTAAGATTGCACAAACATAACAAAAAAAATAAATAATATACAGTGCAGGGAGAGGCAGAAAAGCCACTGGGCTTATTTGAAGCCTCGACCTAGAGACAAGATTAATACACAGAAATAATATTATTTACAGTATATATTATTAGACTACATAATAGTGATGACAAACAATTAGAACAAGATAAATATATATAACAATTGTATGGTTCTATTTTCACAAACGTGAAGATTTACTGCTTTTCCTTTTAATAATGTTAATAATGTTAATATATTAGTAATAATGTTGAGGTTTGGCCTAAACAAACATTGTGAAGGTGTCACTTTGGGTCATTGTGATGGGATTTCTCACTATTTTCAGCATTTTTAACAACCAAACAATCAATAAACTAATGGAGAAAATATTCAACCAGCTACAACAGTAAAACCCTGCTTTTACATCAATGCATCAGTAATAATAATCTAATGATAGAATATATAATAGTACAACAGTCACAGGGGACATTTTTATACTTTGAGTACTTTTAAAACCCTGCAGGGGAAAATCTTGCTGTCGATCACCTTCCAGTAACTTCTATACTGGAATAAAACTACCTGGTCTATTCTTCTCTGTGTGTCAATTAGTTTGTGGCTGTTTAATTAAACACATGTTATTGAGGAATCTGCACCATCTGAGCTCGATATAAACTAAAATAATGAAGGTTTTGATATTAGATTTTGCCACAGGGTCTCTCTACATGTAAAGGGCCCAAAAAAATACAACCTGCCTCACTTAAGTTAAGGAAGTAGTTTGATATTTTGAGAAATAATTCACTTTTTTGGTGGAGTATTACTGTAGGTGAGAAGCCTGTCATGTCTGTATGGTGAATATGAAGCAAGCAGCCAGTTAGCTTAGCTTAGCATAAAGACTGGAAGCAGGGGTAAACAGCTAGCCTGGCTCTGTCTGAAGGTAACAAAATCAAGATCCAATATTGCCATATCAACATAGTGAGCTCACTTAAACAACAGAGAAAGACAAAAATCAAACATCTTGACAAACAGCATCTCAAATTAATCTTCAGGTTCCCAGCTTTCAGGTGATGTACACCACTTCTATGTGACATCTACTGTTGACCTGCTATCTCCCCCTAAAGACCCCCTGTACCCCCCTAAAAAAGACTAAAACAGGTCTAAGGTGGGTCTCTTGGGGTTAAAGGGGTAATAAAGAAAATGTAAAGTTATTTTTCTCGTACTTTTGTGTAATTTCTGCGTTTTTCTGGTGAAATACTGGATTATTTGACCTCTTCAGGCCTCTAAAAGTCCTTCAGAAAAGTAAAAATCTCTCTTCTCTTTTCATGAGGGATGACAAGTAGACATAGGGTCCATAAAGGTTGAGAACTATTGTGTTAAAGGAGCAGAAATTGAAAACATCAACTGTGTCTCTGCAGCCTCATCCACATCCCCTCCTGCCCTCAGCAGCTCACAGATGACTCCCTTCACAGAGATCAGAGCTTCTACTCACGTCTTTCTGCCGGACAAAGTGTGATAAAGCAGACGGCGACGATGCATCCGAGGAGAACGTTCACAGGTTGGCTCTTCGATTTCAGTTCCATGTCCAGATTTCAGACGCAACAACAAATGAAGTCCCGGAGGAGGATGAGGAGCCCGTGGTACCAGCTGGTACTCGTCCACATAATGCCCCGTCTGTGCTGCCCGGCGAGTGGGAGTCGACTACAGTTGCAATGTTTGTGACTTCATCTTACGGGCACATATTGCATTAAGCGCCTGCCAGCAGAGGACTCGCTGCCTCCTACTAAAATACTTGCATCTGTTTTAGCTGGACGGGTCATTCTCTATTGGTGGCCCTGGTGCATTCTGGGAGGAATCTAGCAGAGGAATGTTGGCAGCTGAAAACATTTCTCACAGGGTTGAATACTCTTCAGGTTAGACTGACCTGTCTAAAGGTGTATCGACTATACATACATGCATATAATCCTCTTACACATCACTGACCTGCTGGTGGGTCAAACTAATGTTTGCAGCCAAACATTGTTCAAACTCACAGATTAGATCAATATATATCGGGATACATTTTTGTGTATAAAATGATGCACACGTCTCACATCTAGAATATTCCCATTTGATATGATGGTGCAGCCTTAAAAACTTGGAGTCTTGGGTTTGAATATTTCTCTCAGTGTAAACATCAAATAGCTTCAATGAAGAGCTGGAACAAGATGTTACATAATATGTATGATACTGTCAGACACAAGTGGAATATGATGATTTTAACAACCTTAAAAGAACAGTGTGTAACATTTAGGGGGATCTATTGGCAGAAATTATATATTATATAATTATTATATATAATAAATATAACATTAATACGGTAAGTGTGTTTTCTTGAGTGTATAATCGCCTGAAAATAAGAGTCATGTTTTCGTTACCTTACAATGAGCCGTTTAGATCTACATAGGGAGCGCTAAATCCTACACAGCGCAACTTTAAAGCTACTTAAGGGGACAAACTAAACTAAAAACATAAATGTAACATGAATGTAACTAAAACAAGAAAAAAAATTAAATAAGTGTAGAAAAAACCTTCTTAAAGTTGCTCAGTACGAAATTCAGAGTATATCTATTGCCTCCACACGGCTCTCAACATGGCGTCGGCTGAGTCGGCGGCTAGCAGCTAATGTTGCTAACAGCGCTAATAACGGAAACAGTGCTAACAGTGTTAACCTGAGAGAGAAACCGGAGGGTGGGGGCCACGCTATCGGTCGGGATGGCGTTATCAGCTGTAACCGCCGTATGAGAGCAGTGCAGAGTGGCGGCCGTGAGCTAGCCAGTGGGGCACGCTCACATGCACTAACATGCACTAACAGCACGCACGTCAGCCCGGCGATGTCAACAAAGCACAGAGAAGCTCTGATTACAACACACACAGAGGGAGAGAGACTTCATTCTCTGCTCAGGTAGACATTACTCCTCTATATCTTTACGTAGACAATAGCTGTTGATGATATATTAATGCTGTGATATGATATATAGAGAACCTTTAAATAACAATTGTTTAATTATTCAACATGGGGAAAATGACTAACTCTTATCAGAATACACTAAGGCATTTGCGAGTAAATGTTGAGACTTGTTAGATATGTTAAAATTTGACCAAAATTTCAGCCTTAAAATTGTTATTCTGTTTGGAGTGGGAAAACTGACTTTAGATCATAATGGGAGAATAAAAATATCCACTGAAAGTACACTAAATTAAATTATCTTTTGCATTTGTAGCTCACACACAAACAAACATGCTTACTTCAAAAATAATCTTAAAACATCACCATGAACACACACACTTGGGGATTAATCCGCCGCTGAAAATAGTCCCCGACAAATGCACAATTTCCTCCTGTTGGTTTGATAAAAACTACAGTGAGCAGAGAACCAGAGACAGGAAGTCACAAAGTGTTGAGAGACGGACGAGTGCACATACTGTGTGTTCCAGTACCCATACTACCATACTATTTAGTATGCCAGAAAAAGATTTAGTATGTCCTAATACATAGTATGTCAAATGCAGTATGCCAAACAAAAAAACAGGATGTCCTACTACATCCCGTCGTATTTTGCAGTATGCAAGCCAGCATGTTTTCTGGCTATTCTGACCCACAATCCTCTGCACAGCAGATATATGAGCCAGAGGGTCAAAGTTCAAGGCACAATGTTATGACAAAGTAGTAAACCCAATTGTATGCATACTGCATGCAACAGTAAGTACTTTGTGAAGGAGGCTGCAGTACGTACTGGAAGTAAAAAGAAAAAGTATGAGATTTGGAACGCAGTCTTTTCATGGGATTTCTTGACAAAAAGAAAACATATAGCCAGCTGTTTCCTCCATTTGATCAGCGATGGACGATACTGATTGGCCGACAACCAATCAGACAAACACAGATTAAAGGGTCAGAGATGTTTTCCTCTCCTTCCTGTCTGATCCCTCAACCAGTAATAATGACACAACGTTACACTGACACACACTGGGACTCATCACGGCTTCACGTGTGGACAAGGCACCACTGTGCACACAGTACTGACACACACACACACACACACACACACACACACACACAGCTCTGTGTGGGAACAACAGGCTCACAGTGTCATGTTGTTGTAAGATGAAGCTCCTACATTATGTCTCCATGCAGAGACGCTCCTCACCAACACTGAACACTCACATCAGCTTCTCTGTGCTGGTTTACCATCTGACCACCGGGAGGAGCCTCAACATCAGCGACCGTCACTGCTCCAGGTTAAATTTTAATACAACTTTATTTACTCTGACAACTGTATGCAGCAGCTCGCTACGGAGGTCAACAAATACACACATAATAAACAGGAGAAGAAGAAGGAAAGAACACTGATAATCACTAATAACAACTCAAGCCTGTAAGTTTAAAAGCTATATGTGAAATAATAATATAAATAATAATAAGTATCCAAAAATATATATTTATAAAAAAAACCACAAAGTAATAATAAAAAATAAAAAAACATTTTAAAGGTTTGTTTAACTATAATTGCTATAGTTTTAAATCTTATATTATTGGATATTTTATTTTTGTATAATTTTTAATTGTCTGATTTTATTTGCCTCGTTGAATCCTGGTTCAACCATGTAAAACACTTTGTAACTTTGTGCTGTATAAATAAAGTGTATTATTAATTATTATTATTATTATTATTATTATTATTATTGTTATTATTAACCCTTTCAGTCTCAGTTGTGTTTGATTTCCTACTTCCAGTTATGTCCCTATCAAAGTCTCTTATTAGCTTCAAATATGGAAGTTTTGCACATTTTTGTTTTACTATTATTGTTTTTAATCATATATTATTGTTGGATATTTTATTTTTGTATTATTTTTAATTGTTTGATTTTATTTGCCTCTTTGCATCCTTTTTTTTTTTTTTTTTTTTTTCCAGAATAACCAGGACTGTGTAAAAATGAACATTTATTTGTTGCAGTCAAGATTTATAATGGATTATATATATATATCTTCCCATCAGGAAGAACGGGACACAGGCAAAAGTGATGCTCATATGTTGCTTGGATCACTTTAAAAAGATGTAAACAGACGTTACAACAAAGTGTGGTTTTGTTCATATTGATGAGGGATATTTATATGTTGATCGACAGCGAGACGGACCAATCGAGCCTCACTTAAAGAGTGGGCGGGACACCACATTTAGGGAAGCTTATTTGCTTTCTTTCTAAGACTCCACTCTCAAGTCTGTATAGTAAATATGAAGCTACCGCCAGCAGCCAGTTAGCTTAGCTTAGCATAAAGGCTGGAAACAGATGGAAACAGCTAGCCTGGCTCTGTTCAAACCTCAAAGGTAACAAAATCCCTCTTTAATCCCCTTAACAAAGCTCACTGATTAACAGTAACTTCCTGTTACATACATATAAACATGCCAAATGTTACATGTTAAAGTGCAGTTTGTCATATTTTTACATAATTGAGGAAAAGTAAAGAAAGTTGTCTATATTTTTTATCCATAATAGCTTTGTTTAGAAGCATTTCAGCCTCACATGGTGGCTCTAAACTTGTAGTCTTGTTCTTGTTTATAAAACTTTGGACTTTTAACTGACCCCCTTTTTATATAATAATTTGTGCCGTGTTGGTGATGTAAGTGTAAGGTTGGGTTTGTGGGGTTTAGCAGTGAAGCTAATCTCATTAGAGACCTACTTATTAGCGCTCTTGTTCCACATAAAGCAGAGAGAGAGAGAGAGAGAGAGAGAGAGAGAGCGTTGCCTTTAAAGACACTCGTTCAATGTTGTAATTTGAAATAAAGAAAATATCTAGACTTTAGTTATTCATTCATAAGTTGTTAAGGAGGTGTAATCAACCTCCACTCAGTTATTTTATACTGAAAACCAGAGGTGGAAGAAGTATTTAGATACATTACTGAAGTAAAAGTACTAATACCACACGGTGAAAATACTCCACTACAAGTAAAAGTCCTGCGGTCAAAAAAGTAAAAGTATTATCAGCAAAATGTACTTAAAGTAAAGTATTGATGCAGTAAAATGTTCCCTGTCAGTGTTTTCCTATTATATCTGATGTTTCTGGATTAATATTACTGCAGCATTAATGTGTGTATGTTGCATTTTAACTCCTTTATATCCTGTTGGCTAGTTTAACCCTCTTATTGTCTTCCCGTCGACCATGCAACTTTTGTCTTCCCGGGTCAAAATTGACCCGGTCTGGTTTGACTGTTTATAAAGCATAAAGTATAAACTATCACCCATTTCTGTGTTACGCCTTTTTGGCCAACTTCATTCCTAATTATTAAGTTTTTTGGGGGAAATTAAGTTTAATAAACCTAACTTCCGTGAAAATAAACCTAATTTTTTAGAAGAAAAAAAAATAGCAGATATTATGAATTATTTTGACCATAGCTATTATCAGAGGAACATAATGTTGATGGATAATCACATACTGGTATATGTAAACTTTAAGTGAGAATATTGTTTTGAAAGTTTTTTTTAATAGCAGCACATAATGACACCTCTGGTCTTCCCGTCAATTTTGACCCGGGACGACCACAGATATGATTTGAATAAAACACCCACAATTCAACGAAAGTAGTGGTGAATATATATATATATATATATATATATATTTTTTATTTTATTTGCAAAGACCACAGTGAGGACCCATCCATATTATTTCGGGGTAATTAGATTAAAGAAATCCATATTTATGATATAATGAAGTTTGAAAACGGGTCAAGTTTGACCCGAGGACAACAGGAGGGTTAATCTACAGCAATGCATCATGGTCTATGAGATCATCATATGTTTGTCACGGCGCTGTCCTGTGAACCACGTATCTCTAATGTTTTCAGCTTTGTGACGATGCATTTTCCAGCTGATCCAAGAGGCTTTTTTAAAGAATTTATTTAGCTTCAGAAGGAGGAGAAACAGAAAAATGAAAAGGTTTTATTTCTCTGTAGGGTCCTTTCCATAATGTTGTCAGACACTTATAATAACAATCTGAGCTTGTCGGTGGCAAAAACAAGAACTTTTAGTGGACGTAACGTTACATTGACGCTGCTCACTTGCCCCTCGCAGCTCGTTTAGCGGCTGCTGGTTTCAGCTTCTTCCCTCGATACTGGACCAAATTCAGGAATCGTTGTCCCCATTAGTCACTTAGAGACCAAAACATGAGAAAATAGGGTCCAGGTTGAAAAATACCGAAGTTCCCCTTTAAATGTAGTAGAGTAAAGGTAGCCTATAAAGTAGCCTATAAGGGTAACCAAATTGTACTATGGCATATAAGTAAATGAACTTGGTCACATTCCAACACTGCAGAACTCCTTGTTACTGACGTAAATATATTTGAAAGCTATAAACAGAATTGAGGATGTCTCGCTTTAAGCACGAGGTGAAGCTCAGCTGTTACAGTGTTTTTTTTGCTTGATTGTAAAAGTCTCAGCTCGCTCACAGACACTCAGAGATCTTCACATATATTTGCAGATATATCTCAGCAGGAGTGTGAACTAATCAACGTCTACAAACGTCAGATGTAAGCGAGTCTCAGAACTTACATCCAGTAATTGAAGGCAAACATTTACTCTCATTCTGGCATGGCGTTCCTGCCTGACCTGCATCATTAGTGTCGACGGTGAGGATAAGTCACCTGGTCTGACCTGTGGCTGACATTGTGACATCACACGCTGAGGATTATGGGACGCAGGTCTGTCACAGGTGGGCGGGACGACATGGGAAACAAGTGTGAATGACACAGAGCTGGTGCTTTGTGAGACTGATGAGCTTTAAAGCACACACTGTGTGTCTGACACCAGCACTGTGCTGCTGACCTTTGACCCACAGAGCAGCTAACAGTTCTGAACGGAGGAAGCTGCCGGTTGTTTCTCTCTATTCATACGTGCCAGTTTAACAGGTTCCTTTAAAGCGGCTATGATCAATATTCTTATGTAATCCTTCTCCACACTGCAACCCCTCGGTGCACTTTAAAGGACATAATTGACAAACTAAAGCCTACATCAAATCCTTTAGATGTTTTGCCTGCCAGATTTCTTAAGGAGGTTTTTTAAAAGTGTTTGTCCCACTATTTAATCTATTTTAAATAGCTCTCTGTCCACTGTTCCCTCCTGTCTCAAGCACGCAGTAGTGCACCCACTGCTCGAGAAACCTAGCCCTCTGGATTTTTTAAAATTTTAGACCCATTTCTAAATGACCATTTGTATCAACATTTTTTAGAGAAGCTTGTTTACTTTTAGATGATTTCTTTTATGCACAATCATGATTGTTTGGACAAATTTCTATCAGGTTTCCGCTCACTTCACAGCCGCAAAACTGCTCTGATAAAAATGACAAAACAATCTTTTTACTTACAGCTGATGCTAGCGATTGTTTGATTTTAATTCTTCTTGATCTGAGCTCTGCATTCGACACAGTTGATCGTTCCACTCTATTGGATCGCCTTGAAAAGTGGGTTGTCATTAGGGACACTGCTCTCGACTGGCTCAAGTCATATTTATCAAACAGAAGTTTGAAGACATAGTGAAGCTGCCTAAGAAATTTGCTCTTCGCTCATCGCGAGGTAGGACACAGAGCTTTTCAGAGGCAAAGCACAGTGCAGTATAGTATGCCATCAAAAGGTACGCAAGGAATGCCATTCACTGTTTAGGTAACAACGGTTGCAGCTGTTCTCATTGGTTGCACTTTGAAACGTCAATCAAGGTCAAAGTTGAAATAATTTGAACTTTGAGTGCAGTGCTTGGTGGCGATTTCGAGCAGTGCACCACGCCAAGGGTAGCGCTTCCGCCTAGTCGGGCGGCACCTTTCTCCCCGTAGGAAAACAATGACACAGCCAGCGCAGAGAGATTTTACTGATCATGTGTGGGCGGCTTTAGAGACTAGCTGGTGAACAATAGCGGAGCATAGAGAGATATTACCCTCAGGAGTTGGTGGAGACCAAAAACAGAGCGAATATTGGACTTAGATTTATCAGATGGACACAAACACGACTCTAAATGAATGATCATGTTGCTCTGTAACAGCTGAATGTGTAAATAAGCAACTGTTTGCTAAAAAGTTCACCACATCAACTTGAATATGTCACAAAGTGTGTTTCCATCCACATGTTTTATGCACATTTTCAATTTGCAAATTAAAAAACTGAGTAGAACCAGAAAAGTTTTTACGTTTGGCTGAGGTGGAACACTTGATGTATAAATGAAAGCAAAATGTATATAATATATAAGATTTATAAATAAAGCATGTGACTTAAACGTCCACTGAAAAGCATTAAACATGAGATCTGTGTGGAGCGGCGAGGACACTGAAACCTTCCTCACATCAATACATGAAACAAACATATTTCCATCATGTCTTCTACTTTGTTTTTTGAGGTTTGACTGGAATAGTAGCAGAATCCTGTCTTCTTCTGCGATGGTTTAAAGGCACCATCAACTGCTCATCTCCATGAACCAACTCCTCTAATACATAACATCAGTGAAAGGAAATGTGCATTAATTCACATTTTCTCTTGCAGATTTTCTGCAAATTCGGTTAAAATTTGTGCTACATTTTGATAGAAAACAACTTCTTTCTGCCACCAAGCAGCCAAAAACAAATCAGTTATTGCAGCTTTAAAGAGGAATCTTCAGCCCAGAATATGCATGATGAAGAGTTTTGTGTGTTTCTTTTTAAACTGTGACCTCTGATATTTAAATCATGACACAATCCCTATGAAAAAATACTGTTTTCTGTTAGCAGATCAATGAATGTAGGAACAGATCTACTGTACAGAACTTCCCTCTCAAATACAGGATGAGTCACGAAGTAGAAGTCTTTAATAAATGATGCTTCTTCTTTTAAACCATATTAATAAAACCATATGAGAGTTGAACTTCAAAGGATCTCATCAGCAGTGAGCTCCCAGCATGCACTGCAGGATATAATGTATCTGTCACAGTGTTGAGAGCGCGGCTCCAAATTAACTTTTTCCCCTCAGTGTCCTGCAACTGTCCCCGTTTCTAGTTTCAACTTTCCCAGACTCAACAACCAGTGTCCCAAATTTAGGTCATTTTTTTTTCATTCTACATCATAAATATAGTTTTATTATAGAAACGATTTATTATAAACTATGCAAGTTAACTTGCATCACTTCATTGACTCACTCTGGTTGGACATAGAAGTTCTGCTAGTTGTTCCCTGCACTTATATCTGAATAAAATATTTAAATCACTCTATACAGTAGGTGTTTGGCCACAATCAGTTTTCATTATATGTTTAGTCCAACCCGGTCTCACAGGAAGGCATAGAAATACCACGACATTACACGGACATTCTGTGTGTCAAGAGTACTGTACGCGTTTTCATGTGCCATTTGTACGCCACGCAAACGTCCACAGAAAAACACTTAGTTAGGGTAAGGGAAAAACATCATGGTTGGGCTTAAAATAAGTAAGTAAACTAAGTAAAACACATACGGAAACAACTACGGAAAAAATGTCACAAACATCCACAAAAAACAAATAACATAACTTTCAAAATAAAACACCGTCAACAACAGTCTTGAACACGGATCTTCTGATTAAAAGTCCTGTGTTTGTTGGACCCGCCCACCATAAGTGTTCTTTCGCGCTTTTTATACTACATGACTAACTCTTACTGTAGTATTTATACAGGGATGTGTTTACATTACAGTAAGAACAGGATACATGGTGTACAAAAGACACGCTGAAATCAAGAAAGGCGTATTTATTGCACGCTAAACGCCTTGCACATTATCGTGGCATTTATACAGCTTTTTGTGCTGGTTTAGTCATTGGTTGAGTTATTTGTTTCTTTCTAACTGTTTGATCAATAAATGCATCATTGCAAACTACAGTGCAACAGTCAAACCTGTTTCTGATCGGTATACAGCGATGGAAATTTACATAAACACACTGAACATCTCACAGGAAATTTTAAATATCAATTTTCTTTCCATCTTATTCTAAACTGTGAAGCCTTTTTTTGTTAAGGCTGGCTTCACTCTCTAAAGTTGGTTAAAACAACATGCATAGTGTCCTTTCAAAATAAACTTCCAATTTTTTCACAGGAAGTTATGTTTAGGCAACACAACCACTTAGTTAGGGTTAGGAAATGGTCGTGGTTGACGTTAACTTCACTGACTAACGACTCACATGACTGACGATACCGACGAGTCACATGACTACAGACTGACGTGGTAAAATAAGTCAACGTTACTTTTAGTTTCACACGGGACACGAACACTGGTCTCCTGGTTGAAAGTCTTGTGTTTGGACCATCCACCTGAACGGACTCTCACGCTATTAATACTACGTCACTTGCTCAGACTGTTGAATAACGCTGCGGGTGGGTTTACATTGGAGTTAGTTGAAAGCTTTCACCGTGCCACGGACTACGCTGACCACCACGGGGGATCGGGCCTTCTCGTCGCTGGGGCCACGTCTGTGGAACCAGCGACCAGGAACAATCAGGGCCTCAGACTCACTGTTTTTAAATCTAATCTTAAAACTCGCCTGTTCCTTTTAGCTTTCCCCTGGGATTTTATAATCACTATGATTTCATAGTATTTTTAGTTGCTTTTAACTTACGTCAGGAAGTAATTTGTCTATATGCACTGTCCCTGTTGTCCTGTTCACGTTGGTCACGTGTATATAATATTAACACTACTGCTATCGCACATAATTTACTTATAATTTATTTATAATGCACATATTTATTTACCTTTTATTTACCTTTATAACATAACTTTACTAGTGTTCTTATCCCTTGGATATTTGTTATTCTTATTTATTGTATGCCCTGTCCTATTCTTATTTTATGTACTGTCTTTTGTTAGAATCTGTGCTGCTGTGAAACTGCAATTTCCCCACGGGATAAATAAAGTGCTATCCTATCCTATCCTATCCTATAATTTTATTTGTCCTATTTTGACGATTTTAATCATGTGTTTCTTGTGTAAATTGTCTCAACGTTGTCTGTGATTGTTTTGCCTTTGTTGTGAAGCACCTTGAGATTTCGCTGTATTTTAAAGTGTGCTATATAAATTAAATTCATTATTATTATTATTTTAAGCCCGGTGCATCACATACTGATGCTAAATGGTGCCTCCGTGCATCGGTTTCTGATGCTGAGGGGCGCTGACCAAACAGAGGTATTTGATGAGTTGGGAGTGAGAACGGGTTGGCCACACAACTAGACACCACTAAATCCTATACACTGTACCTTTTAATGATTTTTAAATCTTTATTCATCTCTTTTGTCTTTATTTATCTGGTCATTAATCTTCATGAGGTGATCCCGTTTTATCACTGGGAAGAACACCACCTTCCTCTCCACAAACACACACATACATACGTATACACACACACACACACGTCCCTCAGTAATTAGCCTTATCCCATCAATCAGCTCCGTCTCATAGCGCTCCTGACGTCTTATGAATTTTTCAACTTGAAAAAGACGAAACGAGGAGCCTCCACCTTTTTAAATGTCAGGGTAAAACCCAGAGCACTCATTCACTTCAGTGACTGTTCTATATATATATCTCTCTCATTTGTTTATGTGTGTGTGAGGCTCCCTGCAGGGTTACAAAACCATCACGGCTGATTCAGGGACAGACTGACCTGTAAAATCTGTGGTCAAGTGGCAGAAATACACCAGAGGAGCTGGAGGTGAAAGTAACGGCTCACTAGGAGGTAAAAGCCTTTTAAACCTGATTTAGTCTCAGTGTGACAGCTGTGTGATTCACAGTGCATGAAGAAAATATCACTGTTTCAGATAAGATATACAGTATCTCTGTTGAATAAAAATAAAGAAGGCAAAATGAACCCAGACTACCAAGATAATATCTCAAAGAAGGATTTAACTGACATTTAAACAACTTCTATTAGAGTTAGAAATTTACTTTATTTTTTATTTTTGTCTTCCACTCTTCTTCCTGACCTGCATCACTTCATGGACTAGGTAGTAGTAGTAGTATCAGTAGTAGTAGTAGTAGTAACAGTAGTCATAGAAGTAGTAACAGTAGTGGTAGTAGAATAGCAGTAATATAATGCTAGTAGTAGAATGATTCAAGTTGAGTAGCAGAGGTAATAGTACTAGCAGCAGCACAATAGGTAGTAGTTGTAATGGAGTATCAGTGGTCATACAGTAGAAGTAGTTGCAGTAGTAGTAGTGGAATAGCAGTAATACTAGCAGCAGGAGTAATAGAAGAATAATACTAGCATGTAGTAGTAGTAATAGTAGTATTACAATAAGGTAGCAGTTCTGGTAGTAGTAGTACCTGTGGTTCTAGAAGTAGTTGCAGTAGTAGTAGCGGAATAGCAGTAATATTAGCAGCAGGAGTAATAGTAGAAGAATACTAGCATGTAGTAGCAGTAGTAGTAGTAGAAGCACAATAGGTAGTAGTAGAATGGTAGCAGTTTTAGTAGTATTATCAGTAGTAGTATCTGCGGTTCTAGAAGTAGTGAAGTCTTGAATTTCCCTCGGGATCAATAAAGTTACTATCTATCTATCTATCTATCTAAGTAGTTGCAGTAGCAGTAGTGGAATATCAGTAATAGAATACTAGGAGCAGTAGAAAAATACTAGCATGTAGTAGTAGTACAATAGGTAGTAGTAGAATGGTAGCAGTTGCAGTTGTAGTAGTAATAGTTGTAGTATCAGTGGTACTAAAAGTACTTGCGGTATTAGTACTGGGATAGCAGTAATATAATATTAGCAGCAGGAGTAATTGTAGAAAAATACTAACATGTAGGAGGAGTAGTAGTAGAGTGGTGGTGGTAGTAGTAGTAGTAGTAGTAGTATAGCAGCAGCACAATAGGTAATAGTATTAGTAGTCATAGAAGTACTTGCAGTAGTAGTAGTAGTAGTAATAGTAGACGAAGAAGCATGTAGTAGAAGTAAACATACACAATAGGTAGTACAAAAAGTACAGTATTTATTTAGTATTTTTACTGACCAGCACCAGTTCATTGGCTGATGTTAATTATATATTTAGTATTTTTGCTGATCTTAATCCTGTTTGGACTCTTTGATCTGCTCGTGCTCAGACATCATTACGAGCCGTGACTCAATTAAGAAAAGGGCACGAGACAGCTGTTTTGAATAAAGACCTCGGACTGAATGAACACCGGAAACAGACATGAGCCGTCAGTAGACACCGGAACAAAATCTGTCAAGAAGCTCTCATTTAGGAGTCGGCAGACGACCGCAGAAAGATCAAGGAGGACATTTAGATCCGACACCAGAGACCTTTCCTGTTATGATCCTCCACATGACCACGTTGATTATGTTAAGGAATATGTCTCCCAGTGACATTTAGTAGGATGAAACGAGGTTAATGAACCTGACTTGGAACGATCGTACCAACAAACCTCACAGAAAGAAGTTTAAGATAAGAATTTGAAAATGTTCTTGCATTAAGCCCAATGTCAGACTAATGCCGACCTCACACCAAACGACTTTTCAAGCAATTTCACTGTCGCAGACTTATTTCCAATGTCGGAATAAAATCACGAGTTTTGCTAGAGTTGCGGCGTGCTCCCGTGATCTCCATCGTTTAGTGTAAGTTGATCATAAAACTCAGTCCAAGCTGTCTTAAGTCAGTCTTTTTCTCACTTTCCGATAAAATCAAACATGTTTAATATTATCGTTAAGTTCAATGACACGAACATTGTCAACAACCAATAGGAGCGCTCTCTCCAGCACCAAACAGGAAGCAGCAAACGGGGTAGAAAGTAAACATGGAGGAATTGGTGGAGTTGTGGAGGGAACAAGAGCGTCTCTTTGACGTGTCCTCTCATTTGCACCACGATAGAGTGGAGAAGGAAAAAAGCTGCAGTGAGTATGCTATATGCTATAGCTAGCTAGCTAACCACTGTCCCAAACGGGGCTACTTGCAAGCTAATGTTAGCTACTGGAATGTTTGCTGTTTGCCTGCGAACTAACCGTACTAACTCTCTTTCTCTCATATATACACGTGTGTGTGACGATTTATATGACTGAAGCCAGCAATCTTCAGCTGAAATATACCCTTAGCTCGTAGGCTAATAGCAAACATTCCAGTAGCTAACATTAGCTTGCAATTAGCCCCATAAACACAGGACTTTCAACCAGGAGACCGCTATGTTGTATTCCGTACTGATGTTACGTTGTTTTTTTTACCTAGTTTACATACTTATTTTAAGCCCAACCATGATGTTTTTCCTAAACCTAACTAAGTGGTTTTGTTGTCTAAACCCAAGTGAGTGTTTTTGTTGCCACCTGCTAGTAGGCTACTGCACCTACGTTAACGCCTCAGAGAGACAAAACGTGACACTGACACGCTATCCTCTGGTGGAAAGGTGCGTCTATTACATGCGTTGGTGTAATATCGGGTTGGATATTTATAGCGAGTGATAACGCACATTTAAAAAGGTCCCAGAACGAAATGTCCCTCTCTAGAGCCATTTGGAGCAGAGCCAGTGTGTAGAGCGTGTGTGTACATGGGAAGTGAGTGGTGAAGCAAGAGAGAGAGGGCGGCGGCAACTGGAGCGAGTAACGTTATCGACTCCGGCCCAAGCAGGAAAAGTTAACAGAGTTTTGTTTGTCCGTTCTGGGCTACTGTAGAAACATGGCGGTGCAACATGGCGGACTCCGTGAAGAGGACCCGCTCCTAATGTAGATATAAACGTCTCATTCTAAGCTAACAAAAACACAACAATTCTTATTTTCAGGTGATTATACACTAAAGAAAACATACTTATTAATATTACATTCCATTTCTGCCAATAGATCCCCCTAAGTGTTACACACTGGTCCCTTAATGGCCTGATAAAAGTCAAATCGGGTGACATGCAAGACTGAAACCTCTCGCTTTTTATATTTAAATACATTTTCTAGTGAAAGTGTTGCTCATCGTTATGATATCACACCACTGATTTTTAATTAGTCTAGTAGTATTTCACCTCTGACTCAGAACTTCAATCACATGCTCACACAGATTACTTTCATAACAGGCAACTTTCTGCCAGGAATCTTTAAATATCACATTACATTTATTAATCGAGCTTGTAGTTGTGTCTCAGTGGGATTTATATCGGCTTCAGAGGTAATTCTGTACATCAAAAGCTGCTCTGATTTAAACTTTGAGTTCAAGTGGAGGAAAAGAAGATCAGCCCACATGGTTTCCTTTATTCCCATCAGTGGGAAGAGACTTCACAGCGATCTTTCCTTCTCTTCATGTATATTCTGCCCAAAAGGGTTCAGGGCAAGTTTAACATCTGCGTTGTGTGTGGGTTTTTTTAAGCATGCGTGCTATTTTCCTTCTCCTCCCTGAGCTTTATGACAATGTGTGAAAAGAAACTAATTGATGCAGACTTTATTCTAATGATATTCATGCCAGAGGAGCAGCCGTGGAACAAACACCTTTACACCGAGATCTAAAGCGTTAGGAAACTTGTCAGCTGTTTGCAGCATGTGATGTCTGAATATAAAGTCGTGGGGTGAAAACTAGACCTGGAACTATATGCCTTTCTGCCCTCAGTTCATAGCAAACTCCAGAGCTAAGATTAGTTTGTAAGAAGTATAAAAATATTCGCTCCTTCAAGTTTTGGTTCCTGTGAGGTTGGAAGAATAAACAACAAACAGAAAGTGTTGTGATTAGATATGTTGTTTTGACCCAAGTTTATCCAGCGTCACTTTCGCTGCTGCGTGTAGTTTTCAAACAGTTCAAAATATAAAACATCACACGACAAGTTGCTCGTTCCCCCGAGGAAACAAAGTCTTCAGATGCATAAAATAATAATAAAATCCTCTCCCCCCAAAAGACCGATTGCCCCAACATCTAATGTTAGCTGCAAACGTTAGCATGTCCAGCTAACAAGCCTACTATTCAGTGTCACATTCAATATCAGTGGTAAATGTAGCAGTGGTAGTACAACAGTTGTAGTACTAGTAGTAGAATGGTAGAATGTCTCAAGTAGAATAGCAGGAAGTATAGCAGCAGCACAACAGGTATAGTAGTAGTAGAATGGTATCAGTAGAAGTAGTTGCAGTAGCAATAGCAGCACAGTAGTATATATACAGAACAGTATCAGTTGTAGTAGTATCAATGGTCATAGAAGTAGTGGCAGCAGTAGAAGTGGAATAGCAGTACTAGCAGCTGTAATAGTAGAAAAATACCAGCATGTAGTGGTAATAGTAGTAGAATAGTAGGCTAGTAGTAGTAGCAGCACACAATAGGTTGTAGAATGGTAGTAGTAGTAGTAGTAGTAGTATCAGTATTGATAGAAACTGTAGCAAAAGAATATCAGTAGTACTAGCAGTAGGACTAATAGTAGACGAATACTAGCATGTAGTAGGAGTAGTAGCAGTAACACAACAGGTAGTGGTTGAATGGTAGTTGTAGTAGTAGTGGTAGTAGTATCAGTAGTCATAGAAGTACTTGCAGTAGTAGTAGTGGAATGGCAGTAATACGAGCAGCAGAAGTAATAGTAGAAAAATACTAGCATGTAGTCACAGTACTAGTAGTAGTAGTAGTAGCAGCAGCACAATAGGTAGTAGAATGGTAGTAGAAGTAGTAGTAGTAGCAGTATCAGTGTTGATAGAAATCGTAGTAAGAGAATATCGGTAGTAAATGTAGCAGTGATAGTACATTTGCAGTACTAGTAGTAGTAGTAGAATGATTGAAATTGAATAGCAGCAGTAGTAGTGCAGTGGGAGCAGCACAATAGGAAGTAGAATGGTAGCAACTTGTTGTAGTATCAGTATACATAGAAGTAGTTGCAGTAGTAGTGATAGTAGTAGAATAGTATTAGTAGTCCTCAACCAAAGAAATTCTTAGGCGACTAACACTCATACGATTTTGTCGATTAGTTGATTTAATCGACAGATCTGTAAAACTGAGTTTCTCCACAAAGAATCGCATAAAAGCACAACTTTAAATCTGGTGTTTACCAGAGATGAGCTCATAAGGTTCTTAGAAATAAGTCATTCATCATAAAGAAAGCTTAAAAAACGACTAAAGAAATCTTAGTCAACTAAGACCAAAACGACTGATTAGTCAACTAATGAACTGAGAGGGGGCAGTCCTACCATTACCCACAGGTGTTGCCTTTATTTGTTCCATTCTATCTACTTTTAGTTTAGTTTTACTTTGAAATCCTCCTCCAGCTGCGTCAGATCGACTCCCTCTGCTGCCGACACTCTCTGACTCTCAACCTCAACATTTCATCATGCTCATCAAACCAAAAGCTTTGTACCTCTGCATGTTCACCCACAGAGAGCTGCAACACATTCACCTCAAAATACTGACAGCAGAGGAGGTTCAAATATGTAATACGTGTAATGAAAACTGGATTTTTAACGTGATAGTCGTCACTGCATTTGCAATGGAGAAAAACTGTAATAACATAAACCTTCTGTTGGAAAGAAAATAAGAAACTAAACATGTACATTGTACTTTTATGGTGTGTTATTAGTTTTTTTACTAAAATATCTGAATACCAGTAATGGCAAGTAACAAGTACATCTACTCAAGTAGCCTACTGTACTTAAGTACAATTTTGAGGTACTTGCACTGTAATATTTCCATTTGATGCTACTTTATACTTCTACTACACAATTCAAAGACAAATATTGTACTTTTTACACATTTATTTGATAAATTTAGTTACTTTACAGATTCAAATTAATACTAAATATGATCAACAAATAAATTATGATATATTATGATAGATTAAACTACCCAGCAGTATATAAAGTAGTTAAAATGAGCTCCACCTTTAAGAGCTGCAACATTAACGTGATGAACACATTAATGCATCAATAATAATAATAATAATAATAATACAATGATATATTATTCTGAATTGGGCCGTTCTGTATAATGAGTACTATTACTTTGGGTACTTTACGTATATTTTGATGCCAATACTTTGGACTTTTACTTCAGTATTTTTGCACTGTAGTGTTGATACTTTTAATTCAATAAATGGTTGGAATACTTCTTCCTGAATATAAGTGATGTATTATTAGAGGGAGGCAGCTCACTTATACATCCAGGTTCAAATGCATGGGGGACGAACGTTGCCAAAATCCAAAATAAATGAATGAATAAATAAATGACTGCATAAATAAATAAATTCTCATTAAATGTTGCAAAACTATTATTAAAAATAAATGTAGCCATTGATCAGATGTGACATAAATTGATATTTCTATTTTAATTTGCTTCTTTCTTTATTATCTTTGTATAAATTCCCTTATCTATTTACTCTTCTGTTTAATTTTCCTTGTCATTTATTTATGTATTTATTTTTAAATGTATTCATTTATTTTTGGATTTATTTTTTATTTATTTTTGCACTTATTTTTATATTTATTTTAAATGTATGCATTTATTTATTTATTTCTGCACGATTTTCCCTTTGCATTTCACCCCTTATTTATTTTCCCAAACTTATTTATTTATGTATTCTTTTCTTTTACATTTCTTTATGCATTTCTGCCTCATTATGCAAATGAGGGGGCTGCAGACCGAGCTACTTGTAGTTGTTCATTTTTTTAGATTTAGATTTTGGTTACATTAACTAAATATTCTGCATAATTTCAATGCATTTCAATGTGTAGACCCATATTTACATTGAAATCTGGTCAAGTTAAACCTTGAGGTCTAAAAATGTCCAGTTTTATCCAACAGACTCTAACCTGCAAATCAACACATCCATGCTGACTGGGGTCACACAGTGAATCATTCCTCTGGAATGATTTTAGTTGTCAAACAGCAGATTCCCCCCCCCTGCTGTGACTGTTCCCGGTTCACCATTACCAGCAGCAGAGCTTCAGTAAGCAGATTTGTGCGGATGGATTTAAGCTGTTGCCTTCTGATTCGTCCACTCTGCTAAGTTATTCCTTCAGCAGCGGGCTGAGGAGACGGCAGAGAAACTGATCTACATAATGCTGTAAGAGCCTGGTGGCATCAAAACAGTAAATGGAAAAGAAAAATGAACCTTGGGGCTGAATAACGCAGGATCTGGTTACTGCGCGCTGCGCGCTGCGCGGTTTGGAGAGCGAAGCGCACCGCGGCTCAGTGCGTCAGATGAGCGTCCTCTCGGGAAAACTCTCACAGACTTCTCCTGTAACGCTCCTGCTTGTCTCGGGGCTGCTGGATACGGCTCATAGATGAAAACTACTGCGGAGAGAGTCGCTCTCCGTCGGACCAGGAGCCCGTCAGTCTTTGGCGCACGGCGGAACACCGGAGACCATGTCGGACATCTCCACTGATCTGAACAACGACACGCTGCCGGAGGCTGCGGTCACCAACTACAACTTCCCAGCGCTCATATTCGGGATTCTGCTGATTGTGATCATCGCTGGTGGAAACGTGCTCGTGTGCGTCAGCGTGTACGTGGAGAAGGCTTTAAAAACCACCACGAACTACTTCATAGTCAGTCTGGCGTTCTCAGACTTGCTGCTGGCGGTTCTGGTTCTGCCGCTCTTCGTTTACGCAGAGGTAAGCACCGACCTACCGGAGCCCGGAGGTGGATTACTGAACCAGGCTGCAGGGTACAAACCCGGGGGCACAAGAGGTCACGGGGAGGGGGGGGGGGCATGTTATCAGTATATGTACAGTGAGTGTCAGTCAGTGGGATCTGCAGCAGGAAGCTTTAGACACTCAGTCAGCCTTTCTGCACTTTAATTGGGAATTAAATACTGAAGTTCAGCTGCAGTCTGTCAACCAACAGCAGCACAAAACGACTACAACATAACAAAACCACTACAAAGACACGCAAAATGACCTCAGACAAACCAAATGACTTCATGGACATGCGAAACTACTACAAAGACACAAAAACGACTGTAAAGACAAGCAAAAATTACCACCGATACGCAAAACCAAAGACACGCAAAATGAACACCAAAATATGTAAAATTACTTAAAAGACACAAAACGACTGCAAAGGCATGCAAAATGACCACAAAGACAAGCAAAATTACTTAAAAGATAGTCAAAACGACCACGAAGAGACACCAAATGACCACAAAGACACAAAAAGACTGCAAAGATGAGCAAAATGACTGCAAAGACACTCAAAACGACCACGGAGAGACACCAAATGACCAGAAAGACATGCAAAACGACTGCAAAGGCACGCAAAATTACCACAAAGACACGCAAAACCGAAGACACGAAAAAACACCAAAATATGCAAAATTACTTGAAAGACACGCAAAACGACTGCAAAGACACTCACAACAACCACAAAGAGACGCTAAACGACCACAAAGACATGGAAAATTACATAAAAGACACACAACACGACCACAAAGAGACACAAAAACACAACAAAGTTGTGCAAAATGACTACAAATAGACACTAAACGACTGCAAAGATAAGCAAAACGACCACAAAGATACACAAAACCAAAGAAATGCAAAACTACAAACACACGCAAAATGACCACAAAAACACGCAAAAATGACAAAAGACGCGCAAATAAGACAAAAAAACACTACAAAGTTGTGCAAAATTAATACAAAGAGACATGAAACGACCACAAAAACGTGCAAAACAACTACAAAAAACAATAAAATTAACTTAAGGGGACGTCAAAAAAACAATATGACTACGAAGACACTGACGGTCACTTTGTGTCTCTTTCAGGCTGGTGTTTTGCTCCAGTGTCAGATGGTGGGGGGGGCCTTTTACATGTCTGTGCCCCGGAGCCCATTGTTTTAATATCCATCCATGACAGTAGCTTGCATCACACCTAACACCTGCAGACATGTTACACTACACAAAGAGCAGAGTGTAAAGAACACACCTTTACGTGGTGAGAAGTCTAATTAAGCTCACAATACTCAAGTAAAAGCAAATATTTGAGATATCCTGGTTACAGTTATAAAAAAGATCAACGCTTGAAGTAATCTGACCTGGGAACGTTGCCCATTAAACCCACCAGAACCAGTTCATCATGGCACAAATAGATCCCGTACTGAGTCATGCTGCCTCTCATGTCTTTAATGAGGATTAATTAGAGACAGGGAGACACTGGGGGTTCGTACTGGTTATTAGGAGAGGCATGATCCATGAATCACAATATTCCTGGTAATATAAACACGTTTAAAATAGTAATCTAGCCCTTATTAAAGTATTAAAGCCACCTGCCCACTGGCCTGTCTGTCTAAATATCTGTCTGTCTCCGAGATGAGGCTTCCCCCTTAAATCCTCTTTAATTAGCTGCATTGGTGATCTTGTTACCTGTGCCAGCGGCTGCTGCAGCCAGTTAATCTACCGAGTGTCACGCCGGTGCATCGTCCGCATGCACTCGCTGGATTAGAGGAGTCAGTCTGAAAGTTAAAACCTCTCCATGTTCACCTGAGGAGAAGTCAGGAGAGGAGAACGTGTTTTACTGGAGGAATGTTTGTCTCACCGCTGAGCTGCAGTGGTGCAACGGGATTAAACATATTTATTCTCAGATTTAGGGCAGCTAATCAGTGTGTGTTTGTGTGTTTCTTTCTCTCTCTGTGTGTAGTTCCAGGGTGGAGTTTGGTCCTTGAACATGCTGATGTGTGACGGCCTGATGACCATGGATGTGATGCTGTGCACCGCATCCATATTCAACCTCTGTGCCATCAGCGTGGACAGGTATGTGTGTGTTTGTCTGGTCAAGGTTTGGATAAATAAATCACTCACCCCTGTACAGCTGCTACATGAGGGGCTTCAGTTTGGTGTTTACTGTGTGAGACAACGGAGGAAGGGAATGAGGAAACCAGTGGTGGGAGGGCGAGGATTCCTATTTATCTGACAGTTTGAAAACAAGACTCAAATATTACCCATAAATCAATCAGACACTGTGTTTAAAGGGACTGTATGCAAGCTTTTACACATATAAACGTTTTTTATTGCCACTGTGTGAAAAGGTTGTAACCTAACCTAAAAAATGAGACCTTCCGTGACTTTCTGGGTTTCCTCTATCAGCCTGTAGTCTGCTTTCAATGCGAAGGATGTGGGACGTTTTTTTCCGGGAAAATCCAACGGATGTAACGTCATACGCACTGGCGAGTGCCTTTATTTTCAGCTCCGCTACAGAGCTAACTGTGTACAACCATAGCTAACGTTCAGTTAAAAATGGAGTCCGCTAACGTAAACAAACGACCAGCAACTCAGACTCCAACAGAAACTCCGCAGAAGCACAAAAAACAAAGTTATATCTAGTGAAGCATCTATGTAGTGCAAGCACAAGCAACAGGGCGCTGACTGCCGTTGACGTAAAGAACACAGGCGTCACTGTTAAGCAATTTATGATTCCTACATAGAGTCCCTTTAAAATTAGACAACACTTTAAAATCCTGCTCCGTTCTAGCAGAGTTCACCACACTGAGTTCCTAAGAGGAGACGAGTGTGATCCTCCTGCACTCAATATCAGTTCATTACAGGTCTAATGAAGGCGCGACGAGTCCATTTAGTCCATTAGCTGAAATTAAAATTCACCAAAACAATCGAGGTGTGAAGTGATGGAGGTGATTCTTTCACCTTTTGTTAAAACAACTGGAGTGCTGCATTTTTCCTGTATTTGTTTTGGGGAAACAAACACATTTTAACAAACTCCTGGCAGGAAAAAAAAAATGCTCCAAATTAATGATTACAAAAGCTAAAAAAGACAAGTAGAACAAATGTGGACTAGTGTGACCTTTCACTGTAGCTCGAACAAAACAAGTGAAGATTTAAGCAAACTCACACACATCTGTTTTGTGTTAATTTCTTACAAAATTCTACAATTTTGTTTTTGGTTTGATTGACTGAAAGTTTGGGACACAAACTAAACATTACACATGTTTTTAACTAGTGCTGGGTATCGTTTAAACTGTTCCATACAATAGGACAACATGATACCTGAATTTCAATACAGATACCCAAAAAACGCTTTTTTAAAACCTCGTTTTGAAAAAGGTTTGTACAAAAACCTTTTATTTCATTTCAAAATCTGCAGTTCTTCTCAGCTCTGTGGAGCGTTTTAGCAGCTTTCAGCTCGTTTGTTTTGGTTTTTACTTTCAAGCAGCAGCTGTTTTCTATGAAAAAGCTCTGAGAAACTCAATGTAGAGAACTAACGTTAGCTGGTGAACATAGTCAGGCTGTTCTCGTACAACGTCCGTAGAAAAGTAATGAACTGTAATTTGTGTATATCCCACGAAATCATTTCGTATTTAATCCACGTAATTGTGAACCAGGAAGTATAAAGATGACAAACACCACATAGGGAGGAGGTCGGGGTGGATGGGTGGGTCCAAAAACACCAGACTTTCACCCAGGAGACCGGTGTTTGTGTCCCATGTTAAACCAGAAGTCTTCCATACTTCAGTAACGCCACTTTATTTTAACTAAAGCTGCCCCCTCTTAATCAATTAATCGCCTAATTGGTCGTTTTGGTCTTAGTCGACTAAGATTTCTTTAGTTGATTAGTAATTTTTTTATGTTTTCTTCATACTGAATGACTTATTTCTAAGAAACTTATGAGCACATCTCTGGTAAACACCAGATTTAAAGTGGTGCTTTTATGTTAATCTTTGTGGAGAAACGCAGTTTTACAGATCTGTCGATTAAATCAACTAATTGATGTGTTAGTGTTAGTCGACTAAGAATTTCTTTGTTCGAGGACAGCCCTAATTTTAACCCAAACCACGATCTTTTCCTAAACCTAACTAAGTAGTATTGATTAGTTTAGTTTTCTTGTTGCTGGAGAACGCACGGAAAATGAGGAATAACTCTTCAAGATATTATACGAACTGCTGTATGAGGAGACGTTGACATAGTGGAGCATTTAACAGCTAAAGAGCCAGATATTTCCCTCAGGAGTTGGAGACCAAACCAGATATTAAAAAGAGTGAACAGACTAGAATTGTACTCTTCAGGTTGACAGAAACATGACTCAAAATAAATGTTGCTCTGTGTCTGCTGGATGCGTAGGCAGCTACTTGCAAACACATTTGCCATATCAACTTTGTAAAGGTGATAATGTCAGTGTTGTGTTTACAGCTTGTTACGTTGCCTCCAAGTGGCCAAAATATATCAATGAATGTAGATTTACATGTTTGCTTAAATAAAATACAGTATAAAACTGTAAATGTCTGATCAAAGAATCAGTAAACAAGATTATAAATCTGACATTTCATGCTCCGTGCTACTGAAAGTTGGCACAAAGAATGAGTTGAGGTTTAATACGCAGCAGTAGTTTCAGAATAATTATACACCAGAACAGAAAGTGCTACAAATCAAGCAGTGTGGATACTGCAGCGAACAGTAAATTACTTATTTACTGCTTGTGTTAGTCTCTGGTGCTGAAGACAGAATAAAACTCAGTGTTAATAGAAAACAAAGCAGATGGGAGCTGCAGAACATCTCTGCATGACAAATGGACAATTTATATTACACACATAAAAAAAACTTTAAAAAGTAGAAATTAACAGCGACCGCTGACTTTCTGTCTGGAGCAGCAGGGTGATGCCCTTATGTACCTTTTTTATTTCCTTTTCTGCAACTACTTCAATAAAATAGGAACATTATGAGTGAATGGAGTGGAGAGAAAACATTAGACAGTTTTTTTGTTTTGACTTTTTTAGCATCTGGCACTTAAATTACTAGATAAGTAACCCTTTAAATTACACATTAGAAATAACAGGAATCCTGTAATATACTTTAATGAAAAATTAAAGTTTTGGTGTGACTTTTAATTACTGAATAATATCTGATAAATACTTAGTAATTGAATGAATGAGAAGGAAAGATTTATTAGGTATTAAGTAGGGCTGTCAAAGATAATAATAACGCGTTAACGCAAATTCGTTATTCATACGAGCTTGTCGCGAAGGAGGTTAAATAACGCTCCAGACTAAATCTTGGCAAGGAAAAACTGGCATGGTCATTTTCAAAGGGGTCCCTTGACCTCTGACCTCAAGATATGTGAATGAAAATGGGTTCTATGGGTACCCACGAGTGTTGTTAATTGATTTCCAATAATAAATACATACATACATTTGCATAAAGCAGCATATTTGTCCACTCCCATGTTGAGTATTAAATAATTGACAAATCTTCCTGTAAGGTGCATTTTGAACAGATAAAAAATGTGATTAATTTGCGATTAAGGCAATTAACTATGGACAAACGTGATTAATCATGATTAAATATTTTAAATCGATGGACCGCCCTCGTATTAAGTAACCGCTTTAACAACAGTTTAGTCTATTTAACATGTTCTTTAGAGTTTTAACTCTTCTTCCGTTGTTTTGCAGGTTCATTGCCGTGTCCATCCCACTAAACTACAACCGGAGACATGTGGACCAGCGTCAGCTCGTCCTGCTGTCGGCCACCTGGCTGCTGGCCCTCGCCGTGGCCTCGCCCATCATGTTTGGCATCAACAACGTGCCTGACCGCGACCCCAGCGAGTGCAAACTGGAGGACAACAACTACGTGGTGTATTCCTCCGTCTGCTCCTTCTTCATCCCCTGCCCCATCATGGTCCTGCTCTACTTCGGGGTTTTCCGCGGGCTGCGACACTGGGAGGAGACCCGTAAGGTCAAACTGCGCAGCAGCATCGAGGCCTGCAGGAAGCTGCAGCACGCGGCCGTCGCCACCGCCCTCCCCCCGCTGGCGGGCACCATCCCCGGGCCTCTGCCCATGCCTCTGCCCAGGATCATCGAGAGGGACTTGGCCCAGTCTCGGCTGGACGATACGGACGACTACATGCAGCAGGAGATTCCCTATCCTCGGCAGTACAGGGAGAACTCGGTGCCCACGATCACGTTCAGCCAACAGCTGCACAGGAAGAAGAGAGCCAAGATCAACAGCAGGGAGAGGAAAGCTATGAGGGTGCTACCTGTTGTTACAGGTGAGTGTTCACGTCCTCCCTCTCCTCCAGTCAGAGGCAGATCTAAGTACAGTTAAAGAACCATGTTTCAAAGAGTTTGTAGGATTTTGCGGCATCTAGCGGTGAGGTGTTAGATTCAACTGAAACTTCTCCCGTGTGCCAAGTGTGTAGGAGAACTATGTAGATATAAACGGATCATTCTAAGCTAAACGAAAACACAATGATTCCTAGTTTCAGGTGATTATTCACTAATGAAAACATACTTATTGATATTATATTACATTTCTACCAATGGATCCTCCTAAATGGTACGCACTGTTCCTTTAATCCTGAACTACCAATCACTACTTTAAAGCTCTGTGAGCCTCAATACACCCAGAGTTTGCTGCTGGCAGCACGTGTAGTTCAAGCTTTGGTGCAGGGG
The DNA here is from genome assembly GCA_916701645.2 of Sebastolobus alascanus. Classification (NCBI taxonomy): domain Eukaryota; kingdom Metazoa; phylum Chordata; class Actinopteri; order Perciformes; family Sebastidae; genus Sebastolobus; species Sebastolobus alascanus. The sequence goes on from CAKAOJ020000517.1 coordinate 56,558, forward strand.
TCGGTTTCACAAAACCAATTATCTATGAGCACCACTTAAACACGCCCCAGAATGCTCCACAATTCCCATTCCCTATTGGTTACACTCCCAAAACACTGAATCCTACATTTCCCATAATGCAACTTGATAGAGTCCTTCATTACTCCCTCTCTGATTGGTTAAATTCAATGTCTTTCAAACTCTATGTTAGTTTATAACTCTGGATTTCTGTTGATTAAAAACAAATTGTAGTCTCCGAGCTCAAGCTGACATTACTCTGATGACATCACTATGACATCATCAGGGGAGGCACAGAAGTAATAATATGAAAAAAAATATTGTTTTTAGTAGCTTCTTGTTACTCTTCAAAATAAATGCTTCTTTTACTTCTTTATGTTTCTCCTCAGTAGTGTCAGTTCTACATCTTTCTGTTTGTACACCAACAACAGCTGAATATCTTATAAATGTGTTCACAGATTTTAAAGTTAGACTGTGGGCCAACCAGTGTTGGGCAGTAACGTGTTACTCAGTAAGGCGGTGGGTCTTTTAGGTGCTGTGTGCACTGTGTGGGCGTCTCCATGCGCACTTTCCATTTTGGTTCATGTATGTGTAGCAGTGCAACGTGCACAACGTTTGGGTGAAGGTGAATATAGATCAGCAGGTGTGGTGATTATTAAATACTCTCTCAGCCAGTCACATCACTGATCATCTCATAGGTGGTCTCAACAGTAGAATATCTAGTCGATAACTATCCAGTCTGATGTGTGTAGAGCTCTGTATGGAAACTGTGGCAGCCTGGTGTCATTTTCAGGCGATTTAATGAAGGTAAACAGTGCGTAACGGCACTTCGCTCTGCGCTCTTGCGCGGCACGTTTCAGAGGCTGCAGATTTATCAACACGTGTCCTGCTGCCTTCAGATTATGCAGGGATTTCATGAACTTAAGGAGAAGCTTTTCATACTAGGGCTGCACAATTTTGAAAAAATATCTAATTGTGATTATTTTGACTGATATTGCAATTGCGATATGATTTGCGATATTAGAAGGGATGTTTATTTATACATCATTCTCATTTTCATTCAAAGACAAAATGAGTATGGTGTGATTTTTGCGTGGATCTTTCAGCACCACATTATTTAATTTAAAATGGTATTTTGACACACATTTCACCTTAAACAAATATAGCAAATATTTCCTCCTCATCCTGTGATTTGAAAATTGCAGTAGACCATACACCGATCAGCCACAACATTAAGACTACTGACAGGTGAAGTGGATAACATTACTTATCTCGTTACAATGGCACATGGCAGTGGGGGGGATATATTAGACAGCGAGTGAACATTTTGAACTTTGAACTTTGTGTTGGAAGCAGAAAACATGGGCCAGCGTAAGGATGTGAGTGACTTTGACAAGGGCCAAATAGTGCTGGCTAGACGACTGGGTCAGAGCATCTCCAGAACTGCAGCTCTTGTGGGATGTTCCCGGTCTGCAGTGGTCAGGACCGACCAAAAGTGGTCCAAGGAAGGAGAACCGGTGAACCGGCGACCGGGTCAGACCCGAGGCTCATTGATGCACGTGGGGAGCGAAGGCTGGCCCGTGTTGTCCGGTCCAATAGAAGAGCTACTGGAGCTAAAACTGCTGAAAAAGTTAATGCAGGTTCCGATAGAAAGGTGTCAGAACACACAGTGCGTCGCAGTTTGTTGCGTATGAGGCTGCGTAGCCACAGACCGGTCAGGGTGCCCGTGCTGACCTAATGTTATGGCTGATCGGCGTATTGCGATTTCGATAAAATTTGGATTATTAATTGTGCAGCCCTATTTCATACAGTATAAAGCAGTTGTGCACAGCAGATACTGTAATTAATTAGTTTCTGGTGAAGGATGAGGCACTTTTGTACATTTGCACTGTGCATGCAAAGATCTATCACTGTGATCAGTATGTGCAATTTGATGCAGTTCTTTATCCAGACGCAGTTTGTGAAAGTAACATATTTACAGTAGAGGATTGGCAAACGTACGAGGTCTTTTAAGAGTCTATAATTTTCTTTAACAAGTATGAAATTTTATGTATGGAAAGCTATCGAGATTCAGCTGTTTTTCCGAGCCCTCAGCGTCAACAGAGTGGCTTCATTCAAACGAATAACAGGGCTGTATTTTTTCACCAAGGGTTAACGTTAAAGGTCTAAACAGTTATTTCATCAGTACAACCGTTTAATATCTGACTGATTATGGTCGGACGTCAGGCAGGTTGAGTGCCTCTTGTTCTTTAGGGCGTTATTTATTTACATAAATTGATTTCTAAGAACCAAACAAACGTCTGAAGCGATTCTTTCTATTGCTTTCTCTTCAATATTTGTAAGGAAATTGTACCATTCAGACGGCAACAACCGACTCACTGAAGGATTACCTTTCTGGTGTTTGTTTACTCGTAGAAGATGTTATAAAAGTTTTTCAAGTGAAAATGTTATTTTTACTGTGCTGTCAGGGGACGTTGTGCCTTTCATTACAGCCACTTGTGCATTTCAGTTATCTGTTTATTCACTGAAGCAGGAAATGAAAGTAAAATTGCTGGTGACAGTAGGTGAGGTGTTTAAGTGCTTGACAGTTCAATATGGTAATTACGACCCCGTTTAAAATAGGCACTGCAGCAGCTGTGTTTGGCGCATATTAATCAAACAAGATAAATTATAAACAAATTTCTCATATTTTCAGAACCAACAGCATCTCTGTTCCGTGAATTTTCTTTCACGTGTTCCCAGAAATGTTTACCTCGCTGCATGTTTTGGAGGATAAAATGGACGTTGGACTCTTGAGGTTGATCAAAACAGTTAATTAGCTTTTGCACTTTGTGTACACAGTTTAATTAATGTTTGCAGCTCAGGTACCGTTAGGTGTTGAGGATGCCCGACGCTCTTGCAGGTTCACTGTGAGCGCCGATTTAAAAACGTCACCTCTGACTCGCCGTCTCTCAACAAGCAGGGCCATTATAGCTTAAAGCCCTCAATCCAATTATTATGTAACACGTGATGCTACAGTCGCACCATCTCTCCTCACAGACAGGCTCTGATTCGTTCACTGTTTGGACCAATGACCCACATCAGATTACCACATATATGCAGTATTTATACAATTTACTACGGCTGCAAACTGCCGTGCTCAGCAGATTTACAGCCAGCGTTAGTTTAGTGACGTACGGCAGCACACGGCGGTACAACACCATAAAACCATCCACACTAATTTACGTCAACAGTAAAGAGTTTCAACATGCAGAGCTAAGCCTCGTCTGCAGAGCACAAACTGATTCTATACAACACTAACGTCAGTAGTCTGCAGAGGTAAACAACACAAGAGCATAAATAACTCTTTTTATGGTTTAACAAGTTCTTTCCTCATTAATGCCTATTTATATATAGTTTTTATCTCACAAGGCATGTGCAATATTTTTCACCTCTTTCTTATTTGGATTGTTTGAATTGCCTTCTTTGTCTTTATATATACTTTATGAATGTCTTTGGCTACATATTGTACGTATAAGTTGATTGCTGGTGTGTGCAGCACTATTGCCCAAGAAAAATTATCTTTTCTTAACTTATCCTAACGACCAATATCTGACAACATTTATGCGTTTCTTTTTAGTTTTTTCCCCTTATAAATAAAACTGTACCCACTTTATCATTTTCCAAATATCTATTTAAAGACCCCCTCCAGCCTTGTTTTAAGATATTTAAATGATTGTCCATAGTTAATCGCAAATTAATCACACATTTTTTATCTGCTCAAAATGTATCTTAAAGGGAGATTTGTCAAGTATTTAATACTCTTATCAACATGGGAGTGGACAAATATGCTGCTTTATGCAAATGTATGTATATATTTATTATTGTAAATCAATTAACAACACAAAACAATGGCAGATATTGTCCAGAAACCCTCACAGGTACTACATTTAGCATAAAACAATATGCTCAAATCATAACATGGCAAACTGCAGCCCAACAGGCAACAACAGCTGTCAGTGTGTCAGTGTGCTGACTTCACTATGACTTGCCCCAAACTGCATGTGATTATCATAAAGTGGGCATGTCTGTAAAGGGGAGACTCGTGGGTACCCATAGAACCCATTTTCATTCACTGATCTGGAGGTCAGAGGTCAAGGGACCCCTTTGAAAATGGCCATGACAGTTTTTCATCATCAAAATTAAGCGCAAGTTTGGAGCGTTATTTAACCTCCTTCACGACAAACTAGTATGACATGGTTGGTACCGATGGATTCTTTAGGTTTTATAGTTTCATATGATACCAGTATGTTCACTCTAGCTTTACTTAGTTAGCAACTAACTAAAACGTCAAAACAAATTTGCGTTAATGAATAATTAATTAAAAATACAAGATAGACATTTGTATTAAAGGTTCCTAAAAATAACAGGAAAACTCATCTCTGATGAAATATTCACAGGAAATAATCTGCTCAAAATGTATCCAAATCACTCATTTACACACAAACTTCCTGCAGTTATGGTGTTCACTATTTGGGTTAATTGTACAGTTTATCAGTTGTTCTGTACAGTAATTGTTATGCATTGAATATAATATGAAATATCGATAAAATGTCACTTAGTCACGGGTCGTCAGATTACTCAATGATAGAAAAGGGGTCCCTTTGGAAAAAAGGTTGGGAGCAACTCTTCTAAGGTACTCTACGCAAACATGCAAACGCTCTGTGATGGACGAACTAAATAATATAACTTTGTAATCTGTTATATATATATCTGTGATAAGATAAAGACCGGTAATATCTGCCACGTCGCTACTAGCACACTGAAAAGTAGGTAAAGATCAAGTTCCTGTCTTGCTTTTGTGCCTAAAATACTCTAAACTAAATATACAGAACAGACACAGATCCCTACAAAACATAGTTTTATCAGACCTGAATGCATCTTATGAATAAAAAGTGATGTATGATGTCCTACTGACAGTACAGCTGTGGCACATTATGCAAAGTCCTCCAATCTCCTGGAAAGAAAGACATAAATCTCATCCATCAAAGTCTCAACACAAAGCTAATAAATCGCTCCGACCCGTTTTATCACCAACATGCGACGACACCTGAGACAAATGGCCTCAGTTTGATTCAGCGACGCAGTTATTCATAGTGCTCGCCGATGAAGGAAACTAAGCGTATTAAAGGAGGAGTTATCATGTGAACAGAGAGCTCACCTGTGTTTGTTCAGCTACAGATGGACCTCTGGTTTTACTTTGAGGAGGAGGATATAAATCATGTTTTCACACTCAGGTCTCTAAATGGGACAGTAAAGGCAAAATTACCCTTGAATCTCTGTCCCTGTGTGGTCGGTTGAGTTAACCCTTAAAAGCCTAGCGTAGCATCGATGCTACGTGAGACATGTTTCTATAAAACATTATGGTTATAACCGAAATCATTCACTCATCACTCCTCCCTACTCACTATCTAGAGTTAATTACACAATTAAAACGTGCCAGATCAAAGTCGGCTGGCGGACCATCCATAATAAATACCAACACGGTCTCACGGCAGTTCGTGAAATAGTCACAAAATTTGATGTATCTTATTCGTGTACATAGACACAAATTTCTCCTTTTTTTTTGACGCTCAGCACGACTTTCAACAACTTATTTTTCGTGCGTTTTCCTACGAATGTCCAGCAACACGTTTCAATTTCTGCTCCAGTCTTTTCAAAACGAAACTACTTAGTTAGGTTTAGGAATAAATCGACTTGGTTAGGCTTAGGCAACAAACTACTTAGTTAGGTTTATGAATAAATCGACTTGGTTAGGCTTAGGCAACAAACTACTTAGTTAGGTTTATGAATAAATCGACTTGGTTAGGATTAGGCAACAAACTACTTAGTTTAGGAATAAATCGACTTGGTTAGGATTAGGCAACAAACTACTTCGTTAGGTTTAGGAAAAGATCGACTTGGTTAGGGTTAGGCAACAAACTACTTAGTTAGGTTTAAGAATAAATTGACTTGGTTAGGATTAGGCTGGGATATAGTGCTCAGTTAGTGACCATCGTCAAAGAACGTATATTGCCAAGAACTGAAAGTCAGTTGTTCGTTCCATCGCAGCATCACCGCCCTGCAGCAGAGCTACGCTTCTGCCATTTTGGACTGAAAGCGACTACTGGACGCCAGTAAAACGTCCGCCTACAAAATTAAAACAAAATTATTTCTATTCTATTGTCATATTCTACCAAAATGACCTGTGTTGAACGATAAAATATTAAAAATATAATAAGAGTTTTCAGTCCAAAATGGCGGCAGCTGCTGTTGACACGCTTGAGTTTCGTCTCTTTACTTCTATACGCTTTGCCATCGTTGTACACTACTTTTCACAATGCATTGTGGGATATTTTGAGTCCAGTATATAGGGTATAATAATTCTCACTACACATTCGGACAGCACTACAAAATGGCAAACGTAGTGAGTGATTTCGGACACAGGCTAAATAACTTTGGAACCTTTCATGATGGAAAAGGTGTAGATCTTACAGCTGCAACGATTAAATTAATCGCCAACTATTTTGATAATCGATTAATCGGTTTGAATTCTTTCTTAAGAAAAAAAAAAGTCTAAATTCTCTGATTACAGCTTCTTAAATGTGAATATTTTCTGGTTTCTTTACTCCTCTATGACAGTAAACTGAATATCTTTGACTCGTGGACAAAACAAGACATTTTAGGACGCCACTTTTTGGGCCATTTTTCACCATTTTCTGACATTCTATAGACCAAAGAGCTAATCGATTAATCTAATGAACTAATAATCGTTAGTTGCAGCCCTAGTGTAGTTGCACCCAACTTCACACGGAGCTCCTAAACCCCTTAATACAACTTTTCACATTGAGAAAAACAAAAATCCCCTGGTCGACTATGGAGTTATTCAACAAAACACAAGTTTTTTTTTTTTATGTCAAATATGGTATGCTCACACAAAGGTAATGCATGATGGTGACTTTTCACTGCACCAGAAAGAAACAGTAGTTTACCCTGAATGATATCATGTATAACACTTGATACTGACTGAAAGAATAAGCTCAGAATTGGCAAAAATATAAATCTATGTCCAGGCGTTTCTTTGCAAATGGAGGCTCTACAGAGTTAATATTTAAAGTTTTTCTGCTTCTGTATCTTCGTCCTTCCTGTGGCACTAAAATGCACGATTTTCTTTTGAGGGAAGAGAGAAAAAAAAAAAAAGTCAAGAAATCCAAAATTTATCGAAACCCCCTGAGCAGGAATGTCACGAGTAAAAATTATGAGACAGCAGGCTCGTTACATTTCTACTTCGTCTCTAATGAACTCCGTCTGGTCGTGAATCATTTACAGTCACGCTGTCAAGTCACAATGAGACGCATCGTCTTCATGCGACACGTTTCCCCGTTGAAGCCGAATCTTCAGGCGGGACAAAAGTATAAATTAATGAGAGATCGGTTACGAGGAGAGAGGGACTTCTCTTAGAGATGAGACGGGTGGAGGGATGGGGTTGTTAGAGTTTTATGATCTGCCTGCAGTTACAGCACGAGGTCGTCCGTTAAGTTATATTCTCACATTCAGCTTGACACTTATTTTCCATAATAAGGTATATTAAATCATTCAAAAAGATGGGCTTGAAAATAGAGCGCTGTACCTGTAATCTTACGTTTGTATCTGCAAACATTTAAATCAAAGCTTTTATATTTAAGTCTGATCTTTTTTGACTTTGAACATTTAGGTTTCTGCCCCTAAACGTTTGTTTATTCAATTACATGTTTGCAAGCTTCCACCTTCTGTCCATCTTTGATCTCCTCTGTTCTTGGGTTAAATCAGATTTATTATACATCACACACTTAAGTGTTTTCAGGTCATTTCACCTGCTTTAGTAAAGTTATAATCTCTAACAGCCTCACTGTAGCAGCTCTGAAGTCTATCAGTCAGAGGTTAAATGTCCTGCCCTCTGTAAATCCTCAGTTTAGTGTAATAATGATACAGTACGCAGTGGTGGGAAATAACTACTTACATTTATGGAAGTACAATTCTGGGCTATGTTACTTGAGTATTTCCTTTTCCTGATACTTTATACTTCTACTTCACTATAATTCCTCCCACCACCAAAACATGTAATTTTCCAGCATTATGAGTAGCTTTAAAACTGAGCCTGCTACAACCTAAAAATCGCACGTTGCGTTAAAGAAATTATTGACGTCAAAACAAATTTAGCATTAGCGCTTTATTATCACGTTAACTTTGAGAGCCCTAGTTAATACAGATTTATTATACATTAAATGCTAAAGTGTTTTGGTCATTTCACCTGTTTTTGTAAAGCAAGAATCTCTAACTGCCTCACTGTAGCAGCTCTGAAGTCTATTAGTCGGATGTTAAATGTCCCTTTTCACTTTTAAATCCTCTGTTTTCTCTACACAGTTCTGTGTACTAAACCTCTCCACGTAGTAAATATGTGAAAAGACTGTGAGGTTTCTTTTATCACATGACTTGTAAAATGAAGTTTGCAGACTCGAAACTGAAAGAATAAGCATATAAAGCAGAGTTAACAGGAAGAAACCTAAATCTTCAGACTCAGCAGCACATCTGTCGACAGCTGGCTGTGAAGGGAGAGTTAAAGCAGACAAGACATCATTAAAACTGGAGGAGAAGGTCGGACACATTTTGATTTATAACTTCTAGAGATATGACTCTAGGATTGATTAAAAAAAAATACTACTACTACTACCTTTGACATTGACTTAGTGTTTTATTATTGTAATAATGATGCAGTAGGCAGTGGGGGAAAGTAATAAAGTACTATTACTGAAGTAATGTACTGAAGTTCAATTTTGGGCTACATGTACTTGACTTTGAGTATTTTCATTTGCTTATACTTTATACTTCTACTCCACTATAATTCAGAGGCAAATGCTGCACTTTTTACTCCACTAAATTGATTTAATACATATCCACTCTCATAACCATTTTTTTGTCTCTTTTTGTTTTTATTTTTCTTAATCATTTTTTTAAATTATTATCCGTATTTTTTCTATTCTTTTTTTTTTTTTTTTCATTTTTGGCTCTTTTTTGTCTTTGGGCTTCATGAATCTGCTCTTACTTGCTGATATTTCTATATTATTCCTATATTTTATGAGGATGCATATGTATTGATATTGTATCATATTTCACTGTCCAATGTTATGTTGTGTGTAAGAAAATTCAAATAAATAGATTGCAACGTATTTTACATACAAAACACGTGGTAAAATGCATCATTATTTATAAGTTTATCATGTGTTTTGTACGTAAAATATATCATATAAAATACTCAAAAGCAGCTCCACCTCGCAACTTCAACAGAAATATACTACTTATACATGAATGCATCAGCAATAATTACTCAATATATAATAGTGAAACACTTCAGCATTATGAGTACCTTTACTTTAGACACTTAAAGTACATTTTGCAGATAATACCAACGTTCTTGTGCTTAAGTAATATTTGCAATGCAGGGCTTTTACTTGTAGTGGAGTATTTTCATAGTTTGGTATTAGTACTTTTACTTAAAGGGACAGTGTGTAGGATTTGATGGCATCTAGTGGTGTGGTTGCAGATTGCAACCAACTGAGTACTCACTCCTCCCTTTCCAAGACTGCGGTAACGTGAGCCGCCGAGTGCAAAACCGTGGTAACGGCGTTTGCCTCACTCATGATAACACTACTTTTGGAGCAACAGAAGTCAGACGGCGGCTGGCGGTACCACGGTTTTACACTCTGCGGCTCACGTTACCGCAGTTTCACAAGCGTGTCGGAGAACTACGGTGGCCTTCAGGTAACGTAAAAACATGAAAAGCTCTCTCTAGAGCCGGAGTTTGGTTTGTCCGTTCTGGGCTACTGTAGAACAAAAACACGATTCTCAGTTTAAGGTGATTATACGCTAATGAAAACATAGTTATGAATATTATATTCCCTTTCTGCTAATAGATCCCCCCAAATCCTACACACTGTTCCTTTAAGTAAAGGATCTGAGTTGTTTTTACACCTCCTGCAACTAAAATGAAAAATAAGTAACTAAATAAAGTCAACATGTCTGAACTCAGCTGGAGTGACGTTCTCCGAACACCTGCGTTGGGCACAAAACCTGATTTAAAGGACAAGAGAAAGAAAATTACCGTGCCAACATTTTAATTGCTTTGAGCCCTCTGACAGTTCACATTGTTGATTTATGTAATTTTGCTGAACCTGCCAGCAGAAACAAGAATGATCGGTACAAAGAACGGCATAATTGGTGAGAGAATAACAACCCCCACATGCATATTGTCACATTTCTGTGACATATTGTGAAATATGGTGTCACAATATTTTGTTTCACCGCTGGCACTCGCAGGACGAATTCAAGCACGACACCAGAAGCTGCATGCAGGAGTGAATCTGTCACTTTATGGTAAAAAACAATGTCTGGGTCTGGATGAAACCTCGACTCTAATCTTCATATTTTCATGCAGGCTGCTTCCTGTTCTGCTGGACGCCGTTCTTCGTGGTGCACACGACGAGAGCCGTGTGCGTGACGTGTGACATCCCTCCCGGTCTGATGAGCACCGTCACCTGGCTGGGCTACGTCAACAGCGCTCTCAACCCCATCATCTACACCATCTTCAACACCGAGTTCAAGAAATTCTTCAAGAAATGTTTCAGCAGATGCTGCCCACGCCAGTTTTCCCTCCGCAGACGCTGAAGGAAGGAACTGGGAGGTCATGAAGCTTGATTGGGAAGTCTGAGGCTTCCAGTTTGGCAAGTCAAATCATCTCTGGGCTGCCAGCTGGATGTGGATGGTTGATAGTATCTGGCCGACAGGAACACTGTTACTGGTGATACATATTACATTTCTGGGTCCATTTTATCATTTGGTGATGTACTTTCTTGATCCTCCGGGATTATGGCCCAAACTAAATGATGATGTCGGGAAAGAAAGCTGCAGAAAACAGCTAAACAAACTCAAGAGGAGCTTTTCACCACTTTCAGATTGTCTGTACAGCACTTCTTTACTGTCCATCAGCCTCGGTTGTAGTCACGGTCGGCCAGTTCCAGAACGACGTGGGATTTGTACAGAGCCCGGTCTGCCTGAAAGGATCAACTCAGGGCGAAAATGTCCCCAGGAGACACGAAAAGCTTCAAAAGACCAGACCGTCAAACAGCTGAAAGAAGCTAAAAAAAATCCTTTAAAAATCAACCATTGATCTCCACTTTCTTATAAACACTTAAAGAAATAGTTTGACATTTGGGGAAATACGTTAATTTGCTTTCATGCTGAGTTAGATGAGAGGACTGATACCAATCTCATATCTGTACCCTGAATATATCACTCAGCAGCCTGGTTCTGTCTGAAGATAACAAAATCTGCTTAACAGCATCTCTAAAGCTCACTTTAACTAACATGTTATATTTTGTTTGTTTAATCTGAACAAAAAACACAAGGTTAAAATTTGTAGTTTTACAAAAGTGTTGTAATGTTTGACTATTTCTTGGCCCGAGGGGAGTAACTTTCTGGCAACCTGCGGAGACCAAAGAGTATAGAAGCAAAGAGATGCCATTTTGGACTGAAACCGCTTATTATATTTATAATATTTAATTGTTCAACACAGGCCATTTCGGTAGAATAGGACGATAGAATAGAAATAATTTTGTTTCACTTTTGTACGGCACTTTGCAGGCGGACATTTTACTGACGTCCGGTAGTCCCTTTCAGTCCAAAATGGCGGAAGCGTATAGCTTTGCTGCTGATGTTGCAATGGAGCAAACAATTGACTTTCACTTCTTGGCAATATACGTTCTTAGCGGAGACTCCAGACTAGCTGTTTACCCCCCATTTCCAGTCTTTAAGCTAAGCTAAGCTAACTGGCTCCTGGCTGTATGAGAGTGGTATCAATCTTTTCATCTAACTCTTGGCAAGAAAGTGAATAAGAGGACTTCCCGTAATGTTGGAACTATAATCCTTTAAAAAGGTGCAGGTGTGTAGGATGTGGCGGCATCTAGTGGTGAGGTTGCAGATTGCAACCAACTGAAACTTCTCCCGTGTGCCAAGCGTGTTGGAGAGCTACGGTGGCCGACACAAAAAGGTGAGTGTCCCTCTCTGGAGCCAGTGTTTGGTTTGTTAAAGGAATAGTTTGACATTTTGGGAAATATGTTTATTTGCCTTTTTGCAAAGAGTTGGATGAGAAGATTGATACCATTCTCACGTCTGAGAGTGGTATCAATCTTTTCATCTAACGAATAATAAGAAAGCGAATAAGATGACTTCCCCAAATGTTGAACTGTTCCTTTAAAGCATATGGAAAGTCATAAGACATGAAGGCTCTTCTGGGAAACTTTAACTCAAATTCACCGGCTGATCAACGAGTAGAAGGCGAAGACGCTGGTCGGAAGAAAGTGCAAAAAAAACGCTTCATCGACAAAATATCTACCAGGAATCAAGAAGAAGTATGAGCGGATAAGGTGGAGTTTTCTTTTTAGAGGAGCAGAACTTGAAAGATCAGCTACATCCAGTCGACTGACACACTCCCGTCATGGACCAACGACTTCTTCTGTGTGTTGAATCAGTAAATCGGTTTATAATGTGGAACATTGGCACAGTGGAAACCAGCTCACCGTGACTGTTTAAAGTCATTTAATGATGTGTAATGATAAAAACAAACACTTGTACAATATTAAGTAGAAAATATGCCTTAAAATTCACAGGATGTTCCGTCCGTCTGTCGTGATAGAAGTCAAACTCTCAGCACGCTGAGGAGTTAATGAGATCCCCGAAAATGTCATTTTTAGGTTGTCAAGAACATATTTCCTTCACGGTTTTATATTTAAACCCCTTTTCAGTATAATTCACACATAATGTCAAAACGTTGAGTGAACACTCATCAAGCACCGAGGCTGAGGAGTCCCGACTTTATGGAAATGACAACCAATTTGTTGCTCTCGCTGCTTTTTAGTAATATGATTCATCCTCGTGCTGAGAGGATGACACGTGTAAGATATAATAAATAACACAAGGCAGGAGGAGAGGGTGAACATCTTTTACCTGATGATTTAAATCATTCTCCTCTGCTACTCTGAGAAGAAGTAAGTTTATCTTCCCACTAATGATTTTACTACGGCAGTTTATTCCTGCAACCATGACAAAAAAATCTAAATATAACGAAACCATTTAATGTTTTAACAAGATCTTTTTGTCATTATTGCCACATACCAAATTATCCCACACGTTTCATCACTTAACAACAAATCACTTTATCTTGTTATATTAAGAGATTTGTCATTATAACACAAAACCAACGTTTCGTGTTAAAACAATAAAGTTTTCTCATTATATCACAAGTTGGTGTGTTTATAACAAGAAACTTCCATATGTTAAAATGAGATAAAGAGCGTGTGGTGTTGGGCATCGGGTGCTTTACTGCAGCACTTTTGCAACATAAATTGGAGTTTGTTGTTATAATATATATTATATAATATATATATATATATATTACAAGCTTGATATAAAGATAAGTTTCTTGTTTTAATGTGTGATGATGCCAAAAGTTGTCATAAAACAAGATAAATGTGATGCGTTGTTACAATAGGAAACGTTTTGTTTAAACAGAACAATTTGTTATAGTAATAATGAGAAAAATGTGTCATTATAACATGAAATCCATCTTAAACGAGAATTTTCTTGGCATGTTATCGTAACCAGAAACTTTTTGTCACCGCGGCTACAGGAAACACAATTATATGAAATAACTTCTTCACCAATTTGACAACACATATGGAGCCAAAACGAAACACGCAAAGTCAAACAACACAACCAAATACTGAAAACACAAACAAATAAATAAATGCTGCAAATTGCACAAAAAAAACTGAATAAAATTGTTGTTGAGTTGTTGCTATGGTTTGTGGCTCATGTAAGTTATACATATTATGTTAGCCTGTCCACTATATACACTATAGATATTTGACATATCTTTGATTGCATAGGTTATAATGTCCAACTCATGCAATGAGACTGTTAAAGTTGAAATAAACTTTAACAGTTAACTCATTTGCAACACCACTGACGGGGAGTTTAAGCTGTTATATTTGCAGCGTGCTTCTTAATGTGTTGTCAGATTGGTGAATGTGTTTCTCAATTTGCTTGTGTTTTATTTCTTATGATGTTTTGCATGTGTTCAGCTCTCAACACCATCTTATTATAGGCAAAAGTGCAGTATCCAATGCCCAGCACCATGCACCCTTTCTCTTATTTTAACAACAAATGGAAGTTTCTTTCAATAACAAACCAACTTGTTGCGTTAATCTTAATGAGAAAAATATTTTCCTTCTTTTAAGGACACACGTTTCTAAATTGTTGTGCAATAGCAGCAAAGTTTCATGTCTAAAAAGCAAGTGATATGTTATTAAAATGGAATAATTTGGTATCTAGTATTAACGAGAAACATGTGTCCTTAAAACATGAAAAATATCCCGTGACAAGAATCTCATTCAAATGAAAAACTTTACTCGTTATAACGAGAAAGTGATCAAATATCTTTTGTCATGGTGGCAGTTTGTTACAGCTTCGAATTATCTAATTTTCTTCCAAAACTATTATTTCTGCTACTTTAAATACTCGATGTGAATCCATCTCTGATTGATCAATAATATTAGAGTCTCATCTCATAATACTGTACATCTCAAAAAGCAGCAACACCGTAGAGGAAGTCATTTTGTTTTTTTACTGAATGTGATGAATATCAGATAAAATTTGCTTTCAAAACCTTTTGTAAGATGTTGAATGAAACCTTTAAGTTGCTATAATAGAAACTTTAAGTGAAGCATTTCCATATTGTGTCTTGATAACATTGCACATTAGAGTCAAGTATTGTGAAAAAAGTTGTTTCTATGTTCTGAAACTGAAAGTATTCTCGACTGCAGGATGGCTTAAATTTGAGTGATATTGTCCTTTAAGCCATTACTGCCTGTCACCACAGTATGTATGTTTGGTTACTGACTGTGCCTATTGTACGCCATATCCACGTTTTATGTGGAAACCTTTCTAATAAAGTGTGTCATCTTTCTAAATGTTCCAGTGGCCTTCGGCTGAAATCTAATCAGCTCGGTTTGAGATCGATGTGGTCGAAGTCTCTCGTCTTTTAATGTTAGATAACTTCATGTGCTGGAACACCTCGTGTTTAACAGACCTTTCACTGAAAACAATGACTGAGCCACAGTTTGATGCCAATTTTAAAATCTCATTCATGCATGGACGGATTGTGAGACAACGAGCCCCCCGGGCACAAGACTGTGGAAGGTCCCTAACACCGCTACATACACTAGGAGCAAGACACCCACACACACAACATGACGTGGCCACTTTGTAGTGGTTTTGCATCTCTATGTAATCATTTTGCATCTCTTTGTAATAATTTTCTGTTGCTTTGTAGTCACTGTGTGTCTCTTTGTAGTTGTTTTGTGTCTCTTTGTAGTTGTTTTGTGTCTCTTTATAGTCGTTTTGCGTCTATCTGTAGTCGTTCTGTGTCTCTATGTAATCTCTTTCTGTCTCTTTGTAGTCGTTTTGCAACTCTCTGTAGTCGTTTTGCGTCTCTCTGTAGTCGTTTTGCGTCTCTTTGTAGTCGTTTTGCATCTCTTTGTCATAATTTTCTGTTGCTTTGTAGTCACTGTGTCTCTTTGTAGTTGTTTTGTGTCTCTTTGTAGTTTTTTTGTCTCTTTGTAGTCTTATGCGTCTCTTTATAGTCGTTTTGCATCTATCTGTAGTCGTTTTGTGTCTCATTGTAGTTGTTTTGCGTCTCATTGTAGTTGTTTTGCGTCTTTCTGTAGTCAGTTTTATCTCTCAGTAGTCATCTTATGTCTCTTTGTAGTCGTTTTATGTCGCTTTGTAGTCGTTTTACATCTCATTCTAGTCATTTTGCATATCTTTGTAGTCATCTTGTGTCTTTGTAGTCATCTTGTGTCTCTCTGTAGTCATTTTGCATCTCTTTCTGGTCATTTTACACCTCTTACTGGTGATTTTGCATCTCTTAGTAGTTGTTTTATGTCTCTATGTAGTTGTTTTGTGTCTCTTTGTATTCACTTTGTGTCTCTATGTAGTTGTTTTACGTCTCTTTGCAGTCCTTTTGTGTAAATGCAATTTTTTTAAGGCTCATTCTGGTCGCTTTGAGATGAAGAAAAGCGGTCTGATTCCTGTTTAAAGCTTCCTGCTACAGCAGATCCACACTGACTCTCCTCTACGTAGATATCATACTAAATACTACAGCACAAAATGCACAATATGACCCCCTTGGGCCCCCTGACCCCTCGGGCCCCCTGACCCCTCGGGCCCTGGGACTGTCCCCGGCGGGACTGTTCAGGAATCCATCTATGCATTTCAGAGTCCAAGTAGTGCAGGATTTCTGTCTCTTTGAGACAAAACTAGAAAGTATCAGAATGACTTTGAGATACAGTTGAAAAGGACCAAACATTATTGCTGTTGAATTAAAATCGGATTAATGAAGCTTCGAAACCACCGAGTTAGAAAGATAAACCCTGAATAGGCACCCAGCTGAGATGTGCAAATTGGATTTTAGGGTCTGCACAGTCTTATTACTTCCTACTCAACATGTGGTGACTTCATGTTAAAAACTAAATTCTGCTATTTCCATCCGCTGTGTGTATCTCTACTGTTGTAGAGCTGCAACCAGTCAGTGTGACTCTGAGATATCAACAGTCACAGCTGCTAATCTTGTTCCACAAAGACGAGAAAAAAAAAAAAAACTGAGTTTATGATGTGACTGAACAACTTCAACAGGTCGTCAACAAAACAGCAGAGGAAAAAACTCTCTGATCTGCTACTACAACAGTTAAAGTTTGGTTAGATTTAGGTAACTACTGAACAACCACTTGGATTAGTACAACATCCATTTAGTAGCCTTTCTGGAGCTTTTCATCAAATCACTTGATGTTCCTCAGCAGATGTTTTGCCCGGCTGTCACAGAATTATAGATGTTCGAACTGTGTCTTTTTTTTTTAAGCACTTCAAGGACTTCTCATCCATGTTGGCTTAAAAACATACTTCTGTTTGAGGTCATCCTAGTTTAGCGTGTTAGCAAACTAGGGCGGTCAATCGATTAAAATATTTAATTGAGATTAATCGCATAGTTGTTCAAAAAGTACCTTAAAGGGAGATTTGTCAAGTATTTAATACTCTTATCAGCATGGGAGTGGACAAATATGCTGCTTTATGCAAAAGTATGTATATATTTATTATTGGAAATCAATTAACAACACTAAACAATGACAGATATTGTCCAGAAACCCTCACAGGTACTGCATTTAACATAAAACAATATGCTCAAATCATAACATGGCAAACTGCAGCCCAACAGACAACAACAGCTGTCAGTGTGTCAGTGTGCTGACTTGACTATAACTTGCCCCAAACTGCATGTGATTATCATAAAGTGGGCATGTCTGTAAAGGGGAGACTCGTGGGTACCCATAGAACCCATTTACATTCACATATCTGGAGGTCAGAGGTCAAGGGACCCCTTTGAAAATGGCCATGCCAGTATTTCCTCGCCAAAATTTAGCGCAAGTTTGGAGCGTTATTTAACCTCCTTCAATACCAGCTAGTATGACATGATTGGTACCGATGGATCCTTTAGGTTTTCTAGTTTCATATGATGCCAGTATCTTCACTCTAGCTTTAAAACTGAGCCGCTACAACCTCTGAAAGATCGATTGTGTGAATGCATTAAAGAAATTAGTGGTATTTAAACAAATTTGCGTTAAGGCGTTATTATCACATTAACTTTGACAGCCCTAATGCAAACATTTGCTAATTAGCAGTAAACACGAAGTCCAGCTGAGGCTGATGGGAATGTCTTTCATTTTTCAGGTATTTGGTCATAAACCAAAGTATTGGACAAGCACAGATTTTGACCTGATGGTGGCGCTAGATGAAAAGTCAGAGGATCATCAAAGTCAGTAGGATTCATCCTCTGGCGAACAGGAATGTTTTTTTTACGAACTTTCATAACAATCCATCCAACAGTTGTTGAGATATTTCAGTCTGGACCAACATGGTGAACCAACAGATGGATCAACATCACTAGAACAAACACTCTAAAGTGACTAAAAATACTAATTTGGATGATAGCTGCTTTGAGCAGCAGATCTTATGGTCAACCCAATTCAAACTCGAGGAACCTTTTGAAAGCATAACTAATGAACTCTACAGTCTAGTTATTAACGTCATTAATAATCCAATGACGATATTAAAAACTGAATAAATGACAGTAAATCAATGGGAAGGATTTGACTGAGTACTTGAGACCCTTTAAGAGGCACACAGATACCTGCATGAAAGGGAAAACTTTCTTTGCAGTGGATGAGATCATGCAGTGAAAACATATCAGACTTATTCTTTTTACAGAGACGTCAGCAGCAGCAGCAGCAGCAGGAGGACCGGGGGGGAAGGAGAGGTGAAAATTGGAGCGAGGTGTGAGAATCGGGTTGAAAAAAAAACTGAAGCAAGTGCTGAATTTGATAAAATCTGTAATAATCTGCATGACGAGAGAACCCCAAACGACACGAGGCATGTTGAGCGTCTCGACTTGAAAAACTCACAAGTGAATTCAGCTCACACTTAATCGATTGTTGTGAGTAATGGACATCTTGCCTGGACTGATGGAAACAGTAACTGTACATTATCGTGTTTGTGATCGTATGTGAGAAATAACACTTACATGAAACATGAGAAACTTGAGTAATAATATCCCTGTGTGGTTTCTGATCGTCTGGATCAGTGCAGGTTTGTCTTTGAATCTTCCACATATAGCAAATCTGTAGAGCTGCAACGAATATTAAATTAGTTATCAAATATTCAATTAATCTGCAACTATTTTGATAATCGATAAATTGGTTTGAATAATTTTTAAAGAAAAAAAAAGTCAAAATTCTCTGACTGCAGCTTCTTAAAAGTGAATATTTTCTGGTTTCTTTCCTCCTCTGTGACAGTAAACTGAATATCTTTGAGTTGTGGACAAAACAAGACATGGACGTCATCTTGTGCTTTGGGAAAAACTGATTGACATTTTTCACCATTTTCTGTCATTTTATAGACCAAACAACTAATCGAGAAAATAATCAACGGATTAATCTACAGTGAAAATAATCGTTAGTTGGAGCCCTACAGATCTGTCAGTTCTGTATCGACTTGAGTCTCGATCTCTGTTTGATTTTTGGCCTTCTGGATCTAATCTTAAATAATAGAAGACCAGAGTGACAAAAATGTTTCCTCTGCATCACCAAAGTCAGACTTCCATCTTTATTTTAGCACGTAGAT
This sequence comes from Sebastolobus alascanus, assembly GCA_916701645.2. Classification (NCBI taxonomy): domain Eukaryota; kingdom Metazoa; phylum Chordata; class Actinopteri; order Perciformes; family Sebastidae; genus Sebastolobus; species Sebastolobus alascanus. The sequence goes on from CAKAOJ020000517.1 coordinate 75,896, forward strand.
CATCATTACATCTTTTAGCATCATATTTGTTTCGTTTTTCTGAATAACTTCGAAATAACTCGTGTTGAGGAGAGAATGATTAGAAACCTGGATCAGGTGTTTACATGCTACGGTATCCTGGATTGAGTTTCACCAGCTATTTATTTGTGTGTAAAGACCCTCTTAAATTCTTAGTAACAAGTAGCTTCAATTTGTGATTTATTAAATCAGGTTGCATCTCTATGTAGTCATTTTGCGTATCTTTGTAGTCTCTGTGTCTTTCTGTAGTAGTTTTACGTCTCTCTATTAATCTTGAGTCCCTTTCCGATTGTTTTGCATCTTTGCGTCTCTCTTTGTAGTCGCTTTGCGTCTCTCTGTAGTTGATTTGCTTTACTCTCTGTAGTTGATTTGCGTCTCTCTTTGTAGTCGCTTTGCGTTTCTCTTGGTAGTCGCTTTGCATCTCTCTGTAGTCGCTTTGCGTCTCTCTTTAGTTGATTTGCTTTACTCTCTGTAGTTGATTTGCGTCTCTCATTGTAGTCGCTTTGCGTCTCTGTTGTTGATTTGCGTCTCTCTTTGTAGTCGCTTTGCATCTCTCTGCAGTTGCTTTGCGTCTCTTTATAGTCGCTTTGCGTTTCTTTGTAGTCACTTTGCGTCTCTCTGTAGTTGCTTTGTGTCTCTCAGTTGTCATTTTGCGTCTCTTTGTAGTCGCTTTGCCTCTCTGTAGTTGTTTTGCATCTCTCTGTAGTCGCTTTGTGTCTCTGTAGCCGTTTTGTGTCAATATGTAATTGTTTTATGTCTCTTCCTGGTTGCTTTGACATGAAGAGAGGCGGTCTGATTCCTCTTTAAATCTTCCTGCTAGAGCAAAGCCACACGGACTCTCCTCTGCGTAGATATCATACTAAATACTATAGCACAAAATGTCCAATATGGCCTCCAAGGCCCCGTGACCCCTCAGGCCCTGGGACTGTCCCCGATGGGCCTGTTCAGGAATCCATCTATGCATGCAGGATTTCTGTCTCTTTGAGACAAAACTAGAAAGTACCACACTGACTTTGAGATTCAGTTGAAAAGGACTAAACATTATTGCTGTTGAATTAAAATGAGATTAACGAAGCTGCGAAACCACAGAGTTAGAAAGATAGATCCTGAATAAGCACCCAACTGAGATGCGAGAGCTCCTAAATTATTAGTAACAATAGCTTCAATTTGCGATGTATTAAATCAGGTTGCACCATTAAAACTGAAGAAATGTGTTAGGGAATATAGACTTTAGTAATATAATCAGTGTCCAATCAAAAGCAATCAACTATGTAAGCAGGAAGTCACTGGAGCATCACAAGCTGTTAGATGATTTCCATAATAACAGTTTTAGGATGCCAAACAATAACATAAACTCAACAGCCAATCCTTTGTTTAATTTATGGCTCAGGTAGACATTACTCCTCTATAGCTTTACATAGCAAATAGTTGTTTGATGCTATATTAACGCTCTGAATGTCGTAAAGACAACCTTTAAGAAATGTCTTAGCTAATATGAACGTTAGTAATGTGTAAATCAGTGCAAAAACAAAAGCAAACAACTATGTAAGCAGGAAGTCACTGTCGCATCATAAGCTGTTGGATGACTTCCAAAATAAGAGTTTCAGGATGCCAAACAATATTGCAAACTTAACAGCCAATCCTTCATAAATGTAGGTATGGCTTTGCTTTAATTATGTATATAAACATGGAGAAATATTTCTCAGTTTGCAGTTTAAAGAAAGAGGAAAATATCTAATTATGCTATACTCGTTTAAGTTTTAGTTCCACTGACATTTGTTACGTTGCTCTGATCTCGTTTCAATAAAGACATTGTAAAACATATAACAGATTCACTTTTTATTTTTCCTACAAACACCCCTCTCTCCATCAGAATTATAAAACAATCACAGAAGTACCAGTCAAACAGGAATCTTTGACACGGTCCTCTGGCTCCCTCTGCTGGTTAAAATACCAACATATCCCATAAAGAAACCAAAACCAACAGTCAATGTATTTACTAACAAGTATTGTGTGTATCACAGCCTGATATCTCTTCTTCCTCTGAGCCATAAAGCTCCATTAAAAACACATCAATGAGCCACATGTTCCTTCATCACCATGAACACACACACTGTAGTTTATTCTGACTCAACATACACCGTCCTGCTGACACTAATACTCACTAACTAAAGCACCACATGTGGATTAAACCACCGCTGAAAATAGTCCTCAACAAATGCACTATTTCCTCCTGTTTGTTTGATTAAAAACTACAGTGACCAGCTGTTTTAGGAAATTACTGAGAACTTTTTTTAAAACATGAAACTAAATATCTGTGACCTGTTTTTAAAGATTTACATCTGTGCAATGTCCACTGACATTCAGCATGAAACTTGAGATTGTTTTGATGAACTTAAAGCTAAAACTGATGACAAGACAATGATCAACTTCTGTCTCTCAGCCCTCCGCTCATTTTTCTGCAAATGAGTCGGTCTTGAAAAACTTAAAAAGCTAAAGTAACATCTCGTTTTCCTGTATTTCCCTTGACTTAAATATTTATATTAGATAAATATGTATTAAATATTTTTATTAGGTTTTCTTTTAATTCCACTTAAGCAGCTATTTTCAGTGATTTCCGTGGGATTAAATTACTTTCATACACAGAATTTTGACACATTTCAAGAAGTTAGAGGCTAATAAATAAAATATAATATTGCACATCGTTCTTATTATTAGGTCAACATGGTCAATCAGCTGCACATATATGTATTGTGTAGATATACTCTTGCACCTGGTTCGATTTCTCCGCCACATTTTCCCTGCGTGTCACTTACCTGCGTTCTAGTGATATTTGACGGAGAAACATTTCTGTATTTCCGTTGTAGCAGTTCCGTACTTGCCAGTCTGAGAGTTTCCATTGGTATATCCAATGATCCAAGTATTACCACGTGAACCCGAGTAAAAACACAAAGTCTGGATTTAGTCTTGCAGTGTTGGTGTTTTTGTTACAGTGAGTGAATAAAGTCAAACCTCCAGCTTGATGTGGTGAAATCGTCACTCTTCTGTCTTTGCTGCAGCCTGCAGATAAAAGTACACACAGTATCATCAGTATCAGTGTGAAGCTCCTGCTTCTCTTTGTGGAAATAACCTCACAAGAAATTACTGATATATTACTGCAAGAATTTATCAGCAAAACCCTGTTGTGTTTTTCATGCAGTCTTGTTTTTTTGTTTTATTTATTTTGCACAAATTAAGACGACACAAACATAACAAAAAAATAGTATACAGTGCAGGAAGAGGCAAAAAAACCCCTTGGCATATTTGAAGCCTCCACCTGTGTTAACATTTCACAACGTTATAGAGAACACAAGATTAATATACAGAAATAATATGACTACATAATAGTGATGACAAACAGTCACACTATTTCTGTTTTTTACTTTAGAGAGGATCGCTGCACTCACGACACAACGCTAAGGATGCAAGACGGCCAAAAACATCACGTTTTTAAAGAGAGGTTCTGCACATTCATGACAGTATTTAATAAAAACCCAAAGCAAACCCCAATCTCAACCAACTTTACTGTCTTTCAGAGGCTGTAGCAGGTTCAGAACTAGAGTGAAGATACAGATATCATATGAAACTAGATAACCTAACGAATCCTGTCATGCTAGCTTGTCGGTAAGCAGGCTAAATAACGCTCCAAACTTACACTAAATGTTGGCGAGGAAAAACTGGCATGGCCATTTTCAAAGGGGTGCCTTGACCTTTGAACTCAAGATATGTGAATGAAAATGGGTTCTATGGGTACCCACGAGTCTCCCCTTTACAGACATGCCCACTTTATGATAATCACATGCAGTTTTTTTGAATGCAGTATAAATGTGTTATTGTCTCCTATTCTAAAATGGTGTGTTTGAATATTTCTACATACTGGAGTCCCTAAACAGTCTTGGAATTACATAAATTGTGTTTCACTGTAAAGCTGAGACTCTTGTGGATCCAATGAGCCCAACTGTATTCATGTGTCATGATGTTAGTCCCCATAGGAGACATTTCATTGTAGTGAGACCATTTTTTGAAACTTGACCTCACTGTATAAAATGACCTGTGGTGACCTCTAGGATAATCACAGCCTCATGAAACTTTACAGACACAAACTAGAGACCTAGAGCATTCAGAGGATGGATGGATCAAACTAGAGACCTAGAGCATTCAGAGGATGGATGGCTTTCCTAGCTAGACAACAGAAGCGCTCGCCATCCATTGCCGAAAAATGAAATTCTTCATCTCCAAATGTCAAAAGTTTTTGAAACCAAACTATGGTACTATTTCTATGGTGTTCCTCAAGGTCTTGGTGTCTTGGCTATGTGACATCTACTGGTGACCTGCTATCTCACCCTAAAGACCTCCCGTCCCCCTATAAAAGACAAAAACGGGTCAATTGTGGGTCTCGGAGGGTTGAAGCTACACTGATTGATATTTTTATAATAACTATGGATATATATTAACTAAAATGATTATGTGTAATGTGAAATGGGTCACAGAGATGTATCATCTAACTCTACGGTTCCCCTCGGCTTGTAAATAAATCTAATCTAAATAAATATATCTATAAATAAAGCTGCCTTTTATGTGTCTTTCAGCTCACTGTTTTGGTTTTACAGCCATTAAATACATGCATGGATCTAAGTACAGAGAAAATTAACTACTTAAACGGCTCGTGGGAACTCTGATGTAGAAGAGTTATAATGTACAAGTGAGCTTGCAAACAAAACACAAACACTCACTTTCTCAGCACCAGCTGCCATCAGAGCGTCCAGCTCCTGAGTCCAGCCGAGGGCTTCGACCAGGGCTTGCACTCCGCTGACCACGTCACCCAGCTGCACGACGTCCTGAGGCCGGCGCTGCCAGGCGAACGGACCCACCAAGTCCCTGTTGATGAGCAGACGGGGAACAGAGCTGCGCACAGCTCCGGCCAGACTGGCGAAGGGCTCCACCTGCAGAGCAAAGAGCCAAACAGCAGCTTTTAAAGCATGTTGGATTATTGTTGTTGTGCACAAATAAACTTGCCTTTTTTTAAAGATTTCTTTGGGGGTATTTTGTGTGGCTATCACATCAGTGTGTTAAGGTAGGACTCGAAATATTTTACCAATAAACTGTCAAGACCAACTTTTACCAAGAACCTTGAGTGTGAGGTGACAGATCCTGATCCAGCTGCTTGAAACTAGTAATATCACAATAAAAAGTGGATTTTTTACAGTCAGCTAACAACTATTTGACTATATATGCAATATTTATACAAAGTATTTTGTTGTATTTTCATATCTAAATCCTGCACATTTTCCTGCAGAAAAAGGAGAATATTAGTAGTGCTTACTTTATGCTGCACCTGTTAGCAGCAGAACATTTTACATCACACCCCGTCCCTCTTAAAATATAACCTGCAACTTTTAAAGTGGCAAGAACGGCAACACAGACTTATTCTGTGATATATATATTTAATTTTTTTTACTTTTTTTGAAAAACAAGATTGTTTAATCCTGGTGGCTGCTGGAATTTACTGATTTAAAAAAAAAACTAAATGTCAGGGGCCTCCTGGTTACTCCCCATGTTTCCTGCCAGCATCTTCACTGTAAACTATTTAATAAAGAAAAGAAATGGCAAAAACATAATCTTTTTGTGTTTTTGCTTCCCTCATGTTATCTCATCCTAACATGTTTCAGCTGCATAAATGTCAGATCACAGAGATATGATGTGGTTTGAAGCCAGCGGTGCTCACCTCCAGTGAAGTTCCCATGACGATCAGCAGGTCGGCCAGTGGGAAGTCTGTGAGGTACTTCAAGAAGTGAGATGGAAGCTGCTCCCCGAAGAACACGATGTCAGGCTTTACCACGCCTTTACAGGTGGGACACTTCGGGACCGTCCCTCGCATCACATCTGACTGATGAGACAAATAATGTTAAATATATGCTGCCATCTAAAATCACCAGAGTTTAAAGTGATATCTTACATTTTATCTGGCTTTTAATCACAAATTCAAACAATTCTCAATGGTACAACTGTATAAAATGAAGGAAAACGAGAAAATACTTTGTCAAGAAAATGATTTGTCAAGTTGTAGACACCAACTGTTTGTGTGTTTATAAATGACTGACGAGGTTTATCGTCTAATTAAAATTGCCATTAATTGAACAGAATAATAATAACTTTATCTGATGTGAGACCTGTTTAAGGAAATAGAAATATTGCTAAAAGGACATCTATGTTAAGATAAAGTGATAAAAGTTCTTACTCTAAGACACCATTAGGGCCTTTTTTTCATTGACGATAATTTTCTTGATTAATCGATTAATTGTTTGGTCTGTCAGAAAATGGTGAAAAGTGTCAATCAGTGTTTCCCAAAGCCCAAGAAACATCCTCAAATTTCTTGTTTTGTCCACAACTCAAAGATATTCAGTTTACTGTCATAGAGGAGGAAAGAAACCAAAAAATATTCACATTTAAGAAGCTTGAATCAGAGAATTTTTTTTACTTTTTTTTTTCTTAAAAAAATTACTCAAACTGATTAATCGATTATCAAAATTGTTACAGATTAATTTAATAGTTGACAACTAATCAATTAATTGTTGCAGCTTTAGACACCGTAGCGTCTTATTGTGCATGGGATCAAAAACTTGTGGGACTGTGAAGAAATCAATAGACCGTGTCTACAAAACTCCTCCGAATACAGGTTCCCAATACAAATTAACTAACATAAAAATTAAATCTAAGTATCTCAAAAGATTGCTTGAATAAATGTACTTATTTTCCTCCTCCTTTCCACATACATCAAACACCAACGCAGTTTGAGTGTTTAAACAAAATTATTAATAACAGAGACTTCAGGATTTCCCCATTCACAACCAAACTCAGTACAAACATCTTACATATTTTGTACTCTAGCTTACTGGCAAAAGTTATGGTACAAAAATGTATCTCAGGATTATTCATGAATAGTTAAACAACACATCAACTATAACGGAAACGTCTATTCTCTAATTGGTTTACACTTGTAACTGCATTCATCTTCATGCGCAACTTTCCTTTGCTACAGAAAACCGACAGGAAAGTTTAAGGTTAACGGGTCAGAAGCAAATTGAAATAAAGCTCGAGGTTTTAATTAAATTATTTGCTGGTTTGAGGATTATTTGTAAACTGAATTAAACAATTGGACAGCGAGTATGTGTTCCGCCGGTATGCACAACAATATAAAACAGACAGATGCAAGTTCTCACTTTGGGGAATGTGCTTAATGTTCACCTTGGCTAAAAACAGACATGATAAACTGTATTTTAAATATTCTGGTAAATGTGTAGCGTTAGTTAGTTGTTCGTGTTTGGTGTTGTAACTCACTCGTAGCTCCTCTCCTTCGTATGTCCTCAGGCAGACTGTGCAGGTGGCGGTGGCAAATGTACCGTGAGCCTCCACCAACATCTCAGGAGGAATCCCGGCCACTTGATGCACAAGTAAACAAGCATGATGGCTTAAAATGTCAGTACATGTATCTCAATGATGTGCAGTAATTTCTAGAAGCCAAGAGAATATAAATGCCTACATCTTTCCAGCCCGTCGATGTTCTGCGTGTACATCCTGAGGAGCTGATTCTTCTTGTGAAGCAGTCCAACAAAATAATGGGTCAGATTGGGCTGATAGTTCCCTGGATACAGCTCTTTGGCCAGGGCGAAGAAGGGATCAGGGTTACGATGGAAAAAGTCGAGTTCGAATATCGCCTCGGCGTAGGGCAGGTCGTACTGCTGCAGGTTGTCATAGAGACCGCTGCCTGGAGACCTGTGAGGGAATAACCAGCTGAATACACCTGATATTTACAGATTTACAGAAACACCAGAATACATATCAAATTTGTTTTACCTGAAATCTGGGATGCCACTAGGCGTGCTGATCCCAGCTCCGGCCATCACCACCACCCTCTTGTACTGCTGCTCTCTGATGTTCTTGGCGATGACCTCCAGGCTCTGCTGCTCCTCGGCTGCACCGCCACCACGGGAGAAAAACCCTCGAGTCCCATTCCACCGGGGAGAGTTTGTTTGTCTGTGAAGAAGCAAACAAGATTGTGAAAATGAATTTGTTTGACTGCATGAACTCCACAGAGATGCACATAGATATGAGATTTAGCAGAAGGATCACAGTCAATGATGATCAGTTTGGAGCAACCCTTGACCACACAGGGATCTACACACATCTAACTGTGAAGCAACATCACATAAACATCCAGTATCTCACTACTCCACTAAAATTATATCAAGTCTTGTTCTTTACTTACTCACTTTACAAATGTTAAATGCACTTTTTTTGCACAATTAGAGGTGCAAAAATCACTGTATTGGATTGAACTATTAGTCAATTGATAGAAAAGTAACTGGCAACAGTTTTAGTAAATTGATTTCATTAATGTTTTTAAAGAAAAGAAATGCCAAAATGATCTGGCTCCACTCTCAAATGTGAATGATTTGTGGTTTCCTTACCCTTCTACAACGGTAAAACAAATATCTTTTGATTGAAAACAAAACATTTGAGGAGGTCACTTTGGATTTTGGGACCATTTTCCAGCAAAAATGTCAAACATTTTATGGTTTCCAGCTTCTCAAATGTGACAATTTTATGCTTTTCCTTGTCATATATAATAATAAATTGAATATCTTTGGGTTTTGGACTGTTGGTCTGAAAAAACAAGACATTTAAAGACGACACTATGGGAACAAGGAAATCGCGATGATATTCTGTCGACCAAATGGTTAATCGATTATTCAAGAAAATGATAATAACTTTTCATGAGCTCAGAAAAACAGACATTTTCGGCTTTGTGCAGCATTTTCCAGCTGATCCAAGGGGCTTCTAAAATAGTTTATTTTGCTTAAGAAGTAGGAAGATTTTCTCAACACATAAAGGAACACTTCATACCTCAGTTTATCAGGAAAATAATTCAAGTTAATTTTTGTTTTCACTAGACAGGTAACTAAAGCTATTCATAGAAATTTTCATTTCATTTCAAAATTTATTTCGAACATGTAAAATAATAATAATAATAATAAAAAAAAAGAGAATCATCATACAACAAGTGGACTGCCAGAAAAAAAGCAGGGTCCACATACAATGAAAATCATAAGCAAAAGAAATTGTCAAACACTTGCCTTGGTTTACATATTGGAAAAGGAGTGAGAAGAAGTACAAACTTATTTAATCCCACCCCTTCTCCATAACTCATTCATTAATAAGTAACCAGCGTCCTTATTGAGCTAAACATATAATCTAAGTTATTTTTCCTAAACTTGTTTAACTATAATTATTACCTTTCATCTCTGTCATATAGAAATATAAATTAATTATTGATATAGTTATCCTTATCAAAATATAAATTCATTATCAGTCAAGAATACGAAATCATTACTTAATATTGAGCAAACCAGATAAATAAATAAACAGTAATAAATAAATAAACATGTAATGGGTAATGAGTAAAAAGTACAATATGTCCCTCTGAGATGTAGTGGAGTGGAAGTATACAGTTATATAAATTAAAAGTACCTCGAATTTGTACTTGTACAGTGCTTGAGTAAATGTACTTAGTTATACAGGTGTCAGGTGAGGAGGTGAAATACCTGCACAGAGCTGCTGCTGCACCTCCACCTGGACACAAACTCCTTTGACCCAAACGACCTGTAAAATAAGTATGAATCACAATTATTAATCATGACATCTGCTTCTTCTCATTTCATTATAAAGTTGTCTGTCTTCTAACTAGCTCACCGTGTGCAGAGAGCGTCCTGCTGCTTGTTCTCGAGCTCAGGTACAAACAAAACAGTCTGACAGGTGACACTAATGAGGCTACAGAAGCCATAATACACTACTAAGGGCTAGCTGCCTGCTAAGTTTGCTGTCGACCTTTGACCTCCTTATGACGCGACGGGAGTACCGTAATGTACGATGTAGCCGAGCTAACTAACTTTAGCTCGTTAGCTGCCTGCCTATTTTGTTTAATTATCCGCCGCTTATTAATTAAAAACAACCTACGGGACAATAAACATAAAGTCTATAGCGGTCAAGAAAACAACTTTACCCTTAAAAACAAACAATAAACATAAAGTGTATGAAGTTAACGGTCAAGAAATCAACTTTACCGTAAAACAAATCTTAGCTAACATTAGCTAGCTTTTAGAAACGCCCACTACATTTCCCATCATGCTTTGCGCCCAGCAGACCCACAACACGGCAGGCTACTTTACCGTAATGTACGATGTAGCCTAGCTAGCTAACTTTAGCTCGTTAGCTGCCTGCCTATTTTGTTTAATTATCCACCGTTTATTAATTAAAAACAACCTACAAGACAATAAATATCTATAGCGGTCAAGAAAACAACTTTGCCCTTAAAAACAAACAATAAACATAAAGTGTATGACGTTAACGGTCTAGAAATCAACTTTACCGTAAAACAAATCTTAGCGCGCTTTAGGAACGCCCACTACATTTCCCATCATGCTTTGCGCCCAGCAGCACAACACGGTAGGCTACTTGACGTTAGCTCTAAATTCATCAGCCCCCGAATTAAATACAATCTAACTTCACAGATTCCGTCGCCACCATGAGAGATGTCGCCGGGTTCCTCAAGCAGCAGCAGAGTGCCAGCTCCACGCCGGAGATGGCGACGGAGTGGCACACCATGGAGGATTACCACAACAAGAGGTAAGAAAGAAAAGCTCAAAACGCTATGCTAATGCTATGCTAACGCTATGCTATGCTACCGTTAGCTCGCTCATTCATTGTAAAGGCTGAGTCATGCTAGGAGCTAACTAGCGTTAGCTGGTGTTTGGCTAATGTTAGCTGCACGTTTCCTCTTAAAGATCAGAGTGGAAACTTGACTTTTCATTTTATTTTTAAAAAAACATTTAAATCAGCAACGTTAGTATAAGTTAATGGATAGAAGCTTTGAATGTAACACCACTAATTTAGGCCAGAGGAAGACAAAGTTTATCACATGTTTGTGTTAGCTGTTTGATAGCATCGATCCTGAGTCACTGCACCATCAGAATAAGTTATAATACATTAAGAACTGTAAGGACACATCACCGTGAAGGTTAAACCCAAAAATCAAAACGTGTCCATCATTTGTTAGCTGTATTCATAGTAAAAAAAAAAAAAGAATGCTCACTTGGCTTGACAAACAGTCCAGAAACACAGATTATTTAATACACATACAGTAGGTTGAACCATCTTTAGAATATATTTAGTGGTGGTTCTAAGTAAAAGTACTAATCCACACACTGTAAAAATACTCCATTACAAGTAAAAGGCCTGCTTTGAAAAAGTAAAAGTATGTGAGTACAATCGGGAAAATGTACTCAAAGTATTAAAAGTATAAAAATGTCCCCTGTGACTGTTCTCTTATTATATATTATATCATTAGATTATTAGTACTCATAAATCAATGTAAAGGCAGGGTTTTACTTCTTTAGTTGGTTGAGGTGGAGCTCATTTGGAACTATTAACTAGTTATTATTTTCATTATGGATTCATCTGCTGATTATTTTCTCCATTAATCGATTGATTGTTTGGCTTGTAGAAATAGTGTCCCAGAGCACAAAGTGACACCTTCACAATGTTTGTTTAGTCCAACCAACAGTCCAAACCTCAACATTATTACTAATACATTAAAATTATTAACATTATTAAAAGAAAAAGCAGCAAATCTTCACCTTTGTGAAGCTGGAACCATGAAATGTTTTTACATGAAAAATTAATCAATTCAGCTGCACTTGTGTAAACTGTTAGGTAGTTTAATTTATAATTAACATAATATTTTATAAGCTTTTATAAACATATGTTCATTTGTAAAGTAGCTAAAGCCGTCAGATAAATGTAGTGGAGTAGAAGTAGAAAGTGGCATGAAAAGAAAAGACTCAAGTAAAGTACAAGTACCTCAAATTTGTGGATGTTTTTGGTTTGTTTACATACATTTAAATCATCACTGTCAATCAACACAAGTTGAATGGAGATTACAGGTGTGTAATCAAGATATAACAAGTGATTCTAAGTCGGTTTCACTTGTATCTGAAATTGCTTGTTAGCTGATTTCTACAAAAACTACAATGTTACTTTGAGACATTTGTTTATCTTCATATAGTTTTTTCTCACAAACGCTGTTTTTTTTTTTATTGACAGATTGTGGCATCAGTTGACTCTCAGGCTGACAGACTTCGTTAAAGATCCCTGCTTCAAAACAGGAGATGGCCTCATACAGGTAACTGCACCACAGTCACACGTGTTATGCTGTATTTGTACTGGATGTAAAACACACAACTTTATATGAGTGTGCACATATTTGCCAAAGTTTCTTAGCATGTGGTGACTTGTCTGTAATATTCATACATTTTATGTCACTTTTTCAGAACAGAAATCACATTGAGCATCAGAAACTCTGAAGATGCTACATAGATATTATATCTATTGTTTGCATTTGTTGCCATTAAACCTGTTTGTTTTGTCTCGTGTGTTAGTAGCAGGCACGTCACTGTAGGGCTGCGCGCCGTTTTTAAAATCAGTGTCATGATATTAATTGAAGTATTTGATATTTATCATGATATGGCAAATGTATGCAGAAATAATCAAAACAAAAAACCTGTGTTCCACTGCTTTACATTACATTAGACCAAAATGATTAGACCAGACAAAATCTTAGGAACTAATGTTGTTTTTTGACAGCTATCTCAGAATCATTAATTTAGACAAAATAAATTTCAATGCTAACATACAAGTTTGTTGAAACTGATATAGAATTACTTCCACATAAAACAATCATAACAGTGTTCATAATCAGGCCCTTAGCTGCTGTGTTTGGCTGTTTTTAGGCTGAAAAAAATACATTCAGTTGAGTCACAACATGAAGCCTAGTTGCTACTGATTATAAGGGATTAAAATAAAATATGACTTACATAAAACATTGAACTTTATACAGTTTCCTCATTCACTCTAAGGAGGAACCTCAACCGTAAATAATGTCAAAATACAAATACCATTCGTGGCCACTATATCAGAATCAGAAAACTTTATTAATCGGCGGGGGGAAACTGGGAGGTTACAGTTGCTCTTATATAAACATCAAGAAATGTAAATAGAAAATAAAATAGTATGTGACATGTAAATGATTTACATAATGATATAATATAAATACAATATATGTAAATAAATGTAAGTACTAAAATTAAAAGTAAGAAAATGAGAATGTAAGAAATATGAAATATGTACAAATATTTGCATTAAGACGTGCAAATATTGAGATGAACATTTTTATGTTTTCTGTGATCTGACGGCTCCTTTTTTCTTTCTTAAAGCTCTATGACAACTTCATCAGTGACTTCGAACACAGGTGAGAGAAAAGTTCCTCAAACACTCAGTCTAACCACGTTACACCCAGATATATATCTATCTATGGTTCTATCCACGTTATACCCAGAGATATATATCTCTCTATGGTTACACCTGCCAGGTCAGTATTATCTGCTTGTTTTATTCTAATTTATTCTTTTTGCTCCCTCATCAGAATCAACCCATTGTCCCTCATGGAGATTATACTGTATGTTACCAGACAGATGAAAGGTGAGAACAACATCACTATACTATACACTACATTATACAATACACTTTTTCATATTTTGTAGTATTTACAAAACATGTTTTTGTTTCCAGATCCTAAGGATGCCATCACTTTTCTCGAGAAGACCAAGGAAAAGGTAATTTGAGCGATAAAACACAGAATTGAAATATACACTCAGTTGCCACTTTATTAGGTACACCTAACCAAAGCTAATGCAGTCTAACACAACAGTCCCACAATAAATTGTATCTTTTTATGAATATTATAATGATCATTTTTAATTTAAATTGTTTTATTGAAGTGTCTGGTCTTTTTGAAGGCTTCAGTTTGTGGTGCTATTGAATTGTGTTACACTGTGAGGTGTCTTCCCACTTACTGTATACCAATAAGGATTTACTAAATAACAGAAACGTCTCTCTGCGTAATGCAAAACAATTCAACAGCACCACAAATTACATCCTCCACAACAACATCAACACCTCTCTAAAACTGTTTAAACACAAACTGAAAATTATAACCTTCATGAAGGAGGATTTATTGCAGTTTATAAACTGTATTTTTGATCACACTTTAACGTTTTGTTTAACTCTTTCTGGTTCAGGTGAAAAGCTGCGATGAAGCCCTCATTCTCTGCAAGACGTCTATCGGCAGACTCAAGCTGGAGATCAATGATCTTCCTGCCACAAAGGTAAAAGCTCCTGAACTCTCAGCTCTCTCCCGTTTCTCCAAAACGAGCCTCACACTTCGTGCACATGCGACACGTTATGACGCATTTCCAACATCAAGCTGCTAACAGCTGTTGAACAAAACAACAGAAGTGCGTACAACTCACACGTGTGATTCCTTTTCTTAATGAAATTCCCTCTCTGTCTTTTCCAGAAACTCATTGAAGATGTTGAGGAAATGTTGAATAACTTACCCGGGGTGACGTCAGTTCACGGCCGGTTTTATGACCTCTCCAGCAAATATTATCGCATCATCGGGAACCACGCCTCCTACTACAAAGACGCTCTGCGCTACCTCGGATGTGTGGACATTAAAGACCTTCCAGGTGAGCAGAGACTAACACTTGGACTTGATTTCAGCCTGATGGAGAACAGCAGGTCTTTAATGCTGTTGTTGTTTCCTCCACAGAGACGGAGAAGCAGGAGAGGGCGTTCACGCTGGGACTGGCTGGACTCTTAGGAGAAGGAGTTTACAACTTTGGAGAGCTGGTGGGCTTTAACACCGTGGTCATCGTGTTGTTTATCGCTGCTGGTTTACCTGAAGCTTGTTGACGTCTGCTGTTGTGTCTTTGCAGCTGATGCATCCGGTGCTGGAGACCCTGAGGAACACAGACAAACAGTGGCTCATTGATACGCTATACGCCTTCAATGGAGGCAATGTGGAGAAATTCCAGGGCTTCAAGTCAGCCTGGGGCCAACAGGTGGTTATCATTTATATAACAGCTCATATTAAAGGATATTAAAGGTTAAACTGATCAGCGTGTAAGGACCAAAAAGATGCTGTCCAGAGAGGTCAAGTCTGCCAGTGTTAATTCATATATTTGACAGTTTAGCTTAATCTGTTCTAGCAGTTTGAAGGTGCAGATGAGTAAAAAAATTAAATAAAAAAAAACTAATGTTGCGTTCACACTAAGAGCGAAGCAAATTTTCGCCTGCTTCGCTCGCACGAGATGGACCGCTGGGATCATTTGTGTTCTTCTGTCATCTTTGCCATTTAAAAAGCAACAATATACCTAATAATTAAGCTTATTAATATAGCACTAAAATAAATTGAAAAGGCAATCATTTTGCATATCGCGCTGTTGAGCAAACCATTATCACCGCAGGGGAAATTCCTTCACGCAACGTACATGATCACTGATATTTGTCAACTGTCTAATTTATTTTTCCCTCTTGTTTCCAGCCGGACCTCGCAGCACATGAAGCCAAACTGATGCAGAAGATCCAGCTGCTCTGCGTGATGGAGGTGAGACTAAACACCAGCGTCACACCAACATTGAAAACGCAGACATTTGCGGCATTTATTGGTCACGCCACTTGATAAAAGACTTCCGCGTAGGATACACATGTTTCCTCGCTCTACGCTCCTCCAGAAGCCTCCTCGAGGTGCATTTAAGGGATTGGAACAATTTCCGGGTCACAGGAGGAGAGAGGACGCAAGGAAGCATTAGTTAGCAAAAAGCACACACCAACATAGTCTCAATGTCACCAAGATGTCAGCAGCTATTTTATAACGAACCTTATATGAATCCTGTCTGACGGGAGAATAACAGCTTTCTCAAACAGTTTAAGAGCAACACAGATAATCAACACCAACTAACCAAATGTGTAGTTTCTTCAGAAGGAGTCTGACGTTTCCTCACACTTCACAGTCTCATCATGTCTGTCACATACGAAGGTTAAAAAACAGGAATATTAAACCACTTGAAATGTGTCCTTTGTCTTCCAGATGACTTTCACTCGTCCTGCGAACCACAGACAGCTCACCTTCACTGAGATCGCTCAGAGTGCCAAAATCCCCGTTAATGAGGTCAGTCGGATGACGAGAACATTTAATCGTCAGCCCATCAATAAATGTCAATAAGACCTGTCTGACGGTGATTAGCATGATCGACTTTGATTACCGGACAGTTCTAACGCCTGCACAGAGCAGATTTGTTTGGTCACTAATAAAGTGTGGCCGGTGTCCTTTAGGTGGAGCTGCTGGTGATGAAGGCTCTGTCTGTGGGTCTGATCAAAGGGAACATTGATGAGGTGGACCAGAAGGTGCAGATGACCTGGGTGCAGCCCAGAGTGCTGGACCTGCAGCAGGTTAGTCCTCATTCTGTTTCATATAAATATATATCAGGGTTTCCAGCGGATCTTTAAAGGAACAGTCTGTAGCATTTAGGGGGATCTATTAGCAGAAGTGGAATATAATATTCATAACTATGTTTTCTTTAGTGTTTAATCACCTGATAATAAGAATCGTTGTGTTTTCGTTTGCTTAGAATGAGTCCTTCATATCTACATAGGGAGCAGGTCCTCTTCATGGAGTCCTCCATGTTGCTTAGTCATGTTTCTACAGTAGCCCAGAACAAACAAACCAAACACTGGCTCTAGAGAGAGACTTTCACATTTTTAACGTTACCGGATGTTACCATTCAATTTATTAATCTAAAAATAAGACCTTAATTGGTATTAAAATGTCTTAAATTAATCTTTCCAAAGTCTTAAAAATTCTAAGACATGGGAAGTAATATTTAATTAATCCTTTTTTTTTTTTAAGTTGCATTGTAAAATCTCAAAATAATTGGTTACATCTATTTAAAAAGGATTTACCAAATGCCTCTCACATTAACGTCATGCAGATCTGGATAGCAGAACCAAAAACATTCATATTTTGCTTCCGGTCAGGATGCTCACTGTCTGCTGACTAGCTGGACATACATACTTTCATACTGTGTATGTTATGCAAAAAGTTTTTCAAACTCTGCACTCGGCTATCGTAAAATTGGTCCTAAATTTAATTCCAAGTTGCATTAAAAAAGTCTTAAATCTAACTTTCTTTGTATATACAGTAGCTATAGCAACAGATTATATTTGTACTGGAACCGCTTTTTATCAGCCTGACCTGAATCCTGCTCATATCGCAGCCGAGGAAATAAATGTATGTTTGATAATGTGTCTAGTTGATGTGACATCATGTCCAGATATTCCCTGTAGTGACTTTTAACAAAGAAACACCAATATCTGTAAACCACTGAGGGGCGAACTTGTTTGTACGCGTGCTCTAAACACAAACCAATGTCCAGCGCGCTGTGTATCGTTGGATCAGTTATATTTATTCACAGTTTCGATCACATCTCACCAGAATCATGCATACTGTATATCTGATTGTTTCCATTCAGCAGAATCTAAGTCAACAAGGTTACATACGGCACGGCTCGGCTCGGTTTAAAACTGTTTGGCTCCCCGTCTCACACACACTTGATCATAATCACCTGAGAGTTTACCTATATGCACTTTCATGGCGATGTTACACCATGTGGTCAGTGCTAGAACTGCAGGCATATATTAATTGAGTCATCCACAGATAAAAGTAAAACAAACGAAAAACTACTTTAAGGCTCCAACATTCCCATCAGATACAATAGAGTCTGATCAAAACCAGAGCCGCCATCTCACACTGATCTCAACAATCATTCAGGGAGAAATACCTCGAAGAAGACATTAGGGTTCGGTTTTGATAGACCTAAACCGGAACTACAACATAAAAATCACAAGTTGCGTTAATGTGTTAAAGAAATTAGTGGCGTTAAAAGGAATTTGCGTTGATGCATCAACATCGCGTTAACTTTGAAAGCCCTATACAAGACACAATACTTTTTAAGTGAGTGGGACTGTCAGTTTTTCTTGTTTAGAAGCAGCTCAGTAACTCCACCTGAAGCTGAGTGGAACAAAGTAAAACTTCTCTTGTGTCAGAAATCACAAACTAAAGTTGATTCGACATATTTAAAAAGGCAATAAAGAGGAAGAACAAGAAATATCGGCAGAAATAAGTATCTCCAAACAGCTGAATGGGATCAGAAGTGAAAGTTGAGACTGTACCTGCAGTGTTTGACATTCACCTGTTGTATGTTATTTCAGATTAAAGGTATGAAGGAGCGTCTGGACATCTGGTGCGGAGACGTTAAGGACATGGCCGTGCTGGTGGAGCAACAAGCCCACGACATCCTCACCTAAAGCTGCCTCCACTGAGGGAAACCTCTTCTCCTCACAACCATTTCTGTTTTCTATTGTCTTTCTTTCTATCGGATGTTCATTACCAACCTGTGAAAATACACTGTGGTATTTTACAAATAAACAACTGGTTGTAACATTATTATCCTCACCATAGGGTCCGTAAATATTGTTTCAAACATGAATAAAAATGACCAGAAAAAAAGTCATTATGTGTTTTATTTCTTCTCTTATGTGCATCTTGGTTAAAGTCTGTCCAGCTTTGGGTTGTAAATTAAGATTTATTATATTTGTTTAAATTCTAAATAATGAGATGTTTTTAGTGTCTGTTTGTCTTTTATAAAGGTTAACATTAATGTTGGATCATCCAAACCACAAAAAATGATTTAATAGGCAAATCTAAATGCTAGTATCACATTATATACAAGTACAAAGGCATTAGCATCAAATATACTTAGAGTAACAAGTAAAAGTACTACTGATTATAATTATTGATGCATTAATGTATTCATCACTTTAGCTGCAGCTGGTAAAGGTGGAGCTCATTTCAATAACTATATGCTGCTAGGTAGTTTAATCTATAATAATACATCATAATTTATTAATTGATAATGTTTTGTATTAAAAATCTAAATCTGCAAAGTAACTATGAAATACACGTAGTTGAGTAAAAATACAATATTTCTCTCTGAGATGTAGTAGAGTAGAAGTATAAAGTAGCATAAATGGAATTACTCAAACAAATAAATAAATTACCTCAAAATTACATTTAAATACAGTACTTGAAAAATGTACTTTGTTGCTTTCCACCACAGCTACAGTACAAGTACTGTGTTTTGACTTGGGCACTATTTAGAAGTATTTGTATTAAATACATTTCCTTTTCACCATATAAATTTGACGTACCTATATTCACACACAGTAGCCTAAATATTTGGAAGAGTTGCAGATGGAATATATACAGTATATACTGTATATGGCACTGAGGTATTAACTGAAAAAGTATTTGTTAATTGATGTAAACACAACTTTTGACGGCATCAATATTAAATTAGCTGATTTCTTGTGACCATTTAGTTCATTATTGGATCAGATTGTACTTTATTACTTTAATTTTGTGATACTTTACAGTTCTCTACGTCTCAAAGGGAGTTTATATTCGTCTACATTAATCTGTTGGCTGCAGTCAGTGGTTACTTTACATACTGTAATAGGATTTTAGATGTAAAACATATGTCAAGCTTATAAAATATGAAACTACTCCATTATATATGAAGACCACTCTGAGATCAGTTTAGAGGGGACAGCTTATGAAATGGATCCAAGAAAAATAAATCACTGACTGTTTTCTGAGGATTCACATTAAACCTCCATGTATTCAACACAGATCACATCAAATAGCTAATTACAGGTCCATAATCTAAAACTTAACTTTCCTGTGATTCTGAAAGGTTAAGAAGACCAGTGGGTGAATGTAACTAACTACATTTGCTTAGTCGGGTCCCATATTGTAAAAAGTGAGATTTTCATGTCTTTTTTTTATTATAAAGCAGGTTTCAGTGCTGTATAAATACTGTTAAAGTATCGAAACGCTCAATCCATGGAGAAATACACAGGATTTCTGTCCATTTGTGATGTCACAAATATACACTATATAGACCATCACACAGAAAAACGTAAATATTTTAAATGTGTCCCAGTTTATTTCCAGTTGCAGTGAATGACATCAGCTGACAGGAAGTAGACATGGACCCAAGCTGTTGCCTAGCAACGCAATTCCGTTGCAATGTCGTTGTAATGTCCTCTGCCTGAAACAGAGCGTTTCAGAGGGTAAACACGGGCATATTCAGGCGGACAGTAGGAGGAAAATAAGGTTGTTGTTTTTTTAACATTACAGCATGTAAACATGTTCTAGTAGAAACCCAAAATACAAGTATGAACCTGAAAATGAGCAGAATATGGGACCCAAATTTGTAGTAGTAGTGGGAGTACTATTTTCTTTTCATGCTATTCTCTACTTTCACTTCAATACATTTCATAGGGAAATTTTGTACTTTTTACTTCACTACATTTGTCTGGCAGCTTTAGTTACTTAATGTACTGTAATGTACTTACTACATTTTTTTTAAAAATAAATTAAACTACCCAACAGTTTATACAAGTAGCCTACAGCTGAAACGATTAGTTAATTACAATTAGTTGATTGTCAGAAAATGTCAATACATGTATTGTCTGACAAATATACTGTCAGAAAATGTATTATTATTATTAACCAAAACTATTTTGATGGTTTTGTCATTTTTCTTGAAAAATATTTTTGTTCCAGCTTCATAATTGTTAGGACGATTCTAAGGGCTTCTGACCGACAGGGGCCCTAACAAAATATTAGGACATTAGGTATTTTTTTTCAATAAAAAAATGGTAACCTATCATCATTAATAGAATATATGATAAAATATAAACTATATCTACAGTGAGGTGTAGACTAGTCCGTGGGTGGCGGAAATTAACCTGTGTTAGATTAGTCCTGAGTGAAATAGTTAATATATTCACAGAAATTCAATTCAGGTAAACTTTATCAAGCTATTTAGAAGAAGAAGAAGAAGAAGAAGAAGGCACTTTATTGAGGGGAAATTCAATTTATGCTACATCAGTTGTCCCTGCTGGTACAGCAGTCCCATCATCCCCATCATCCCCATCATCCCCATCATCCCCCCCACTATGAACCAGCCCCTCCCAACTGAAGGAGGAGATGAGCAGCACTGTTGAATCACATGTCAGTTGGTAAAATTACATTTAGACATTAAGACTAGGACTGTCAATCGATTAAAATAATTAAATATCACGATTAATCCCAAATTCTTTTTTTTATCTGTTCAAAATGTACCTTAAAGGGAGATTTGTCAAGTATTTAATTCTCTTATCAACATGGGAGTGGGCAAATATGCTGCTTTATGCAAATGTATGAATATATTTATTATTGTAAATCAATTAACAACACAAAACAATGACAGATATTGTCATATCAAATCATAACATGGCAAACTGCAGCTCAACAGGCAACAACAGCTGTCAGTGTGTCAGTGTGCTGACTTGACTATGACCTGCCCCAAACTGCATGTGATTATCATAAAGTGGGCATGTCTGTAAAGGGGAGACTCGTGGGTACCCATAAAACCCATTTACATTCACTTATCTGGAGGTCAGAGGTCAAGGGACCCCTTTGAAAATGGTCATGCCAGTTTTTCCGCGCCAAAATATAGCATTATTTAACCTCCTTCACGACAAGCTAGTATGACATGTTTGGTACCGATGGATTCTTTAGGTTTTCTAGTTTCAGATGATACCAGTATCTTCACTCTAGCTTTAAAACTGAGCCCGCTACAACCTAAAAATCACATGTAAGGGATAATGTACAGAGAGCCAGTCATTGTTGTGAAAGAAACCCTGACTGGCTAGCTGCACATTATCCCGCTTATTACACGGCTACTTACTTAAGAAATCAATAATTTGACACAAGTCAAGTCCGCCAGAGTCCGACATCAGAACTGCGGCCATAGCAACGGTCTGTCATACATAGCAACGGTCTGTCATACATAGCAACGGTTTGGTGTAAAGAAATAATAGACTGTAGAACACCGTGACTGACCAATCAGAATCGAGTATTCAACAAAGCCGTGTAATAAATAATTATAAACGGCTCAACTTCCCTCAGGCCTTTTGGCTCAAATTATCCCCCCCCCCCCCCCCGCCATTTTAATAAACTGGTATCATCCAGCTGTTTACAGCTAACGTCATGCTAACAGTGTAGCATCATATTTTAACTTCCTAAAGCACAAATACATGTGACATTTTTTCCAACTTGTCTGTAATTGTTCAGACACAAGAATCACGACGCCTTGAAAATACAAAAAATCACTTTGAAAGGCAAAAAGATGATTTTTGAACCCAAATGTGCTAACCACTTATTCCATGGGCCTCTCGCCATCACAGGGTCAGTAAAATTGATGACTCCTCAAAAATGTGTGGTCACATGACCAATTTTGTCTATGGTTGCCTAGAAACAAGGGATGGCTCAACACCCCACAGGCTCACATCACCCCACTCTCCCCTACACAGGTTTCATTCACATTTCTTGTTTTAAAGCTGTAGATTCAATAAGATTTATTTTCTGTCGCTCGACTAATCAATTTATTGACTAACAGTTTCAGCTCTAAACTATATATTGTTAGAAGGAACATCTCAGGCCCACGAAGAAGACATTGATGTGTTGAAAGTCAATACCATGACAGACCTTCTGGTCAGCGTCTCCTCTTTAATGAGCTCCTGTGATGGATTTCTCCCAGTTTAAAGATCAAACTGGTGGCTTTAAGAAGAAGCTCTTTGTTTCTGAGGATCTGACTACAAAATATAATCTTTTTACTGTTGAGGTTGTTTTTAGTTTAATGAAAGAATGTAAGAAGATCCTTTACTGAATTAAAAGTACCAATATCACAATGTAAAAATACTCCATTACAAGTAAAAGTCCTGCATTCAAAATCGTACAAAGTATAGAGGTATTATCAGCAAAATGTACTTAAAGTATCAAAGCAAAAGTATTTGTTCTGCAGTAAAGTGTCTCCTCTGACCGATATATTATCAAATATAACATTATTAGATACTGATGCATCAATGTGAGAGCAGAGACTGTATAAGAAGGGGCCGTGAGTTTGGCATTTTGGCCGTCGCCATCTTGGTTTTTGGCCAACGCCATCTTGGTTATTTAGCCGTCGCCATCTTTTTATTTGGCCATCGCCATCTTGGTATTTGGCCATCGCCATCTTGGTTATTTGGCCATCGCCATCTTGGTTTTTGGCCATCGCCATGTTGGTTATTTGGCCATCGCCATCTTGGTTATTTGGTCATCCCCGTGTTGGTTATTTGGTCATCGCCATCTTGGTTTTTGGTCATCGCCATCTTGGTTTTTGGCCATCGTCATCTTTGTTATTTGACCATCGTCATCTTGGTTATTTGGCCATCGCAATCTTGGTTTTTGGCCATCATCATCTTGGTTATTTGGCCATCGCCATGTTGGTATTTGGCCATCATCATCTTGGTTATTTGGCCGTCGTCATCTTGGTTATTTGGCCGTCGTAATCTTGGTTATTTGGCCATCATCATCTTGGTTATTTGGCCGTCGTCATCTGGGTTATTTGGCCGTCGTCATCTGGGTTATTTGGCCGTCGTCATCTTGGTTATTTGGCCATCATCATCTTGGTTTTTGCTCATCATCATCTTGGTTTTTGGTCATCGCCATCTTGGTTATTTGGCCATCGTCATCTTGGTTTTTGGCCATCATCATCTTGGTTTTTGGTCATCGCCATCTTGGTTATTTGGCCATCATCATCTTGGTTTTTGGCCATCATCATCTTGGTTTTTGGTCATCGCCATCTTGGTTATTTGGCCATCATCATCTTGGTTTTTGGTCATCGCCATCTTGGTTATTTGGCCATCGCCATCTTGGTTATTTGGCCATCGCCATCTTGGTTTTTGGCCATCGCCATGTTGGTTATTTGGCCATCGCCATGTTGGTTATTTGGCCATCGCCATCTTGGTTATTTGGTCATCCCCGTGTTGGTTATTTGGTCATCGCCATCTTGGTTATTTAGCCGTCGCCATCTTGGTTTTTGGCCGTCGTCATCTTGGTTATTTGGCCGTCGTCATCTGGGTTATTTGGCCGTCGTCATCTTGGTTATTTGGCCGTCGCCATCTTGGTTATTTGGCCATCATCATCTTGGTTTTTGCTCATCATCATCTTGGTTTTTGGTCATCGCCATCTTGGTTATTTGGCCATCGTCATCTTGGTTTTTGGCCATCATCATCTTGGTTTTTGGTCATCGCCATCTTGGTTATTTGGCCATCGTCATATTGTTTTTTGGCCATCGCCATCATCTTTATTAGGCCATTGTCATCTTGGTTATTTGGCCATCGTCATCTTGGTTATTTGGCCATCACCACCTTGGTTATTTGTCGGAAACGGGAGAATTTGATTTGTAATATTTGTCCGACTTTTAAATATGACTTTGCATAAAGTCACATCTTTTATTACATAAAACAAGATGCTGGAATCAAAGTGTCTGCAGTTGGACTTCTTTCTGTAAACGCTGACACAAAATGAAGCATCACATCTGCACATCTTGTCTTAGTGGCTGAAAACAGATGGATCACCAGCTGCTCAGAAAACAGTCATCACTTTTTAAATAATTAAGGTTTGTTTGTGTTTCGTGGAACACAAAGTCTTATATTCATCAATGAATTCACAGATTACAGATTTACTTTGAGAGGTCAGCAGCACGCGCTTCATTTCTAGGCAGCGACCGTTGATTTTGCTGCTCTTGTGTCATTGACGTTTGTTCCCCCTTCAAACAGTGTTTCCTTCCGGTTGGAGTGTTTCCTGTAGCGTGGTTGTGGTTAGGTGATGGTTGGGCGTAGCAGAAATAACTGTTCGGGGTTAGGAATAAGGTCGGGTTCAGGTTAAACACATATATGGACCTGAAAACACACTCTGACACAAATGAAATGACAAACTGTTGCAAAGGTTTCATCAGCTGTAGCTAACTAGTGAACTCAGATAACAATAACTCCATTAAACGGTTGAAGGCTCCATTTCTGACTGACTTTAAAGTTTTCAGCTGACTCATTTCAATATGAAATTTCTGTAAAAGCATCTTAAATACATACTTGATGGCTACATACATAAAGTTAGAGTGTTTCCTCCACTACATTTATCTGACAGCTGCAGTTACTTTTCAGATTAAGATTTTATATTAAAAGAACATATGAGAAGCCTATAAAATACAATGCATTGTTAAAGATTCAATTAGTGGTTCCAAGCCTTTTGCTTGTGTGGCTCCTTGTCATGTTTCAGATGTTTATGAGTCGTTTCCCCTCTAAAGTTGTCACGTGGTGGTTTCATTTTATTCACTGTTTAGTTGTTGTAGAGGTAAAATTGTCCATTATTTCATTAAAAGATCAAAAATTAAAGAAAAGCCCAAAGACAACTGTAAACAAATGTGTGTATCAGAACTTAGTTTCTTCTTCTTCTCTCCCATTAATCATCTCAGGACCCCTCAGATTTATCTGGTGACCCTTTGGAGGGGCCCGACCCCTATGTTGGGAACCTCTGGAGTAAACTAACTGTAGTTAAAGTAGCTCCACCTGGAGCGGCTACAACAGTAACATGCTGCTCTAACATTGATGCATCACCATTAACTATCTAATAATGTCACATATAATAATATATCAGTCACAGGAGACATTTTACTGCAGAGCGAGTACTTTTACTTTGATACTTAAAGTACATTTTAAAGCTAATAGGTCTACTTCTGTACTTACTTTTGTACTTTCTGTATTTTGAATGCACAAATTGTGCTTTACTGGTATTTTTACATTTATGTATTAGTACTTTTACTTAAGTAACACATCTGAATACTTCCTCCGCCACTGTGTAAATGACAGCACAAATTCTAATTTCAGGTTTCATCTCAGGTGTAATCTAACACTGAGTGTGTTTTCATGCTTTCCTGCATTGTGTGTGTGTGTGTGTGTGGTTTGGTTTGTCTTCATACTCCTTGAGGTAAAAGAGAAGTCAGTGAGGAGGAACAAAGGTGGTGACGGATGTCGTGCAGACAGCAGCTCATTAATCTGCTCCACAGCTTTCACTGTTATCACATGAACTCTGATTCACTTCAAGGTGCAACTGACACGACCGTGATGATTCTGCTCTACTACATCTCAGAGGTAAATATTGTAATTTTTACTCCACTACATTTATTATTGACAACTTTAGTTACTCTACAGATTCAGATGATAAATGCAAAATATAAATCAACTAATAAATTATTATGTATTATTATAAATTCAGATAAATGTTTATGGGTTACACATTGAACACACATTTATTAATAACAATCTGACAATAAATTAACAAAAATAACAAATCTTTTAAAAAAAAATAAATAAATAAATAAATAAAATAAAAAAATAAAGAGTAAAGAATTAAATAAATAACTAATAAAATGATATAGAAATATAAAAAATAGAATTATTTAAAACAAATAAAATAAATACATTTTAATTCAATTAACTTAATTTTTACTATATAATTTAAATTAAAAAAAAATATTGTGTGAAATTTGTTCTAGTATTTAATGTTAAGTAATTTTAAGGTATTATTATTTATTATTATTTTATTTCATTTTTTGATTGTTTTATTATTTATCTATTTTTTCTTTATACATATATATATATATATATATAAATACATTATAAATAAATGAAATACAAAATAAAAAGAGTAAATAAATAAAGTAAAAATAAAGAAATATTAAGTAAAATAAATACATTTGAATATAATTTAAGTATTTAAATAATTTATTGAATAAATAATAATTAAAGTTAATAATTTAAATAATTGTTTTTTTAATTTCATGATATTTATCCTTGTATTTAACGTTATTAAGTAATTTTAAGGTATTATTATTTATTATTATTTTAAGTGAATGTTACTATGTAAAAGGTGTGACACCTGACTCTAATCACCTATTTAAAAGAGGTTGGACTGTGACAATCACAGAAAATGTTTGTTCTCTTCCGCATTACAAAAAAATAAAGAAACAGATATGAAAAAAGACTATTTTACCAGTTTAACCAGTTTACACTGACACAGCCAGTGTCCGTCCATCTTTGACACCATTTTCTGGTCACCATACGATCCAGCAGATGGTGTGTTCAATGACAGATAGATTTCCAATATCATCATGCTCCAGTTATTGATCAGAAAAATATTTACCATGTGACCGCTCTGACAGTAAAGACGACTGTGTTGGGTGTCAGGTTGTGGTGAAGCTCCTGTATTTACTGCACCAGCAGACAGACGGTAGAAATATATTTGTATGTTTAAAGGTCAGTCTGGGTCTAATAAAGCAAGTGACAGATCCAGTCCATTGGCTTGCTTACAGTGAAAAAGACTAACAACAATTAGCTTTGAGAGAGAGTGGCACGGGATCAATGAGCTCACAAACCTTCAGTTATCAGGAAAACAGATTGCTGACTGACCAGATTTCAGTCTGGGAGGAGGAGGAGAGAGTGAAATGAGGCTGGATAATTAGGAAAAGCAGGCTGTATCCCCAAAGGGAAAGAGCAGCGAGCTCCGTGCATGCAGCTATTCGCATCATCCCTCCGTCTCTATCTCTTTAAGAGCCCAGAGAAGGAGTGTGTGTTCAGTGTGTGTGAGTGTATGTGGGGGAGGGGTATTGGCTGGGGTGGAACAGTCCTGTAATGAGCAGATTTTAGAGAGAGAGAGGGAGAGAGAGAGGCCGAAAAACAAGAGAGGACAGATGACTTGGTGGAATTGGGATACAACAACAATCCAGATTTTAGGCGAGCGCTGAAACGGAGAGGACAAAGAGAAAAGGAGAGGAATAATTCATTTCTTCTTCTTCACATCCTCATCTCCAGGAGAGGCTCATCTTCACATCACAGCAGAGGAGGAAGAGGAGATATTCACTCTCCGTTATGTCTGTCGAGGTGTGTGTGCGAGGCTGAGGCTGTGTGGATGTGTGTCTCTGAGCCCTGTTTCCAGGCCATGCTACAGAGCTCCAACTTCTCTCATTTTTTAATGGCGTACCAGCGCAGCAGCAGCATCCCCGTCCTGTCTCCCTCTCTCTGTGAGCCGGTGCGGCAGGGATGTGTGGATGCTGTAATGTCTGATTGAGCTGAGCTCAGTCGCTGCCACCACCGCCGCCGCTCTGTGGGCCTCTGGGACTGCTGGAAAAGCCTAGGCCTCGCTTGTCTGGAGCGCCCCGCTGCACCGGCTGAGGCGACGGGCCGGCGAGCTCCCCGGCTACGAGGCTGCGTGGAGCAGGAAGGTGGAGGAGGAAGTGGAGGAGGAGGAGGATGAGAAGCACTCTGAGCCTGCATGCCCATGGGAAGCAGCATGCACAGCAGCTGCGTTCGTCACTCCAGACCCGTCGCTGAGGCTTAGACTGCTTCTCCATCGTAAGGCGATGCTCTTCGGGCCACGTCCTGCTGCTTTTAAAACCAGGAGCTGGTGTTTTGCATCCTAAACTAACAGGAGAGGGACGGTCGAGGCCCTGCACCTCCATGCTACCAGATTCAAACGAGGCCTCCTCCCTCTTTGCTCCTTCTGAGTGAACCAGGCCCGTGTTTTTTCTGTTTCTTGACATTCTAAGGATTTGCCTAAACCTGTTTCATGCATGTCCACTGGAGGCAGGTTTGACTTTGATGACGGGGGGTCGTACTGCGGGGGGTGGGAGCAGGGTAAGGCCCATGGACGAGGGGTCTGCACGGGGCCCCAGGGTCAGGGCGAGTATGCGGGCGCCTGGAGCCACGGCTTCGAGGTCCTGGGCGTGTACACGTGGCCCAGCGGGAACAGCTACCAGGGCACCTGGGCGCAGGGCAAGCGGCACGGCATCGGAGTGGAGAGCAAGGGCCGCTGGGAGTACAGAGGGGAGTGGACGCAGGGGTTCAAAGGTCGCTACGGGCAGCTGGAGAGCACGGCGAGCGGCGCCCGGTACGAGGGGACGTGGAGCAACGGGCTGCAGGATGGATACGGCACTGAAACCTACTCTGATGGAGGTAAGGCTGCTAAAACTCATTTTCTTCAAAGCAAGCTCACGTCACAACCACTTTGCCCCCCCCTTTATCTCCTCACAAACACCAGATCAGAGATCAGATTTAGTCCCGCTGGACTTCTCTGAATAAAACATCTCTACTCTCGTTCCACAAACTGATTTTCAGGCTGCAAGTGGAGCAGCATGCTAACTTAGCCTGCTGCTAAGATCCACTGTAACACATCTCCGATGTAGGCTACATAAATAACATGTAGGTCACATCCACAAGCTGGATTACTGAGCAGGCCTACCGGGCCCCGGGGCCTCAGGGTTCAGGGAGCCCATATTTTGTATCATAATTAGTATAATATCTGCGCAGAAGGGTGACAGTGTGGATCTGCTGTGGCAGGAAGCTCTTCATCTCCAGCATGAACTCAATATTCAGTATCATATCAAGTATATAAAGTTCAGCTGCAGTTTTTCAACCAAAAGCACCTGCGAGTTCGTCTCCACCTGCAGAATGTAATTGAAAGAGACCACAAAGAGGCACAAAATGACTTCAAAGAGACGCAAAATGACTACAAGGAGATGCAAAATTACTACAAAGACACGCAAATTGGCCACAAAGAGACACAAAACGACTACAAAGAGATGCAAATTGACTACAAGGAGACAGAAGGTGACTACAAAGTGACGCAAAATGACCACAAAGAGACAAAAAGTGACTACAAAGACATACAAACAACTACAAGGAGACACAAAACGACTACAAGGAGACGCTTGATGACCATAAAGAGATGCAAAATTACCACAAAGAGAAAACGTGACTACAAAGAGATATAAACGACTACAAAGAGACACAAGATGACTACATAGAAACAAAATGACAACAAAACACGTAAAATGACTACAAAGACACGCAAATTGGCAACAAAGAGACACAAAATGACTACAAAAAGACGCAAAACGACTACACGGAGACGCAAGATGATTAATGAGTACCAACGCAGCAGCGTCTCTTGCAGTCTGGGTGTCTTGCTCCAGAGCAGGTGGGGTTTGGGGCCTCTACATGTCGGTGTCCAGGGGCCCATTGCCTGATAATCCATCCATCTATGTCCATATGAAGACATGAGGAGGTCTGTGCTCTGTGGCCGACTGACCAGCCTTTATTATTATTAGATTATTAGAAAACTGTGGATGTTGAAAGAGGACGCATGTTTCTAATATTAGAAATTAAACCATGTTGAAATCTCATCACTTCTTGTGTTTAGAGACGCACAGATTTATAAAAACACACCTTCACCCCTCTCCCCTCTGCATCACACCCTCTGTCGCCATGGTAACGCGGAGACAGCAGGTCAGCGTGTCACTAGAGACCGGCTCGCGGCTCCTCTGCTCCTCTCCGATTGGCTCTCTGCCTCCGTCAGTCTCATTTGTAAATCTAGGCCGTTTGATAAGCGATGCTGCCCGGCCCGCACCGCCCGCCTCCGAGCGCGGCGCGGGACCCGGATGATGGAAGCCAGGTCAATAAGTGATGCAGGTAGAATGAAAACACGGCGTGTGTGTGAGTGTGTCGGTGCTGCATTGAAGGTGGAGGTTGTTTACCGGGAGGTGGAGGCTCCCAGCGTGAGCACTAAGGCTTACATCCTCATACCTGCTGTTTTAACACGAGACTGTAAAATATGAAACAAAGATGGTGAGGAGAGGAAACATAAAAAAAAAGACTGCGTCACGCGACAGCTCTGCTTCTGTGTTCCGCTCACGTGGAAGAACGCCGACAGATGAATATAGCACGCAAGACCTGACACATTTTCCACAACCCAATAAAAGTGCAGGACGCTGTTTTCCACACACTCACTCACTGACGGGCCTGTCAACACAGCAGGCGCTTATTAAAAAATGATAATAAAACCGTATCATAGGCCACATGCAGCCTCGTGCACCTACAGACTCAGTGCTGGTTTGGTTTCAGCACCGCGGACAGCTCCGGATAGACACAGACTGAATAATGTTTTTAGTTCAGGAGTTCAGTGTTTAGGAGCCTTAAAAAGCTTTAAAAGGAAAATGAATGCCAGTAAATAAGATTTTGCACAAAGGCAACAAGAGAAAATACTTATTTAGTGAAAATACGGAAAATTACCTGGAAAAAAATGAATAATTTGATGCTTGAGTTTAGTTCATGAGTATCCACAGGATTCATTTATAAACAACGTGTGCCCCAATTCAGACTAATTATATACAGTTTATATACTCATTGGACATGGAACATCAGGATGATGCAATAGAAAGTAACTAAGTACATTTACTCAAGTACTGTACTCAGGTACAATTTTGAGGTACTTGTAGTTCAGAATTTCCATTTTAAACTACTTTATACTTCTACTCCACTACATCTCAGAGGGAAATGTTCTACTTTTACTCCACTACATTTATTTGATATAACTTTAGTTACTTTGCAGAGTTAGAGTATTAATACAACATATTATTAACTATTAAATTATTATGTATTATTTTAGATTAAGCTACCCAGCAGTATATAAAGTAATTAAAATGAGCTCCATCTTTACCAGCTGCAACATTAAAGTGATGAACACATTAATGCATCAGTAATTATGATTCTGAATTGGGCCATTCTGCAAAATTAGTACTTTTACTTTTGGTACTTTAAGCATATATGGATGCTAATACTTTTGTACTTGCTTAAAGTTTGGAAGTAAAAGATCCGAGTAGTTTTTCCACCTATGCCGGCGGACATCAATCAAACTAGATTTAAGGAGACCAATAAAACTTCACAAAGATAATAATACATGTTTTGTTTTCTCAGGTGTTTTATTGGCTGTTTGACCTCCATCTAAAGTTTATTTTGATGTTTTGCAGCTCCTCTATTTCCTTTTGCATTGCATTGTGGGAGAATAGTGTCCAACAACAGCATACTCAAAAAAAAAGCGTTTTTATTATTCTGCACACCGACTGTTTAGACTTTACTGAATTTAAATAAAACACTACATACTCAAAACTTGCGTACAGAATCAATGTATATAATCGAGTACCGGACACAGCTACAGTACGTGACCCAGTTCCTGACTACATACTAATTGTGTGTAATACTGTGTATAGTATGTTCACTCAGCATGGACAGATTAACCCACTTGGGGGCCAACACTATAAACTGGGAGATTACGTAATAATAAAATGAATGCATCAATAATTATAATCCAATAGACATTATCCGCCATGTTTCTACAGTAGCCCAAAACGGACAAACCAAACTCACATTACTGCAGTCTTGTAAAGGGAGGAGTGAGTGGACGGGTACTCAGTTGGTTGTAATCTGCAACCACATCACTAGATGCTGCTAAATCCTACACACTGTACCTTTAAGTAAAAGATCTGAGTACTTCTTGCACCACTGTACACTATCTGCCCTGCATCAAACAACACACAGACACAGTTAGTAGCTAGCTGGTGAACTAGCTGTTTACTGGATGTGTAAACAAGCTAATGTTTGCAAACACACTCTCCATAACAACTTTATAAGGAAATAATATGTCCGTGTTGTGTTTACAGCTTGTTGTTCTGCCCCGAAGTGGCCAAAAATCACTTGATACTGCTTTAAAGCCCTAATCATTTAGTCGATATTGTTCTTCAGATATGCATATTCCCCAAAAAATGAATTTCACACTGTGGAATGAATGGAAGCATTCAGCTGCGTAAAATGCCACCAACACATCTATTTTTATCAGATGCCACAGGTGTAGCCATACTTTGGTATGTTTTGGTGGCATCCCGGCACACTGAACTGCCAACTCCGTCAAATACACCTCGCTCGACTTCACCACAACACTGACTGTGTGGGTTGGAGCTGCTGCGGTAGTGGGCCAATCACACGTTGGCTGCGAGCAAAACCATACAAATAGGGTTTTTTTCTAGATCTGGATACAAAAAGGATCAAATTCAGGCACCTTTAAGGCATCGAGTACCGATGCCAAGCCCTACTGGCACACTACAAAAGTAACCAAATTAATTATACCCAAAAAGTTAAGTATGCACCCTTAAAAACACTTGATTTTTGAGTGTGCTGTTGATGGACACTATTCTCCCACAATGTAGTGCACAAAGGAAATGGAGGGGCTGCTCAAAGCTGAAAAATAGTTTAAAAAATAATTGTGGATGGTGGTGAAACAGCTCCTGGAACAAAAGGTAAAAGACCATTTTGCTTTCTGTTTTGAAGTTAAATTATACTAACTGTACTAACAGCATCCTATATAATTACAGTACTACAGTACATACGTTTTATTATTCATATTTATTAAACTGGGACACAGTGAGTGACTCATGTTTTAGATTTTGTAAAAATGCAGAGAGCAGCATGGAAAAATGTAAAACCTCCATGTTTCTATGAGGGTTTTATTTCAGCACCATGGACAGCTCCAGCTCCATATACTAGTACAACACAGTATCTGATAGTAAAAGTACTCCGTTTTCAGGGATAAGAACTCACTTTACTTCTCTGAACTAACAGGAAATGATGCAGACATTATGTCAACCAAAATGCTGATTTAGAAAGCTACTGCTAGATAAACTTATCAAACAGAAACCAAAGTTTAATTGATCAGATTATTTGTTACTGGATCTTTTTCTTCTTCTAAACCAGTCTGAGTTGTAGGATACTCGTTTACATCTTGTGTGAAGAGCAGCTCGCTATGAAACAAACAATAACAGTGTCATGTCGGTCATTTAGCAGCGTGATGGAGGAAACACCCAAACTTCTGTCATTTCCTAGCAAGCAATCACCACATTCAGAGCTGTAATTATACCATTACAAAGCTGTGAGTGAGTTCCCTCCCACAGAACAGAACGACCGTAAACATCAGTAATGTCACTGACATTTAACCACATGTGTAGCATAATTACAAATCAGCAGGAGATGCCTCTCACCGTGACCTCACTGTGCGGCGAAGCGCACGATTATCTATCGCTGAGGAACTATAGTAGACATGCTTCGTCACAATCAATCAGTTTGAGTTTAATTTGAAAAGAGTCACCAAGAAGCCGAGTGAGGATCATTTCTAACAGATAGATATTTGCTTGTTCTGATGTTATTTTGCAAGCAATTTCTTTAGGGCTGCCAATCAATAAGAATGTTTGTGACCCAGCAGCCATGTTGAGATCAGTTGAGGAAACACCAAGCACCGCCCACCAGCCGGAGCATACTTTCTCATTTTACAGCTAAACAGTAACTAAAAGATGTTTCTGAGAACATTTGACGAGAGAAATAGGCATTACAGTAACAGAATGTTGATTCATATTTGATCAGCGCTGCCTAGTTTGACCGTTTGATCAGAGTTTGCGAGTGATTGACAGCTGCCTCGTTGAATGAACAGCCAATAGGAACGCTCTCTCTCTCTGAAATGACCTGTGATTGGTCAAAGTCTCCCGTCACAGGCTAGATTTGTTAAAGCCTGAAAACAGAGCCATGATGAGGTGCAGAAGTATAGTTTTCTCTCAGAACACTTGAATTACAATATGCTGAAAGGTTATTATGGAATTTTTGCCCAATGATGCCAACAATATACTGCCTACTGCAGGTTTAATCTGCAACTAGTTTGATAATCGATTAATCGTTTGAGTCACTTTTCAAACAAAAACATCACAACTTTCTGTAGTTTCAGCTCCTCAAAAGTGGGAATCTGCTGCTTTTCTCTGTTTTATATCTTTGTAAACTGAATCATGTTGAGTTTTGGACTGTGAGTCACTATTTTCTGACATTTTAGAGATGATTCATTGATTCATTGAGAAAATAATCATCAGATGCAGCCCTAGTTTCAGTCACTTTGCTTGATCGATTACTTTTAACTCTGGGTTAGTCGTACCAGGATCTCCTGAGGCTGAGCCCAGGTTGCATGAAGGAAGTATAGACAGCTGTTTAAATAACTTTCATAACATAAAACTCTCTCAGCTTTGTCAGCGAGTGCTGCTGCTGCTGCTGTTGAGCGCTCTTGTAAATGAAACTGACAGGTGAACAGGAGGCTGTCGAGTTTCCTGCCCATAAATATGAAGCTGTGGATCTGCTTCACCTCTCGTTCTGAGTCCCTCTGAGGTTTGAGGAGAGGATGGAGGGTGTAAGATGTTGACCTCTCCTTAAAGCAGCTTTGTTTTTAAGTTTCTCCGGGGAGCTCTGCTCCTTCCAGGAGGTCCGGCTGTCGATTGACGTTTATTTTTTCGTTGGGGTAGATGGAGAGGAAGAAGATGGGGGAGAGGACGTGAGATGTGGGAACATCTGTGGTTTCAACTAACTTGATATTGAAATGTTTGTGTAGACGAAAAGCTTGTATCTATTCTTACAAAGACGTCAGATTCACTGTATAAATCCTAGTGCTTGGTCAGTTTTTAGAAAGTGCTTTCCTGCAGTCTAGGAAATGCCAGATATCTGGTGTTATTCTGGGTTTATTTGGTTCTCTTTCACAGCTTTAATGTTGAGCCAACAAGCCTCCGTTTGGCAGAGAATTATTTTATTTCTGGTCTAGAGTAACAACCACATAAACCTTCACACACAAGAAACACAAGAAGGATGAATGCAGAAATAATCTATCTGTTGCATGTCACAATACATCTACCTCACACTATGGAGGATTATGATGAATATTCAACTGTATCACGTTTGTCAGTCCACATCACATGTTGTTGGTGCTTTTAGGATGATTAGTATGTTTTAGCCGTGTGAGCAGCATGTTGGTCTATCAGTCTGTAGGTCGGTCGGTCGACTTTGGTTCAGACTGAAATATCTCAACAACTATCAGATGAATTGCTATGAAATTTTGTAAAAACAATCCCCAGAGGATGAATCCTGCTGACTTTCGTGATCTCCTGACTTTTCCTCTAGCGCCACCGTGAGGTTCACAGCTTTGGCTTTTAGTTAAACGTCTCAACTGTTGGATGGATTGTCATGAAATTTGGTTCAGACATTCATCTTCCGGTGGACCACCATGGGACCTTATTTTGGAAAAAATGTGTACGGTAGTCAACAGAGAGAGACAAATCATTTTTTGATCCTCTTTGAATTGCTCCATGAATCACGCAGATGATGTATGTCAATTTAAAACATAATTTTGCAAGTCAAGAAAGTCTCAGTTTGTTGTAGTATCATTTAGTTTTGTGTGAAACCGCTCAGTGAACGACATCTTTCGTTACCAACACTAGCCAGCTAGCTAACTTAGCTACGTATGTT
Source organism: Sebastolobus alascanus (assembly GCA_916701645.2). Lineage (NCBI taxonomy): Eukaryota > Metazoa > Chordata > Actinopteri > Perciformes > Sebastidae > Sebastolobus > Sebastolobus alascanus. Next base: position 112,112 of record CAKAOJ020000517.1, read on the forward strand.
CCACTCACAGATGAAACATTATCTGACCTGATTTGTTTTATCCAGCGACTCCTGGTCTTTTTATCAGCCGGGAAGAGAAAAAAGGATCAGACCCGTTGCTGGTGTGAGTTCATCCCAGTAGGAAACACACAGACATCGTAGCTTCAGAGAGAGAGACGTCACTACCACACTTTTGGGTGTATCGTCTTTCTAATTACGTATTTTCACAGTCTGATACTTCAATAGTTTTCCAACAAACTGAGACTTTCTGGACTTGAAAAAGTATCTTTGAAATTGACAAACATCATCTGTGTGATTCATGGCGCAATTCAAACAGGATCAAAAAACTATTTGTCTCTCACCGTTGACTTTCATTCATATTTTTTCCAAAATAAGGTCCCATGGTGGTCCACCGGAAGGGGAGGGACTTCGTCTCTCCATAGTAATCATTTTGGTGATCCTCTGACCTTTCATCTCGCGCCATCATCAGGTCAAATTTCTTATTTGTTTATGACCAAATATCTGCAAAACTAACGACATTCCCATCAACCTCAGCTGTACTTCGTGTTTAGTTTAGCAGGTATTTGTTCATAAACCAAAGTATTGGACAAATTAAAATTTGTCAAGACATTTCATCAATGTCAACCTGATGGTGCCGATATAGGAAAAGTCAGAGGATCACCAAAGTCAGTAGGATTCATCCTCTGGGAACCATGAATGTCTGTACGAGTTTTGTGACGATCCATTTGGTGGATTTTGAGATATTTTACACAAGTAAAAACGTAGACCTGCTGTTGGTGATGGAGAAAAGATCAAAAGATCGAGAACCACCAAACTCTTTAGGATTCATCTTCTGGGGACCTTGAATGTCTGCACAAAGTTAAATGGCAATCCATCCAATAGCTGTTGAGATATTTCACTCAAAACTACTAATGTCAACCTTATGGTAAAGCTAGAGGAAAAGTAAGAGGATCTACAAAGTCTGTAGGCTTCGTCCTCTGGGGACAATGAATGTTAGTACAAAGTTTCATAACAATGCATTCAATAGTTTTCAAGGAAAAGTAGGAAAAGTCAGAGAATCACTAAATTACGACACATCCTCTGGGAACCATGAATATCAGAGTTTGTTGGATTTTGAGATATTTTACATAACAAGTAAAAACGTTGACCTGACGTTGGCGCTGGATAAAAGGTCAGAGAATCACCAAACTCAGTAGGATTCATCTTCTGGGAACCATGAATGTCTGTATGTGTTTTGTGCCATTACATTTAGCGGATTTTGAGATATTTTACACAAATTAAAACCTTGTCCTGCTGTTGGTGCTGGAGAAAAGATCAAGGAGCCACCAAACTCAATAGGATTCATCTTCTGGGAACCACGAATGTCTGCACAAAGTTTCGTGGCAATCCATCCAATAGTTGTTGAGACATTTCACTCAGAACTACAAATGTCAACCTCATGGTGGAGCTAGAGGAAAAGTCACCAAAGTCGGTAGGCTTCATCCTCTGAGTACCATGAATGTTGGTACAAAGTTTCATACAATCCATTCAATAGTTTTCAAAGAAAAGCAGGAAAAGTCAGAGGATGAATCCTTTGGGAACCATGAATGTCTGAGTTTGGTGGATTTTGAGATATTTTACATAACAAGTAAAACCGTTGACCTGCTGTTGGTGCTGGAGAAAAGATCAGGGAATCACCAAACTCAGTAGGATTCATCTTCTGGGAACCATGCATGTCTGAGATATTTCAGTCTGAGGACATAACTCTGACTGTCACTGTGTCTCTGTTTGTCTCTCAGGAACCTACCAAGGCCAGTGGCTGGGCGGGATGCGTCATGGCTATGGCGTGCGGCAGAGTGTACCGTACGGCATGGCGGCCGTCATCCTCTTCCCTCTGCGAACATCCATAAACTCCCTCCGCTCCGAGCACAGCCACGGCCCTCCGGCTGTGCTGGAGGACGGCACCGCCACCACGCCCACAGACGGGGTGGCGGCCGGGCTGGCCGGGAGCCCCGTGGGCCGGGGCGGGTTCGCTCTGACGGCTCCGAGCGAAGCCGAGCGCCAGAGGAAGAGGAAAGGCCGCTTCCGGCAGTCCATCCTGAGCGGCCTGAAGCTGCGGCGCTCCGAGTCCAAAAGCTCGCTGGCCAGTCAGCTCAGCAAGCAGAGCTCCTTCTGCAGCGAGGCCGGCATGAGCACCGTCAGCTCTGCTGCATCTGACATCCACTCCAACGCCAGCGAGAACGAACAAGGCGCCCCGGTGGATGCCACCGTCACGGAGATGTACGCTGGAGAGTGGCGGAGCGACCAGAGGGCCGGCTGGGGCGTGAGCCGGCGCTCGGACGGCCTGCATTATGAAGGCGAATGGGTGGCGAACAAGAGGCACGGGTACGGATGCACCACCTTCCCCGATGGCACCAAGGAGGAAGGGAAGTACAAGCAGAACGCGTTGGTGAGCGGAAAACGCAAGAACCTGATCCCACTGAGGGCCAGTAAGATCAGAGAGAAGGTGGACCGGGCCGTGGAGGCGGCGGAGAAGGCTTCAGACATCTCCAAGCAGAAAGCAGAGATCGCCATGTCAAGGTAACATCTGAATATTACAATTTACGGAATATTTAAAAACATATTTCCTGGATGTGATATTATGAAGGTAAAGCAGAGAGAAGATTTGTCCTAAATGAGGCCAAAAAAGCAAAACTTCATAGAGAGAAGAGTCGATAATAATCTGTTTGACTGCCGTGTTTCCTCCCGTGCTGTTCAGGATGAGCCACGCTCGTGGGAAGGCGGAGGCAGCTGAAGGCGTGGCGCAGAAGGCCACGGAGGAGTGTCGACTGGCCCGGATCGCTGCCAAAGAGCTCTCTCCCTCCTTCCATATCTACGGGAACGGTGAGTAGACGACACAACGCTCAAGTGTTTCCAGTTTTAATTCACACATGCTGCTCTGAATATCCCCATATTTCATTTATATGTTTGCGATGCAGAATTATATTAAGATTTTGGGCATTTAACGGATTCTATGTTGCCTTATTCTTGTGTCAGCAGACAGATTCATTTGTATTATATGGAGATTATTTACCACTGATATGATTTGATCCATTTCGAGAATCATTTAAAACCTGCAGACTGTATAGATTCCCCAAAGTGAAGCCAAAACATCTGGATCGCCCCCTGGTGGCTGGCTGCAGTACAGGTCATAAACCCCGCCTTCTCTATGTTAGTGGATGGGACATGAACCAAACTAAAAGTCAAACTCAAATACATTTTTCCCAAAGATGGTTTCTGTCATTTTAGGTCGTTCTTATCACGCTGATGTTTGTTCAAGTGTTAATTTTTCTGATAAGTTTGGTTTTAATTAGTTATTTGATGCTATAAAAAGGAGGTGAGACGTCATGATTGTTGAGTCTCTCTCGCTGATCGGCTCGCGATTTGTTCAGGCGGGTGACCTCGAAACGCTGAATAATCTAAACTTAAAGCTTCTTGTTCATCATCAAAAGATGTGGCAAAACATCAGTTTAATCATAATGATACCAAAATCATAATAATAATAATAATAATAATAATAATAATAATAATAATAATAATAATGAGTGTGGTGGATTTTAACCTGTAAAGTTTGAACGTAAAGTCGCAATAACTGATTTTTTATTATTTCCCACATTTGATTAATTAATATAAAAATATTGATTAGTGCAGCTTTAAATGTTTCCACCATTATAGCGGTTAAGCACGTTTATTTTACCGTTCAGCTAAAATATGTGAAAATAAACAAACTAAATGATACTGTATAACTCTTTCCTTTACAGAGATTATTGCTTTATATTATCACAATAATGTTTGTGTTGAAATATGATTGTCAAACTACACAGTATTATTTTTTCTTTTGGCTTTTCTTTTCTCTTTTATTCAGTTTTATTGCCAAATTTCTGCCCACTTTTATGCTGCTTCATTTCCCCTCCAGAGACCCGGGTTGTAACAGTTAGTCATGAGTCGTGACTAAATGAAGAAAGGCAGCAAATTATGGAAATGATGGACTCGCACTCATTGTCCTCATTTAAAATCGACATAAAAAGCATGTTTAAGTACCTGGATTTATTAAAGAATATGTCAAATACGCGGATTCACAGTCGGCTCAGTGTTTATGTACATATGTTGATCTCATAACAAACTACAGAGGATTTAAAGCCTTTGAGAATTCAGACTAAATCAAGTGTATTCACTTAGTTAATCCTCTCTAAGCCAACAGCGACTGAAAGCACCAGATCCAGTTTGAATGCAGCTTTTCTCTCCTTTTGTTACCGTGCTGCTGATAACACACACACACACACACACACACACACACACACACACACACTGGTGGCTCGGTGCCAAATCACCTCACTGGTGTTGTTCTCCGACTGTTTTCGTAGGGCTCGAATGTCAGAGGCCCAAGCACCAGGACGCCAAGGACAAAGACCATGAGGTGATCTCCACGGGAACAGACAGTCCGGAGCTGTGCACGCCGGACACCACGCCGCCTGTGATAACACCTGATCTCAGCCCCGTGCTGAGCGTGCCCACCTCGCCCCCCCACAGCCCGCCCAAGCACGCCCATCGCCCCAGAAATGCTTGCTTCATGCGCCAGAGCGCCGTGGACGATCACGGCGGGGCCGAGATCCAGGTGCTGGTGGAGGGGCGGGGCGTGGACCTGCCGAGGGGCGGGGCTAACAATTGGACTGATGACATGTATCCGGACCGCGGAGGCAGCAGCCGCTCCACCACGCCCTCCCTTCTGGAGGAGCAGGAGGCCCAAATTAACGGCCACGAGCAAGCCCCCCAGTCCAACCACAAACCGCGGGACAAATCCTCGTCCAATCACAAGCCGCACGCCTCCTCCTACCGAACGTGGGAGCACTCCCTGTCCAACCAAAAGCCCTCCAAGCAAGCCTCTTCCAATCACAAGTCGAGGGAGTACTCGTCCTCCAATCACAAAACATGGGATCATTCTTCCACCAATCACAAGGCCTGCGAGCACGCCTCTTCCAACTACAAGCCGCAGGTGCACATTTTATCCAATCACAAGGCCTTGGAACATAACATGTCCAATCACAAGACTTCTGAGCATGCTTCTTCCAATCACAAGTCCCAAGATTATATCTCCTCCAATCACAACGCAAAGGACCACGTCTCTTACAACCCTCGAGAGCATGTCTACTCCAACCACCATCCAAAGCAGCACAACCCGTCCAACCACAAGCTTCACGAGCATGCTGTAATCGACCAAAGGCTCGACGGCCTCACCGGGGGCTGGACTGCTGAGAGCACCCTGAGGTGGAGCCCGGCCCACTCGCGCCTCACGGAGCAGGACGAGGAGCGGATGAATGACTATACCGTTGATATGAGGCTTCAGTGTCCGGACACGCAGACGCCTCGGGGGCAGGGCCCGGAGTCCCCGGCCCCCAAAAACAACAGGCTGCGGTCCCGAGGGCTTCGGCCGGTCAGAGAGGGATCCATGGACTCTGTACAGATGCTGGACAACCTGAATGTGGGGGCAGAGCTGGAGGAGTGGCCGCTGCACAGGGACCTCACCCTCTCCCCACCCCTCAAGTCTCAGCCCATCACTCTGGAGCAGGACGGAGAGCATCTCACCCTCAAATCAAACTCAGTGAGTCAGCACACTTACATACTGTTTAGTACAGATCCACAGTTTCCCTTTGACGGCTGAGGGTTAATTACAACAGTTGAATCATCAATAATCATCCAAGGAATAACTTGGAGCTTATTTGCTTTCACAATTTATCGTTTTTGCATTTCTGTTTGTGTGCAGATTAAACAAGTGAGATACAGCATGTTAATGAGTGAGCTTTAGAGGCTAGCAGTTTCCCCCTGTTTCCAGTCTTTATGCTAAGCTAACCTAATCACCTGGTGACTCTGCCGTCATACTTCATGTACAGACTAGGGCTGTCAATCGATTCAAATATTTAATAGCGATTAATCACATGATTGTCCATAGTTAATTGCAATTAATCACACATTTTTTATCTGTTCAAAATGTACCTAAAAGGGAGATTTATCAGTATTTAATACTCTTATCAACATTGGAGTGGGCAAATATGCTGCTTTATGCAAATGTATGTATATATTTATTATTGGAAATTAGTTAACAACACAAAACAATGACAGATATTGTCCAGAAACCCTCACAGGTACTGCATTTAGCATAAAACAATATGCTCAAATCATAACATGGCAAACTGCAGCCCAACAGGCAACAACAGCTGTCAGTGTGTCAGTGTGCTGACTTGACTATGACTTGACCCAAACTGCATGTGATTATCATAAAGTTGGCATGTCTGTAAAGGGGACACTCGTGGGTACCCATTGAACCCATTTACATTCACATATCTGGAGGTCAGAGGTCAAGGGACCCCTTCCTTGACAAAATTTAGCATAAGTTTGGAGCGTTATTTAACCTCCTTCATGACAAGCTAGTATGACCTGGTTGGTACCGATGGATTCATTAGGTTTGTGTCCGCTACCACCTCCGAAAGATCGGCGACCCATCTGACTTTTAAGAGGTTAATTAAAAATCACAAGTTGCATTAATGCATTAAAGAAATTAGTGCCGTTAAAACAAATTTGCGTTATTATCGCGTTGACTTTAACAGCCCTACAGTAGTACAGACATAGTACAGACTAGCGTCAATCTTCTCATCAAACGTTCGGCAAGAAAACAAATAATCATATTTCCAAAATGTGTGATGTTTGATACATTTACATTAAAGCCCACTGATAAATGTGAGAAATGCAAGAGGCGATACTAATACTTCAAAGCTCCAGGCAAACCAAAATATTCATACCACAAGGTGAAAGCTCCAAACAATATTTACATCAAATTTAGACAAAAATGAAATGTAGTTAATTTATTCTTTCTGTTGCTTAGAATAGACAATATAGAGTAGAGTTTATTAAAACAGTTTGTGAGTGGTAGACGGAAAAAATCCTTAACTCAAGTTTATGCGAAGTTTAAAGCCACGATGTGCAGGATTTGAAAATTTCTGACTCGGCATTCCCAAATAAAGACTCTCTGCCAGACAGCAGTGAAACACAAATAATAAGTGATCATTGACTGAAAGAGTTGCAGAGTGGGCTCCTCTGTGACCTTCTCCATTGATGATGTTAGATGAGTGACAGGTGGAGCTTTGCGACAGCTCAAACAGTGCTGAAAGAAGGACTCAGATCTTTTATTTTTCAGTTAAAGTACTAATACCACACAGTAGAAATGATCTGTGTTACAAGTAAAAGTCCTACAATCAAGTTTTTGCAGTAAATGTACAAAAGTATTTGCATCCAAATATACTTAAAGTAACAAAAGTAAAAGTACTCAAAATGCAGAATGATTTCAGAATAACATGTATTATTGGATTTATTATAGATGCATTTATGTGTACATCACTTAATGTTTAATCACTTTTAAGCTGGTAAATGTGGAGCTAATTTGAATTACTTTATCCATAATAATACAATCATAATTTATTTGTTGATTTTGTATTATTAATCTGAATCTATAAAGTAACTAAACTTACCAAATAAATGTAGTGAAATATAATATTTCCTTCTCAGATGTAGTGGAGTAGAAGTATAAAGTAGCAGATAATGGAAATACTCAAGTAAAGTACCTCAAAATTGTACTTTTAACTGGTTATGAAACAGTCTCATTGTAATACTGATGCCTCTATCTGACCTACATAAGTAAACGAGACATCAGCAAAAAGATTGCCAACACCAACACCGCGCTGCTGGAGGCCCGGGCCGTATTGCTCGGCCCGCTGGAGGGAAGGGAGGCACGGGAGAACCAGAACCAGGACTGAGCCGGGGCAGACTGTCAGACCCTGCTGCAGTAAAATGAGAGGTTTTCTGAAGGGACTCTGGTGCTCAGAAACTCTCCACAGGGACACAAAATTAAAGTTCCTCGTAGTAACTTTATGTACAGTACTTGAGTAAATGTACTTTCCAACACTGGACAGCTGTAAGCAAAAAAAAAAGCACATTTCCAAAGTAACATGTTATGTTAGTCTGTAGGATATTTGTGAATAAAGAAAGGATCACATTAGGCTACAGCAAGTGTTAGGATTTATTACAACAAATGCTAGATCACTTTTTAACTTCCATTTGTTCTAAAAATGGTTTTAATCAACTGCAGCTGTGGATTATTGTTCTGTTTTCTATATTTCAGACTTATTTATCTGTTTCTATTGAGATAATTTGTGCATTAACTGAACTTCTTCTCCTTTCCTCTCTTTGTCTTTCAGGGCTCCAGCTCTATTCTGGTGGTTATGGTCATTTTACTCAATATTGGAGTAGCCATTCTTTTCATTCACTTCTTTATTTAAGCTTATACAGGTATGATCTACTAAGACTTATTGATAACTACGGTATATTATATTATTACGTACTGAGACGGACATTCTGCCTATTGGACTGGAGCCCGCAGCCCGAGCGACGGACACAGCAGAGCCTTTCTATTGTCGGTCTTTTCACCTCTGTTGAAGCCCGTTTCAGTTTCTATGAAAGCACCGTTCCTTTTTTCAAAAATGCTTACTTTGAGCTTGCAACCATAGAAAAGAAAGTAAGAAAGTAAGTGCAGCTTTAAAACTGGCGAGGTGTAACGGGACACACGTGCATGGGTGTCCATCAGCTGGACTGGAGATGGCACAGGCAGTTTTGCCCATTTTTCCATCACTCTATAAGAATATAGCAACCCTTGTTTCCTGGTTATCATGAGAAACATGCTGACCAAGAGCACACACTCCATCCTGAACCCCACAGACAGTAACCCCCCTTTTGCCTTTTAACCCTCCCCCCCCCCCTCTGTCGGCCCCCCATCCACCAGTCTCTATTCGCACTATGCGCTACATACAGAACTATGCTGCAAGAGTAGATCCATTTTAAAGGGCTCCGTCATTATTCTTTTCTTTATTCCACTACGAACACACACAACCATTGCATGAGGCTGTGTGGGGTTTTAAAAAGTGCATTTTCTATCCCTTTAACATCACTGTTCTGTCCTCATTTGTACGCACTCCATCCTGGTTGTCACTTCCTGTCGGCAGAGATTTGGGGGAAAAAAAAATCAGCCGCCACAATCAAAAATCACAGAATCTGACTGAGATTCATCAGCGACCAACACACGAGTCTAAACCCTCGAGGAACTTCCTGACTTTATTGTTAAGTGAAACACATTCGCACGCAAAAAAAAAAAAAAGATAAACATACACATTTAACCGCTGACATACTGAGGAGGGTTGCCCCTTTGTACAGCCTTGAGACTGTTATGTTATAACCACTAATTCTACTATATATGTGTATGTGTCATTATTATTCAAGTTTGTTACTTTTTTGCAGTTTGCAAGACAGAGAGAATGCTGAGTGCCTCGTATTTATTCATTTTTTTCGTCTCAAAAATTTATTTAAAAAACCCCGACCCGAGATGACAGAGAGGTGAAGTCCCGCCTCTTCCGGTTGGACCATCATCGGACCTTATTTCAGAAAAAATATGAACGGTAGTCAACGGAGAGAGATAAATGATTTTATCGTAGCTGCAGAGAAAGAGAGACGTCACTACCACACTTTTGGGTGTGTCTTCTTTCTTATTACGTATTTTCTGATGCTTCAACAATTTTACAACAAACTAAGACTTTCTTGCTAAATTATGTTGTAAATTGACAAACATCATATGTGTGATTCACGGCGCAATTCAAACGGGATCAAAAAATTATTTGTCTACTACCGTTCATATTTTTTCTGAAATAATGACCCATGGATACCACTGGAAGGGGCGGGACTTCACCTCTCTATAAAACACCCAGGCTAAGAGGAGACAAATAACCTTCAACATTAAGAAAGGTGACCCCTAACACACACACACACACACACACACACACACGCACCTCCCTTTCACCCTGAAATGGCATGCACTGTTTTGTCTCTCTCCCATCCCCCTTTTGGACCAGTCAAAAAGGGAAAAATGGGGTTTCTACGGTGTCATTTCCAGACACTTTTTGGGCCGGATGAGATTTTTTTCAGCATGTTTGTTCAGCCTGCTCAATCTGGTGTCAGTTTGTGAGTTTCTCCCTCTCGTCTCTCTTTTAATCCAGCAACACAAGGCTACGTGAGACATGGAGAGCAGTGTGTAAAATAAACGCTAGCTTTTAAAACTCTCAGTGGATTAACCGAAACGTCCAGAGTTTAAATGAATGATATTAAAAAGAAACTCTCTGCTACTGTATGTTTTATACTTCGCACCCAGTGGCATCATCATGTTGTGACATCATTGCATGCCCGAGCATGCTCTTTCTTACTCTTTGGTTTATGAGGTTGTTTCGAAGTTAATGTGGAGAAAATAATGAAATGTTTGAAATTAATGAGTTTGGTGTGGTTTATTACTGCTGTCTCGACTGTTCAGTTCAGAGTCATGAAGCTGGTGAAGAACATTACAGATGAACACATGAATAACAGCAAGGATTTATGGTTATATTTAACTTTTATATGAGTTTTGCTTCAATGTGATGAAGTACTTTTAATTTAATTTTTCTGGATAAACCAAAAACAATCTGGTTATTTTATCTATAAACAGTTTCTCACTTGATTTTGCAGAATACTTACTATATCACAATATATGTCATTATCATAATATAACATTACATACACTGTGAGAGAGGATTTTATCCATATCGCACATAACAAACTACATTTCTGAAGGCAATATGCAGAATTTTCCAGTGATGAACACCACGGTTATTCAAGGTTACTACAGGTGATAATATTACTATTGTTTGACGACAAACAGACCTACAAATACTTTCAATTTAATTTAATTGTATTATTATTATTATAATTAATTGCATGATTGTCCAAAGTTAATTGCAATTAATCAAATTAATTGCACATTTTTTATCTGTTCAAAAGGGAGATTTGTCAAGTATTTAATCCTCTTATCAACATGGGAGTTGACAAATATGCTGCTTTATACAAATGTATGTATATATTTATTATTGGAAATCAATTAACATGACTTGCCCCAAACTGCATGTGATTATCATAAAGTGGGCATGTCTGTAAAGGGGAGACTCGTGGGTACCCATAGAACCCATTTACATTCACATATCTGGAGGTCAGAGGTCAAGGGACCCCTTTGAAAATGGCCATGACAGTTTTAACACTACATGAGGTAAGTGAAGGCAGCACAGTCACATTAATCGGACCACTGATATTTAACAACAGAGATATTGTTTACAATACTGTAGACAGCCACAACCCACGGGCCATTAAATAGGCCTTATTTGTCACTATAAGCACCATAAATGTGGGTCAATAGGGGCCTACTGCCTTGTAAAAGTGAAAGCGTCGAGTTTATTGGGTTTGGAAAAATCTTTTAGAGTAAAATCCACTGAGACTTCTTCTTGGTTATATGCAGGGGATTTAATATGAGCACTGTAACATATGAAATGTCTGATGAAACGAGCCTTACACTTTGTCAAACTATTCTTTAATCCATTTAAATAGTATTGACAAACATTTATTATTTTTTTTTTTTTAAATCTTGCTACTTTCATTCCACTTACATGTGTGTGACTGCTGAATATATGATAACACATATTTAAAATACTACATTACAAGTAAAAGTTCTGCTCCTAAATATTATCAGCTAAAGGTTCTTCAAGTATGAAAGGTATAAATACCTATTATGCAGAAAAATATGCCCACCCCCCTGTGAGTGAAATATTATTTTATATTACAATATTAGATAATTATCACTGATGCATCACAGTGGAATTTTAATGTTGTAGCAGTTAATTCTAAGTATTTACATACTAATGGGTCGTTTAATGTACAGAAAAACAATTAAATATATTTTATTTTCTCATTATATGATTTTAAAATCTGAATCTACAAAATGAGTGGTAACCAAAGCTGTTAAATAAACTACAATATTTACCTCTGAAAAGTAGTGAGTAGTGGTTCAGTAGAAGAATAAACTACTCAAGTACAAATACCTCAAAATTGTACTTGCTAGATGTACTGGGTTACATTCCATCACTGCTTTTATAAAACTACTAATCTAATATAAATGTTACATATAATATAATATAATATAATATAATATAATATAATATACATTAAAATAATATATAAATGTATCTCTTCATCATGGGATTATTATGGATATTCTTTAGAACTGCATATTCACCCAAAAGATATGACATGTGGAAATGTGAAGACTGACTTTTAAAATCTTAAAAATAAAAACGTGTTAGACAAACATGATAATCACTCCACCCTGAGGCTAAATACCAAGTTACATCAAAGTGAAGTGAAACTTTCCCCTTTTTTTGTTTGCTAATTAGGTTGAAACCTCAGAGGTCATTCAGTCAAACTGCTGCGTTTTATAATTATAATGAAGAGTTGACCTTTTACTTCAAAGTGTTTGAAGATTTACACAACAGAAACTAACTACAGAATACACGCTAAGCTGTTGTAAATCCAGAAATATGAGGTTTGTGAGTGCTTTTTTGCACTGAGATGATACATTCAAGATATAATAATATAATAATAGGGCTGTATAAAGTATTTCTGTAGTACCACTTCAACTTTGGCGGGGATTTTTAGTATTCAGTTTTCAGAAGTATTCAGATCCTTAACTCAAGTAAAAGTATACCAGATATTTAAAATACTACGTTACACATTATAATATTAGATTATCACTGATGCATCTACTACAACTACTTTATATACTGTTGGTTAGTTTAATGCACTAAAAAAACTATTATTTTTTTGTTTATTTTCTAAATATAGGTTCATATAATTATAATGAAGAGCTCACCTTTTACTTAAAGGTGTGTGAAGACTTCCTAATACACTTTAAAAGGAGAATAGCAGTTGTAACTCAACAAATATGAGGTTTATGAGTACTTTTTTGCACTAAGATGATGATTATTTTCTCATTATAGGTTTATATAATTATAATGAAGAGCTCACCTTTTACTTCAAGGTGTGTTCCTAATACACTTAAAGGAAAATAGCAAAAAAAACATGAGGTTTGTGAGTACTTTTTTGCACTGAGATGATGCATATAAGATATAATAATATATGAGGCAATAAAACGTATTATTTATGGTAATGGTGTGGGTTTTATCTGTAAATCTGTGAATAATTATTTTGCAAATTGCAGGATAACTACTTGACTTCAACCACAACCACTTTTCTCATTACAGGTTTATATAATTATAATGAAGACTTCACCTTTTACTTAAAGGTGTGTGAAGACTTCCTAATACACTTTAAAAGGAGAATAGCAGTTGTAACTCAACAAATATGAGGTTTATGAGTACTTTTTTGCACTAAGATGATGATTATTTTCTCATTATAGGTTTATATAATTCAAGATGTGTTCCTAATACACTTAAAGGAAAATAGCAGTTGCAGCTGCAAAAACATGAGGTTTGTGAGTACTTTTTTTGCACTGAGATGATGCATATAAGATATAATAATATAATAAGGCAATAAAACTTATTCTTTATGGTAAAGGTGTGGTTTTATGTGTAAATCAGTGACATAATGACAGCTGCAGCCGAGACCATTTAGTGTTTACATGGCTCGAAGGAGAGAAACACTCCCCCCTACTGTCAAATTGAAGAAACATATTTGCTAATATCTTTTTCGGGCTTGTATTGTGTTTGTATGAATGCACTTGAAACTCACTCAGAGAGCAGTGTAAGTCCTCCTCGGGGTTGTTTTCCTGGTTCTCCAGCGGTGTGATCTCCAGCGTGGAGCGGCTCAGCAGCAGCAGCTCCGCGGCGGCGACAGGCTCACTGCGCGGCGGCTTCCGGTGTCCGTCCGTCTGCAGGAGGATGGCGTCCGGCTTCAACCGCATCCCCTCCACCGCCGGTCCTCCGAGTCCCAAATACACCCACGGTTGTCCACCTCAGGCTGAACACGGCTGTGGAAAACATCGATAAACAGCTCCAGTAAGTTATCGTGCTTTTTTTTTAAATAATAAAGGGTGTTTTCGAGGCTCCGCGGGAGGAGGCGAGTTTTCCCCCGCAGCTCCCGGGGAGGCCTAGTCTGATCCGGGGTCCGTTTTGCAGCGACGGCTCGCATCAAAACCCGGGTTATTGTGGCCTTTCAGAAAGCCTAGTTAAACTATAATGTAGTTAAGTTATTGTGTTCCGTTTATAGCGCGACATTCTGTGGAATTAATGTGTTTTATAAAGTGAAATAGCGGGTTATAATCTCAAAGGAAGTCCCGGTTGTTTAGCAACGGTTAGCCGTTAGCTTAGCCGTTAGCTTAGCGGTTAGCCATTAGCTTAGCGGTTAGCTTAGCTGTTAGCTTCGCATGCTAACGTCGGTTACATCCCGAAACAGACACAATACCGTTAAATAACCATGTACAAATCAACATTTATCTCCAGCTAAATAATATAGATGTATTAAAGACCATTTACATCACGTTTAAAATACGCATTTAACGCCTAAATAGGTGCCGGATTGGCGTTTCAGGAAATAGACCGAGCCCGGTTCTTGGTTCAGCGTTTATTCTCTGACTGTTATTTCTGCGGGTTTCCGTTTAAGCAAAGCGCGGCGGGTCCGTACATGTCACCGTGATATCGGTCTAACAGATAATGATATTCACACAGTACTTTTAGGGTTATTTATCTGAATACTAGAAGAATAAGTTTTAGGCCTCTCAAGCTAGCATAGGTGGATTTGTTTGAGTTTTATTCTCACCACAAATGAGACTTGGATGCAGGACCTTCCCATGCTGAAATGTTGGTGTTTCTTTCTTTTACATTGCTATTTATAATGGCATCATCAGCCCTGCACTTTCATATTAACACCCTGCATTGTATGTGCTCATTGCAATAATATTTCATGAATATAACTTTAATTTGTTGTGTATGTTTTTGTTTTTTCCCTTTAGGTTTTCTCACCTATCTGAAAGGACGTGTGTAAACACAGATATAGCACTCAGCTACTCTCTGGTGCTGGTTATCATTTTTTAAAACCACATCAACCCTCTTCAGTGCAGCACTGAACCCCCCCCCCCATCCACTGAGAGCTGTATCCCTACATGAGAAGTGGAAGGATGACGGAGGCGTGGCAGCAGCAGCAGCAACATGCAGTGGCTCCACCCTCGGTTGTGCACACGCTCCCCCAGGGAGCTGATAACCCTTTGGGCTGCACTGTGTACGGAGTCGTCCTGCAGCCAGATACCTCCCTGCAGCAGCCCCAGCACGGCCAGCAGCTCTCTGTTCAAGCCCAGCAGCCCTCCTTACAGGTAGGGGGCGAGAGAGGGCACAAGTGTGGAGCCTGTGGTCATGACATATCTCACCTGGCCAACCCTCACGAGCACCAGTGCATGGTGAACCAAGACCGGTCCTTCCAGTGTACCCAGTGTATGAAGATCTTCAGCCAGGCGACGGACCTGCTGGAGCATCAGTGTGTGCAGGTGGAGCAGAAGCCGTTTGTGTGTGGCGTGTGTAAGATGGGCTTCTCTCTGCTCACCTCGTTGGCCCAGCATCACAACTCGCACGGTAATGGAAACAACCCAATGAAGTGCTCCATCTGTGAGAAAACATACCGGCCCGGCTCTGGAAACGTCACCCCGACCTCGTCGGCTGCCAACCCCCAGCAGCCCTCCACTGGTGAGACGTCCAGTGGCGGTGCAGCGATCAGTGCCTCGTCTCCTCCTGCGTTTGAGGCCAATTCACCGGACCGGCCGTACAAGTGCTCCGTGTGCCATAAGTCCTTCCGGCATTTGTCAGAGCTGACCCGCCACGAGAGAGTACACACTGGTGAAAAGCCATACAAATGTGACACTTGTGATAAAAGCTTCAGCCAGTCTTCGCATCTGGCGCACCACCAGCGCACGCACAGCTCCGAGCGGCCGTACAAATGCGCCGTGTGCGAGAAGAGCTTTAAGCACCGCTCTCACCTTGTGCGACACATGTACGCTCATTCGGGCGAGCACCTTTTCAAGTGCAATTTGTGTGAGATGCACTTTAAGGAGTCGTCTGAGCTCCTGCACCATCAGTGCCAGCCGGAAGGGGAGAGACCTTTCCGCTGCGGTTCTTGTGGGAAGAGCTTCAAGCGCCCGTCTGACCTGCGGCAGCACGAACGCACCCACTCAGAGGAGCGACCTTTCCAGTGCGAGGAGTGCCAGATGAGCTTCAAACAGCAGTACGCTCTTGTACGCCACCGCCGCACTCACAAAAACCCAGCTGATCGCCCTTTCAAGTGTAACCTCTGTGATAAGGGGTTCCTCCAGCCATCCCACCTGCTTTACCACCAGCAGGTTCACGGCATGGAAAGTCTGTTTAAGTGTGCGTCCTGCCAGAAGTCTTTCAGCCAATCGGGAGAACTGCTGAGGCACAAATGTGGCGGCGAGGTGGAGAAGCCCTACAAGTGCGACGTGTGCGGCAAAGGTTACAAAAAGAATTCGACGCTGCAGCGCCACCAAAACTCTCACTGCACAGAGAAGCCGCTGAAATGCTCCCTGTGCGACAAGCGCTTTGTGTCGTCCTCCGATTTCGTTCAGCACCGCTGCGACCCGACCCGCGAGAAGCCGCTGAAATGTCCCGACTGTGAAAAGCGCTTCAGGTACTCGTCCGAACTGCAGCGCCATCGCCGAGTTCACACCGGGGAGAAGCCTTTCAAGTGCGCCAGCTGCGACAAGAGCTTCAAGCAACGAGAGCACCTGGCCAAGCACCAGAGCGTGCACTCGCGGGAGACGCAGTTTAAGTGTGTGTGGTGCGGGGAGCGTTTTGTTGACCTCACAGCTCTGCAGGAGCACACAGTCCAGCACACTGCGGAGGGGGAGAGTTTCCCTGAAGCTCAATGCATCCCATGAACTGAACTGCTCTTCAGTCCTGGGTAGCAAACATGACATTCACCCTCAAAGCAACGTGTGCCAGCCTCCGCTCTCCCATTTGTAGTTTATAACATGCACCCATTATGTTTAATGATTTTTAGACTGAATTCATCCTCATCCTTAGTTGAGTAAATGGCAAAACACCCTAAGTCAACCGAGGCGATTAGGATCCCTCGTCTTATTTTGGAACACATGGAAAAAAACTTGAACAGAATGAAAAGAGGCGTAAAATGTGGGAAGATCACGGTTTTGTTTAGTGCTGAGTGTGGGACCTTACTCTGTGGTTGCATGTGATCGTCTGTTTTGTAACTTCTGTTGTTGAGAAAGATGGAAAGAACTTCCAGTTGTCAGATGTGTGTGCTCGTGTGTAAGCTCCTCTAAAAATCCATGTGCCTTTTTTACGGATCACTTCACGTTGTGTTTTTGTTAATATCATGTCCAGTTTAGCCGAGAAACCCTCACATCCGTATACAGCGGCTGGCTTGTGCAGCAGTATCTTTTCACATACTTAGATCTTAGGTAGTATCATCTGTTTGTGCATGAATATTTATCACACTTTAATATCACTGTTGTATTATAGGTTTGGTTTATTTAGGAAAACATCCTAAGAAGAAGAAAAAAAAGTGGATTTGTGAAAATGTATAGCCCGTGTCCTATGAAATCTGTGTTGTTGCATCTTTGTATTAAAACAAATGACATGTAGGTAACTAACCCATACCTATCATGTCATACAAACACTTGACATGTGCAATAGAACATGCACAATGTAATATTTATGACTACTGATTCATGGCATAGTCTACTCTGTTATATTATAGATTGTGTGTATACGCTTATGTAAACATTGAAAACTGTATAGTGCTTATGTTACCTGCTTTTGTATTCACTATGAATGAGCTTGCAGTATTGTGCAAGCACTTTTAGTTTCAGTTCCAGGTGGATTATCACAACCCGACAAGACTTCAAAGCATTATATTGCTCACTTGCCACAAACTAGCTGCATTAGTTACTGTGCGATAGATCTAACAAAAGTAATATTATTTCTTATGTTTTTGAAGAATTGGCCTTGTAACATCCTCAACGGGATCCTAGCCTCGTCCTGGTGCAGACCGGACGCTCAGCAGATTAATACGAGTAGCCTCAAGGTTTATGTGTTGGTTTATGTCGGGCATAAAGTAAAACATTTGTGTACTTTAGTTTACTGTGTGGATTTCTATATTCACAATATTTGCAGTATATTTAAAAGAAGGTTTTTGGAGTTTAAGAATCATGGGCAAAGGGAAGTACAGCGGGGTGGGACGGGATGGGGGGGGAGCTGTGTGGTTGTGCCATGGTTTAAGTCCTGGTGAGTCTGCTTCACAACCTCCTGTTGGAGGTGAACGAGTGTAATGGAGCGTTGGATTTACACATAATGGATATCAATATAGACTCCTGTTCATACTGTATACAGACAATTAAAATAAACCACCCTTATGAAAATAAAGGTGTACATTGTTTTCATCACAGCTAAATCTACTACATTAATTTATGTCTGTTGCTTCAAATTAGAGCTGCAACTAAGGATTATTTTAATAATTATGAATAATTTTCAATTAATCCATTTGTGCCCCGCAACTTAAATTCTTAATTTCATTTGATGCGTTGACCGTTTGGCTGAAAAGTGAGTTTTTCTTATCATGGTATATCTAGTATTTGGGCACATGTGAACACTATTTTTGCATTAGACTCCATTATATTTTAGAAAAAAAACAGTAGTCCCCTGTACCCAAATACTAGATATAGTATGATAAGAAAATGGCTCTCAGAAACTACAAGGAGCACAATCAAGTATTTGGTATCTATGAACTCATAACAAGGTGAATATCAAAGATATGTACACATATGCAGTGTAAAAAAAATATTTCATATGAAAAATACTTAATAAACACAATGTTAGCGTTTTTTCTGATCGCTTTGTCTGTTAAATGACAGAAAATATTGAAAAATGGCTGTTATTATTTACCAGAGTCCAGGATGACATCTTCAGATGCCTTATTTTGTCCGACCAACAGTCTGAAACCCGAAAAATATTCAGTTTACAATCCTGTAAATCAGAGAAAAAGAGCAAATAAGAACACGGAATTAGCAAGTGGTTGAAGTTTTGTTTGAAAAATGACTAAAACGATTAATTGATTATCAAAATACTTGCGGATTAATCAACTAATTAAAATGCCACTGCTTTGGTTGGCAAGTAAATGTAATATAGTGGTGGAAAGTAACTACACAAAGTAAGTATATTTCCTCAAGTACTGTACTTAAGTACAATTTTAAGGTACTTGTACTTTACTTGAGTATTCCACCACCAGTGTGCAATAGTCCACCAGTGGAAACTCAAAATCTAGTCAAATTAATATTGAGATTGCAAAGTAATTGGCCCAGTTGTTTAAATTTATTTTTTAATACAGTAATAGAGTATATAAAGACATTTATACCAATATTTTAGCCAAATTATGTTTCTACAAGGCAGGTTGAACACATTATTACAATAATTGTGTCTGAGTAGTAAAAAAAATAAAATAAATATATACAATATATATATATATATATAACAAATAAGCAAATATATATATTTTATACTTCATTTTTTCCCTTTTTTTCAAGGTTGTTTTTATATGCAATTTACAGTTCGTTATTACAAAAGTTTATAAACCAATTTTTAAGTAATGAGCTTAGAAACAAACAAAATAAGTACACGAGAAACCATTGGCATTAGAAATTAAAATAAATAATAAAATAAAAATGATAAATAATTAAAAAATGTATTATTAAATAATTTTAAGTGCATAAATAGTAAATTATTAAAATAAAAAATATATGTAAATATAAACGGTCTTCAATATAAATTAAAGGGCATTCAAACTCAGTTCTTTTGCCGAATTTAAACTCATAATTCAGGGATTTACAGTCTAGGCAACATTAATTACAAAAAGCATTAGAAATGGGAGAATTTCATAAATGTGGCTTTGTGTATATAATATTTTACTATGAGAATTGTGCTAATCAGCAGATTTTCAAGGTTGTTTTTATATGCAATTTACAGTTCGTTATTCCAAAAGTTTATAAACCATTTTTTAAGTAATGAGCTTAGAAACAAACAAAATAAGTACACAAGAGAAAACATCAGCATTAGAAATTAAAAATAATAAAAAAAATATTTTAAAATAATTTAAAGTGCATAAATAGTAAAGCATTTTATATTTATATATATATATCTATATATTTTTATATAAATATATAGATATATATATATATAATAAAACAAAAAAAAATAAGAAAATACATTTAAGTGCATAAATTGTAAATTATAAAAATTAAAAAAAATATTATAAATAAATACAAATGGCCGTCACTATAAATTATATAAATACTAAATACTATAAATAATAATATTAATTAAAAAAAAGATAAATAATTAAAAAAAAATTATTATTAAATAATTGTAAGTGCATAAATAGTAAATTATGCAAATAAAAAAATATATATAAATATAAACGGTCTTCAATATAAATTAAAGGGCATTCAAACTCAGTTCCTTAACAGAATTTAAACTCATATTTCATAACTATTAACAATATAGGCAACATTAATTACAAAAAGCATTAGAAATGGGAGAATTTTATAAATGTGGCTTTGTGTATATAATATTTTACCATGAGAATTGTGCTAATCAGAAGATTTTTTTTTAAGTTAGAGAAAAAACTAAAAATGTTTTTGTTTAAACCATTCTTCTAGTTGTTTCCAATAGTTGAGATATTTCTTTTATATTTTTTATTTCTCTTATTTCTCAGGTCACTGCTGCCTGCTGCTGATTCACATCCGGGTGATGTTTACCGCACAAGGGAAGAGCATCCTGGTTCTGCTAACGAGCCGCTGCTGGATGAACCTCCACCAACAACCCATCTGATGAGACCAATACATCATCAGAACCGCTGATCGATACTCACACGATCAATACCGTCACACCTGGAGGGCGCCGCACGTGCTGCACGGAGACCAGCGGCCCGCTAACGGACGAGCTAACGAGCTAACGAGCTAACGGAGATCTCTACGACGAGGTTAGCCGGCTAACTTTAGCCTCCGTTATCGATCCCACACTCTCACATAATGTCGACTCTAATAAAACAGTTTGTACTCTATAAACGTTAACTGCTTAAATACACACACATTTAAAATCTGTTTGAATATTAACGGCTGCGTTTAAAGGTTTGAATTCAGCCGTTTGGTGTTGTGCTAACTAAGCTAAGTCACCGTAACTACGTTAGCTGGTTAGATGGAATTACCGTAAACGGTGCTACCGCTCCCGGATCGGTTTAAATGTTTAGGTAGCTGCGCGGTAACCGGGTAGAGTAACGGTAACTAGTCTCTTCTTTTCTAAGTGTAAACACAGTCGCTGTGTGGCCGGTGGAAAAGGCCCCGAGTCGTGACGGGTGACACACACAGTTTTAGGGGGTTACAGTATATTAAAACGGTTCGAGGGGGTTTCTGGGTAATTTAGATTTGACAAGGGTTCGAAATTAGACATAACACCAGAGAGGCTGCATGTTAATCTATAGGCCGGGTTCGACGAGCTCTAAATGCAGTGTTCTGTTAACTAGGTCTGGTCTAAAGTGGTCCAGATAGAGAAAATGCAGTGAAATCAGTATTTTGTCTGGGTTTACAGAAACACAAACCTGAAACTGGGTTTTAAACAGTCTTTAGTTTATTTATGTTAATTTAGTCCAGGTTTGACGAGTTTAAATTCAGTGTTTTTTTAACTAAGTCTGGTGTAGTGTGGTCCAGATAGAGAAAATGCAGTGAAATCACTATTTTGTCTGTTTTACACAGAAATAACAAACCTGAAACTGGGTTTTAAACAGTCTTTAGTTTATTTATGTTAATCTAGTCCAGGTTTGATGAGTCTAAATGCAGTGTTTTTTTTAACTAGGCCTGGTCTAAAGTGATCCAGAATAGAGAAAATGCAGTGAGATCAATATTTTCTCTGTTTTTCACAGAGATATTACATTTTCTACTAACCTGAAACTTGGTATTAAACAGTCTTTTGTGTATTTATTTTAATCTGGTGTAGTGGTATTTGGTCTACATTTGATATGTTGTTGTCTGGATGCAGAAAATGCAGTGAAATGGCCTGAAAAGGAGATTTTAAGCACTCCAATTGTTAACCTCGTCCAGATTTGATAAGAAAAAGCGGTGAAATTGTCCTTTTGTCCCCCTTCACAAATAGAACAAGTGTTTCACAAATCTGAAACTTGGTATATGTTTCTAAATTTCAGCTGTTTTGGGGATTTATTTTGGTTCGAAATTGCCCTTTTTTTGGTTCGAGTTTCTGTGTTAATCCAGTCCAGGTTTGACGAGTTTAAATGCAGTGTTTTTTTAACTAGGTCTGATCTAAAGTGGTTCAGATAGAGAAAATGCAGTGAAATCACTATTTTGTCTGTTTTTCACAGATATAAAATGTTTTACAAACCTGAAACTGGGTTTTAAACAGTCATTAGTTTATTTATGTTAATCTAGTCCAGGTTTGATGAGTCTAAATGTAGTGTTTTTTTTAACTAGGCCTGGTCTAAAGTGATCCAGAAGATAGAAAATGCAGTGAGATCACTATCACTACTAAACAGTCTTTAGTGTATTTATGTTAATCTGGTGCAGTTGTATTTGGTCTACATTTGATCTGTTGTTGTCTGGATGCAGAAAATGCAGTGAAATGGCCTGAAAAGGAGATTTTAAACACTCTATGGACTCTAATTGTTAAAGTGGCAGTATGCAACAATTTTTTGGCATAATTTGGCAAAAATTCCATAATAACCTTTCAGCATATTGTATTTCAAGTGTTCTGAGAGAAAACTAGACTTCTGCTCCTCCTCATGTCTCTGTTTTCAGGCTTTAGAAAAATCTAGCCCGTGACGGCAGATTTTGTCCAATCACAGGTCATTTCAGAGAGAGAGAGCGTTCCTATTGGCTGTGCTCTAATAGGAACGCCAAGTTCATGTGACCAGAACTTGGCGTTCCTTCAACAGATTTTACAATGGCAGCCGCGTCACAAACTTTCTCATTTTACAGCGAAACAGTAACTACAAGATGTTTCTGAAAACATTTGAGGAGAGAAATAGGCATTACAGTAACAGAATATTGATTCATATTTGATCAGCGCTGCCTAGTTTGACCGTTTGGTCGGAGTTCGCGAGTGATTGACAGCCGGCTCTCATAGACTGCAGCTGGACAGCGGACCTTATTTTCCTCCGGTAAGTGAAATCCTTCAGATGCCGTTAGGAGCACCGGAGGACACAGTAGGACACAGAGGAACAGGATTTTTTTCAATTTACCTGTTTCATGTACTACTGTCACGATATAGCGGCCTTTTCTAAAAATAACTTTTTTAAATCATATTTGCGCCAATATCGCATACTGCAGCTTTAACCTTCTCCAGAGTTGATAAGAAAAAGCGGTGAAATTGTCCTTTTGTCTCCCTTCACAAATAGAACAAGTGTATCACTAATCTGAAACTTGGTTTTAAACAGTCTTTAGTTTATTTATGTTAGTCTAGTCCAGGTTTGATGAGTCTAAATTCAGTGTTTTTTTAACTAGGTCTGGTCTAGTGTGGTCTGGATTGAGAAAATGCAGTGAGTTCACTATTTTGTCTGTTTTTCACAGAAATAAATAAAAAAAAAACACCTGAAACTGGGTTTTAAACAGTCTTTAGTGTATTTATGTTAATGTGGTGCAGTTGTATTTGGTCTACATCTGATCTGCTGTGGTCCGGATGCAGAAAATGCAGTGAAATGGCCTGAAAAGGAGATTTTAAAAACTCTGTGGACTCTAATTGTTAACCACGTCCAGATTTGACGAGAAGCTGTGTTCTCACAGGGATACAAAATTTGACAGGACACTGTGTAACAAACTGGTTTGTTCTGTGTCACAACACAAGTTATTTTTAGAGCCTTTAAATTCTCCATGTTTATGTAGTTTAGGTTTGACAAGTTTAAGTACAGTGGTTTTTCAGGCCGATCTGGTCTAACGTGGGCCTGATGGATTAAAAGGCAGTAAAAAAACACAGTGTAGGGTCTCCATGTAAATGTATTCCAGGTTGAACAAGTCTAATATCAGTAGTTTTTGCTCTCTGATGTAGTGAAATCTCCGTTTTTTTCAGTTTTCATAAATCCCAACTAGGTTTTTTAAAATAGCTTTAATTAGTCAATTGATAGAAATTTAATCAGCAACTATTTTGAAAATCGATTAAAAGAAATTCGTCAAAAAAATTATATATTATTTTAACATTTTATAGACCAAAAGATTCACGGAGAAAATAATAATTAAATTGATCATTTGTTGCAGCTCTACATACAAGAAATATTATCTCTCAAGTTTGACTTATTTTTTTCCTATTTTTTATTGTTTTATTTTAGATATGTTTTACATTTATTATATTATTTTATATTTATATATATATATACAATAAAACAATAACAAATAAAATAAATTTAAGGGCATTAATTGTAAATAATGAAAATTAAAAAAAATATATATAATAAATAAATACAAATGGCCGTCACTATAAATTATATAAATACTAAATACTATAAATAAAAATAATAATAATAAAATAAAAATGATAAATAAATAAAAATAATAAAAAAAAATATTATTAAATAATTTTAAGTGCATAAATAGTAAATTATGAAAATAAAAATATATATAAATATAAACAGTCTTCAATATAAATTAAAGGGCATTCAAACTCAGATCTTTAGCAGAATTTAAACTCCTATTTCAGGGATTTACAATATAGGTGACAGAAAAGGGAGGATTTCATATATTTGGCTTTGTGTATATCATGTTTTGCCATGAGAATTGTCAAATAGCTCCAAATCAGAAGCCAACATCAGCCTCATTTTTACCTGCATGTCTGTCCTCTGTCTCAGCCTCTTCTCCCTGGTGTTTCTGCAGCTGGCGGGTTTTCGTCTCATCCTGCCAAACATCCTGCTCAGAGGCTTGACACACTCGGTCATCGTAGCTCTGTCCGTCTGCACCACCGCTGCGTCAGACCGGCCTGACGCCTGTCATCAGAGGGCGCAAGCAGCCAAAGCCGATGCTAAGAACAGCACAGAGGTCTTTGTAGAGCAACGTTTTCTGGAGAGTCGCTGCGCCGCCTTCCAGTATCGAGCCAAGAAGTATTCCGAGGGAGCCGAAGGTCCTCGACACGGAGCCGCGAAGCTAGCGATGCCCGGATCCACGCCGGCCAGCAGCAAGGCTCGGGTGTACACCGATGTCAACACACAGAAGAACAGAGAGTACTGGGACTATGATGCACATGTGCCAAACTGGAGGTACACTTACATGTTTTTATTTTTCTCTACAGTTTTCATTTGTAAAGCTCTCAACACAAAATGTTACACAGGACACAACATGAAAATATCTGTATTAAATTAGGTCACACATCAAGCAGGAAGTTTATCAGAGCATCACATCGGTATGTATTTAAAATATAATTTTCATTATCAAATAATGCTTTCAAATGACGAGTATGTATCAGTACAGTAATTTCAATTCAGATTATACAAATAGCAGTGAGCCATTTGTATTTTAATTAGAATAATGTAGAATAAAAATGACTTTTGAATGTATTTTATTATGTAAATAAAGATAATGAATTCTGGCTCACATACAGATACGAGGCAAATGATTATTATACTTTATTGCACAAGTTTCTGCTCTATTTCAACCGCCGTGTTTGTTTTTCTTCAAGACACCAAACTTTAAATTTTAACATCGTCATGTATGTTAAATCAGCAAAATACATAAAGCTACCGTAACGCTGGAGATCGTATAACATTAAGCCACAATTTAAATTGTTTGTAGACTCAGGTTTCATTGATTGAAAATCGTAATTTAAAGTAAGTAATTTAATTTAAAAAGTAATTTATTAAACAAATATCTGCTGATTTCAGCTTCTCAACTGTGAGGATTTGTTGTTTTTCTCTGTTTTATATTATTGTACATTTGATGTTTTTTTGTGTTAAGCCGTCGGTCAGACAAAACAAGTAATTTAAAGAGATAACTTTGTGCTGTGGGAACCTGTGATTGTCTGACATTTTACCAACTAAAAAATTAAAAGATCAATTGAAGAAATAATTGAGATTAATAGATGATTAAAAATAATAATTAGTTGCAGCCTTGTTATGTGTAAAGGCTTTTACACACCGGGGGCATGACAAAAAAATGACACGAAAATGTGAAATATATGCCTGTGAATGTTATATGTCTAGGGCTTTTATTGTGAAAGGAGTAATAAGGTTTGCCATCCTGGTTCCGCTCCGAATATCAAACTTCTTACGAAAATAATGTCGCTTTTTCGCCGTGTAATATTCGTGTTCTCTGTGAAAATATTCATGACAAAAACAACAGTTCGAAAACATATATTGACTTGCAAATAAATTGCACAAAAAAATTGCGTAAAGGCATAAAATTCCCAAAGGTGATTTTCTTTAGGGCTGCAACTAATGATTATTTTCATTATTGATTATTCTTTAGGATTAAAAGATTAATTGTTTAGTCTATAAAATGTCAGAAGTTATTAAAAAATGCCCGTTATAATCTCCCAGAGTTGAAGGTGACGTCTTATAATGTCTTGTTTTGGCTGGTCAACTTAAAGATACTCAGTTTACAATGATAATAAACAGAGAAACAACAAAGCAAATCCTCATAGTGGATGTTTGGTGTTATTTGCATCATAAATATGGAGGACCGCAAGAGTCACGGAAATAGTAATAAAGCATTTAATTGATTAATAATGAATTGTACAATAAACATAGGCATTAATAAATGTGTTTACAAATTGATTTATTAATCTATGAATAAATGGACTAAATAACAAAGTACTTAATTATTTGACATTTTAATGGGCAATAAAATAAAAAGAATTTACAAATTAAATATTAATCCATCAATAAATAATTAAAAAGGGATTTATAACAACACCATAAAACAGCCAATAAGTACATAATTAAAAATACATTAATGCGTTTATAAATAAATAATGGAATTTAAAATTCTATTTGAAAATGCTGTTTAAAAAGAGTAATAAATAACTGGATTCACAAATTGAATTAAAAAATACTGGTTTTAATCAGGCATTTAAAAGGGCAACTTCTTCAACCATTTGCATTAGCATTTCCAAGATTAAGTGTATCTCTATTTTTATTGTACAATTAGTTATTAATCAATTAAATGCTTTATTACTATTTCTGTGACTCTTGTGGTGCTCCATACATAAATGTCTTAAATGAGTAATTAATTAATTGACTAATTGTTTTAGCTCTTCTTATTGATGATCTGAAAGAGAAGATGGTTGTTTTGTGGTCTTTAGTTTTTAATTCCTGCTAAATGTTTCTACTCTTTCTCAGCAATCAAGACAACTATCAGCTGGTGCGTAAACTGGGTCGAGGGAAGTACAGTGAAGTATTTGAGGCCATAAATGTGACCAACAACGAGAAAGTGGTGGTGAAAATCCTCAAGGTGAGTCTTATACTACTTCTTCTTTTGTTCCTTTTATTATGTGAGTTTTTGTTCCACCTGACGGAGCTCTCCACAGCTACATTTAAATGTTCTTTAAAAACTGGTTGAACTGGAGATGTAAACTCTGTCGTTGAAAGTGCAGCTTTGCATTTATTATTCGGGTTTGTTTGCACCAAGATGATCTCAGCAGGTGCTGCTCCCACTCACAGCAGATGACTTTTGTTGGAGAATAATTACAGCCGTCCATCCAAATCGTGTCAGAATATTTCTCCAGTATAAATATTCTTGTTTCCAGCATTGTTCCATAAATTCTGATGAGTACAGATGGATGGTGTCAAAGACAAACTGTCATTAAAGCTCTGAAACTCACAACAGACTGTGGTGACATCTGCTGGTCAAATGTTGCTGAATGCAAACAATGATTTAAAGGTAGGGTTGGCGATTTTTCCAGTATACACTATTTGTTATATTGGTTGAAATGGTCTTTACACCCCGACAGCAATCCATTTCTTATGAGCTCTGAAAAAAGACCGTAAAAGATCCGTCATCTGTAGCTGCTGTAATCCTGTAAAAACGTCTCCCAGTCAGTGCCTCTGCGCCCAGTTGTAAAGAACCAATCAGAAGCCTCCCTGCCTCCCTGCTCGTACTCTACCCTTAGCGTGCACCAGCGTGAACTCAAAGTGCGTCGCCGCCGCACGTTTACTGTAGAATGGAAGAGAAAACTCAGCTCTTAAAACACTGGACAACGAGCACGAACTCGTACCACTATTACCATATTATCGAAAAATACAACTTTGATTTAGTTGTTTATGTTCTGTTAGTTTACTTTATAAGATACTGCAGGTTTAAACTATTTATTCTAACAGCTCAAAGTGAAGTCAGACAAACAGGATTATCAACGAGGGGAGACGGCGGATAGAAAACATTGATCCACAACATTTACGTTACTCAAACTGCTTTTTCAGTTACAGAAACAAACGAGTGGACTGATCTCCCTCCAGATATTAGTCATGTTAAAAAGGGTCGTGTTGTCTCAGCAGGTATCTCTCTCTTTCCCTCGCCACTCTGCTGCTCTGTGGCCGGCTCTCCAGCGTGCTACCCCCCCGCCCCCGCGGGCGATTGTGGAGCTTTTCAACTCCAAAAAGGCAGATAAACACATGTTAATTTATAATGGACATATGTGTTGTGATATTTAAACAAGGAAATAAAAGCCCCTCGTCTACGAGACCGGTCTCTTGAGAGAGCTCCAGCTCATAGCGGGGTCTGTGTGAGTGAATGCCCGGGTGGAGAGGTGGCGATCCCGGCAGGAGCTAGCTAGCTGTGCCGGCAGTTTGTGGAGCTTCTAAACTCCGACAACAGTTGAGAAAATGTTTGATTCGCCATCTAACATCGTAAAACTGTCAATATTCTAAATCTACACCGTTGATTTCTCGCCTCAAAAATTTTCAGAAGTGAATTTAGTGATGAAATAGCTACGAAAAATGTGAAGTAGTTGCGATGCGGCGGTGCTCGTGCATGTGTGTGGGGGGGCGTTGCCTTGGAAGGAGTTTCGAGGGGAGGGGGGGGCTTAGACGGAGCTCCTGAGGCGATGCGACTTTCAAATTATGCTAGCTCTCCAAGATCGCCAACCCTATCTTTAACTGATTTCACACAGATCTGTGTGTATAAAACAGAATTATTATTAATAATAATAATAATAATAATAATAATAATAAAAAAATAGGATGTAATACCGTGATAAGTTTCAAAGCATTTTTAAATCAAAAATTCGAACCACGTTGTCACTATCTTATTATTAATAAAAGTTAATACAACAGTTCTGCAATTAATCCAACTTTCATGACGGTTATAAAGTTCAGTTTTTGCTGAAATTGTTTCAGAGATTTTGAGTCAACGTTATGGTACTTTCTAGGGGTGGGAAAAAAAATTGATTCACCTACAGTATGTATCGCAATTCTTAAATAGATTTTTTAATGCCAGAATCGATATATTTGCTTCATTTGAGTCTATGTGGAGGTAGAAGGAAGTTACCGCTTTTATTGTTGTAGTCTGAGTAACGTGACGTCATATCTGTTCAGTATCCATCAACCAAAACAAACCTCAGCGAGCTGAAACGATAGAGTATAAAACAGTGGAGGGTCAGCGTGGATACGACCTGCACCCTCACATGTTAAATCCAGCGTGGTAAACACTACACATCCAGTAAAGGATGGAAACACTTTGGGTTTCACACATTGTAGGAAAAGCAGAGCTAGACATCACGGCTAAAGCTGCATGCTAACTCTGTCACGGACAGGAAAAGTTATCGTATCGTGGTAACGTGCGGTCGAGCGGGCCGTCTCTCTCATCTCCGTGGTCAAATTGGCCGACGCTCCAACTGTAGAGCACCCATACACTGACATTTATGTTAAATGCATTGAAACGGCCCCGATGGAGCTGACCATGGATGGATAAAGAGAACGGAGCTGACGGGAGAGCTAGAGACGGACTTGGAGAAGTTAGAGGAAGTAGACACGTGGGACTACGTCCGGTTTTCAAAATAAGGTGTTAACAAAGGGAACTGTATATACAAAATATATATATGGAAAAAATATTGATTGGATTATATTCACCAGAAGTATAAAACATTAGATGTCCCTTATAAATTAAAAAGAAAATACCACTAATCTGTGAGGGAAATGTTTTTATTCTATTTTTTGGGTTGTTGGATAATAAATGTAATAAATAATTCCTGACAATAAGTGATATATTTGACTTCAGGACATCTCTGACAACATACATGCTGAAAATCAAACATTCTTACTGTATTAATTTAGATATTTTCCAAAGTAAAAGTCCCTAGAAGTGTATGATTCAACTTGTTCCCATGGTCTAGTGTTAAAAAAGTTAACAAAAATCGCAATACTTAAAAATCACAATACATATCGAATCGGCACCAAAGTATTGTGATAGTATAGAATCAGGAGATAGGTGAATCGTCCCAGTCCTAGTACTTTCTAATACTTTATGATC
This sequence comes from Sebastolobus alascanus, assembly GCA_916701645.2. Classification (NCBI taxonomy): domain Eukaryota; kingdom Metazoa; phylum Chordata; class Actinopteri; order Perciformes; family Sebastidae; genus Sebastolobus; species Sebastolobus alascanus. The sequence continues at coordinate 142,554 of CAKAOJ020000517.1, forward strand.
ATTTCAGAGGTTGTCCACGAAAACCTCTCTTTGAGAAGCTTCACCTAAAATATTTTGTTTTTATGTGCTTAGGTATTAAAAGATTAGTTCTCCCTGCAGTCCTTTATTTTATTTTTTATTTATTTTAGTTATATTGAATGCATTTCTTGTTTTCTTTCGCAGCCCGTTAAGAAGAAGAAGATCAAACGAGAAATCAAAATTCTTGAAAACTTGCGCGGAGGAACCAACATCATCCGCCTGGTGGACACGGTCAAAGACCCGGTGGTGAGTTCGATTCCTGCCGTCACTTTGCTGCATGTCGGCACGCCAGCAGTGGTAATCCAGTCATGCGTGTAACTGTGTGTGTGTGTGTGTGTGTGTGTGTGTGTGTGTGTGTGTGTGTGTGTGGGTGCGTGGGTGTGTGTGTGTGTGCGTGTGTGCGTGCGTGACGGTGATCTCCACCTACCTGCTGCTCTCCTCAGTTAAGCCTTGTGTTGTCCTCTCTTTGCAGTCCAGAACACCAGCGCTTGTCTTTGAGTGCATCAATAACACAGATTTTAAGGTACTTAAGTTTGGCCGACATCATACATGCAGCACTACCATTGATATCCATTATTAATAACATGCATAATAACCCTCCAGTTAATGTTGTACGTATATAGAAAGTTGTTGACGACATGTTATTAATGATTTTTTTTAAACATTTTATACACTTCATATTGGTCCACAGGAGCTTTACCAGAAGCTGACAGACTATGATATCCGTTACTACATGTATGAGCTGCTCAAGGTAAAACAACATCAACTAATCTTGTGTCATATGTCATGTCTTATTTATTTATTTAATCGTGGTTATTTACCACTTTTAAAATAATTAAATAAATAAATCTGTGAACGTGACAGTTAAATTTGTGGGGTGACGTTGTTTTAGGAGTTATTTTCAGTAGGGGTCTAAGAAAATATTGAATATCACGATGTTATGTTTTGTGATACAGTATCGATTCTCAAAAACACTGCATGGATTTTTAATCAATAGTTTACATGCAAAGATTAACTCAATCAATACACCCCCTCAGTGTTTGTGTCCTCTCAAAGTAGAGCTATGATGTTGGATTTTACAGGGACTGAGATAAATGCAAATGCAGATCCTACTGTTCTGATTGCATAAAAAAGAAATGCATATATGACAGTTTTCCTAAAATTAGATTTAAAAATATATCGCCTTACTTAGTGTATCGCAATAATTGAATCGTAACCCCCGTATCATGATACGTATCGTATCGTCAGATTCTTGCCGATACACAGCCCTAATTTTCAGTGATAGACAGGAAGCAGTGATGTAATGTTAAGACAATTGGAAACAGAAAGGATATGGAAGGTTTGTTCAAGTCAATGGTCTAAAAGTAATCAACAACTCTGATAATTAATTGATCATTTAAATCATTTATCAATTAAAATATTTGCTGTTTCCAGCTTCTGAAATGCAAAGATTTGCTCCGAATTATTTTTGGGGCGGTCCCTGCTGTTAGCAACTAGGATGGGCATTTTAAGTAATTTCCATATTCGAGTATGCGCATTAAATTATTAAAGAGTACTCGCAAAAAAGGCTGCTGTGTGCCGTCATCAGAACTGTGTGTCTAAATGAAATGGTTGTATATATAGAGCTGTAACGAATAGTCAGCCCAGTCGCACAGCAGTTTGTGAAATAGTCGCGAAATTTAATGTATTGATTCGTGTACATAGACACCAATTTTAATTTTTTTTTCGTGACGGTCAACACAAAATCAATTCGTATGTAATCCACGTAATTGTGAACCGGGAAGTATAACGAGCAGCAAACGCCTTCTAGGGAGCAGGTCGGGGTGGATGGACGGCTCAAAAAACACAGGACTTTCGACCAGGAGACCGATGTTCGTGTGAAACCAGAAGTCAATTGATTTGTTTGTCACTTAACTTCTGTGCTTATGTCACGGCACTTCTTGAATTATTTGAACCCAAACCGCGATCTTTTCCTAAACCTAACTCAGTAGTTTAATTTTGAAAAAACTGGAGCAGGAAATGACAAAAGGGAAATTTGCGTCTATGTACACAAATCAAATAGATTCAATTTCGTGACTATTTCACAAACTGCCGTGAGACTGTGTTGGAATAGTTCGTAGTAGAGGAAGAAGCACCAGAGCAGAACAGATGATGGTTATAGTCTGGCCTTAGTGTTGAATATGTGTCTCTGTCTCTCGTTTAAGGCTCTGGACTACTGTCACAGTATGGGGATTATGCACCGGGACGTAAAACCCCACAACGTGATGATCGACCACCAGATGAGAAAGGTACCGATGACTCTGTTGTTACTTCATTTTTACACGACATGAATCAGGAATTAAATCCTAAAAAATAAAGATTTTTTTGTTTCTACTTATTATTTAAATCATCATAGATATTAAGTCAATCAATCAAGATCTGAAATTAAATAACAGTAAAATATTATACATCCATCACACCAGACTGTGGTTGAAACAATGACATATGAACGTTACATTTTGTTGTATTTTATGGTCATTTTCAACTTTAATACATTGTGGTAATAAGTGAACAAGTTTAATACGAAGTACTTTGGCAAGGAAATAGTTCATTGACATGTTCAGGCCAAAACAGTCAATGTTTTAATTTGATTTAAAGCTGCTAATCAATATTTTTATAGCTAATCAATATTTTTATATCAACAATGGGTCCAAAGACTGTGTAACTTGTGATAAACTCACCTGATTCTGCAGTTCCTCTCAGCTTTATGGAGCGTTTTACAATAATAATAATTAAAAACAATACTTTAAATACCTGAAGAATACACAAATGTTTTTCTTTAAAACACGTATTTTTAAAATTGAATGAATATCTCAATGTTGAACTTTGTCTTAAAACAATTAGCAGCTGTAAAAACTATAAAAACCAAAGTTACGGACGGACAGAAGGAAAACATAATCATGCATTAGCCTGTATTTTACCCTGTATTGTAAACCAGATTAATGATTATTTCCTCTCTGTGTTACAGCTGCGTCTTATAGATTGGGGTTTGGCAGAATTTTACCATCCCGCTCAGGAATACAACGTCAGGGTGGCCTCCCGCTATTTCAAAGGCCCTGAGCTGCTAGTGGACTATCAGGTACCTGCTGTTACAGATAGTCACTCTGATTTTATTTGGGGGGGAAACACAATTATTGGTGTGTGAATTACTCTCTTTTTTCCCCTCTCCAGATGTATGACTATAGTTTGGACATGTGGAGTCTAGGCTGCATGTTGGCCAGCATGATCTTTTTGAAGGAACCGTTTTTTCATGGCCAGGACAACTACGACCAGGTAACGCATCAGATTCATCTCCTGCATAAAATAAAGCATCTCTTCAAATTATAATGTCACCTCTGGCTGAAATCAAGAACCACAGACTGGGACAGAAACGTATTTGACATATTATATTTTGTAATTGCAATAAAATGTGTCTGCAGGAAGTAACGAATGTATTAAATGTTGTTTTGCAGCTGGTCCGCATTGCTAAAGTTCTCGGCACCGATGAGCTCTTCGGTTACCTGCACAAATATCACATAGAACTGGACACTCGCTTCAAAGACCTGCTGGGACAGTGAGTATCGGGATGTTCAAACCTCACAGTTAAGCAGCAGAAACTCATTCAAATGTATTCAAAGTAGTAGCTTCTCTTGTTAAAAGAGCCGCTGCAGGTTGACTAATTATTTTTTCAAGTTGGTTTACTGACATCTTTAGATTTGTGAAACTGACAAAAACTATTAGTGGAGAATTAAAGAGAAAATATGAACAGGACTGCACTAACCAGTGGAAATGGAAACTTTCTCACTATTCTTTTTGTTAAATTTCATATTTTAAACCTCTTTAGCTGTTAAATTTTGGACTTTTCAAGGCTTTCTGGAGTTATGGGAAATGTTTAGATCACACGAGTCTTAAACGATCCTACGCAGCCACCACAGGAATCTAATTCTACAGATAGTATAATACTAATAATATTAGTGTAGCCTGATCTTTATCTGAAACTATACCAAACAAAATACCGGCTTTAAACCGAATGAATAGACATAAAAAAGAAAAAACTTGTGCAGCATTTGTATGTTGATTTAGAATTTGAATGTCATCGTTATGAATGAAGCTTTGAAGCTCTTCGGTAGCCCTACAGCTCCTTTCACATTATACTCATTTGATCTACTGTCAATATAATAATACTGATTAGTGCAGCTTTAAATCATAATTAAGTTTTTTTTATAGACTGTACTTTATTTTATTTATTTTTTACAGCTGCTCTATGAAGACATACATTGATGAATTTGTTAAATATTTTGTAGAAAAAGTTTTACATTCCTCAAAGTGAGGTGTTGAAGACAGTATTGTTTTTATAATTAATCCAATATTGTTGTATTAGCACATGTCTTGGAAAAATACCCCCCCAAAAAAATCCTCAATTTGAATGAATTGATTCATAGGATTAAATGAGTTAGTCTTTTTTAATTAAATCAACTTTCTTTAATGAATATAACTCGTCAGTGTGTGCGGTGAACGGGAGAGCAAACTGTTTTTTTATCGCAGTGAAAATTTTGTTTTTAAAAGGCTAAACACCAACAAATACGGATTTAAGCAGAATATTACGTTGTAATCCGATATTGTCGTAATAGCATATGTCTTGGAAAAATACCCCAAAACGATATCCAGTATTACTAAGAGGTTTAACTGAGGGAACATCGACATGAACAATTGACATTTTAACACGTCGCAGTAGGAAAAGCTCAGGTCAGGTGTAAATAATAAAATTAATGATGGCTGAATTCCTTTTAGCTGCTTCAGTTTTAGGGTCCTGGTTTTGTGCATGCTGTTACGACTTACTTGGACATTTGAATAGAACTGAGCGTTCGTTAATGTTATTAGTAACACCTGTGCTAATGCTTTGGTAAATATTGTGTTTTATAAATAATAATAAATAGTATTCGCGAGCAGATTGTCGCTATAAACGGAGCTCAGCACCGTCTCCACGATCGTATAATTCACATTAAATAAAGAGTAAGTTCAGTCATATTAAATGTTTTTGTGTCCAGGCAAACGAGGAAGCGTTGGGAGCAGTTCATCCAGTCAGAGAACCAGCACCTGGTGAGTCCGGAGGCTCTGGACCTGCTGGACAAGCTGCTGCGCTACGACCACCAGCAGAGGCTGACGGCAGCCGAGGCCATGCAGCACCCATACTTCTGTTAGTACACACACCTACACACACCCTATTATAACCAATTCATTTCTATTTTTTTTGTATGTTTCTTCTTGTTTTTATGGACAGTGCTGCATAAAATGTAAAAACAAAGTACGAACACTTATTTTAACTGAAGTTAACTTCAAAGTTAACTTAAGTGTGTGTTTGTCCCTCAGATGCTGTGGTGAAGGAACAGGCAAACGCCAATACAGACGGCACAAAGGCCATAAGCAGCTCCAATGCAACATGATAACCAGAGAGCAGGTAATGCACACAGCATATATGTATTTATATACACTCAGTTACACCTAGCTAAAGCTAATGCAGTCTAATACAACAGTCGTGCAGTAAATTCTCCCTTCATGGAGGTTCAGTGTTAATTATAACTGTTTTAGAGACGTGTTGATTTGATTGTTTATTGTGTTCTACTGACAGGTGTTTCTATTATTCATATCAACGAGTGTAGCCAAACAGAAACACCTGTTACTGAAATACACTCCTAACATTTCTAGTCATATAATCTATCAGATGATCAGTGTTTGACCTCTGATTGGTCTGTTTTTTTGTTCCTCTTTTGTCCAATCAGGAAGAATCTTTGTTACCTCAACTTGTGACCTTTTCGTGGCAGAAACTTCTGCCTCCACATCAACAGCCATACTGGATGCAAGATGTCAATTTTGCAGCATACACAAACACGCACGGATTAAACTTCTCCCAACAAAGCCCGGGGGGGAGGGGGGGGGGGTCTGCGCTGCTTGGTCCGAGTCACAGATAATCTGTTATGAACCCCCCCCCCCCACACACACCTTCCTCTTCCTCCTCCTGCCTCCCAACACCCCCCTCAACCTGTTTTTAAAATGAGCAAAGTGACTGTTGTTGGATCAGTATCAAGCCGGTGTTGTGCTGTAAAGACGTTTGTCCGTCATTACGATGCTGTGGTGACCTGAGATCCAGTTTTAGCACTGAGTGGCATGGAGGCTCTTTTCTGCTACGGATAGAACAAAAGCTATATTGAAAGAGAATAAACCATTTTTATTTAAAGACGCACGTGTTGGATTTTTATTGACTCAAAACTGTGGAAATTCTGCCTTTTGTGTTGGCCGTCCCTACAGTCCAGATAGCAGTGGTTCAGTACTACACTTAAATACAAATCTGAGGTACTTCTACTTGAGTCTTTTCTATTCATGCCACTTTCTACTTGTACTCCACTACATGAATCTGACAGCTCTAGTTACTTTGTTTTTTGGTAAAGTGACAAGTGATGAGCTAAGGAGCTCAAGAGTTCAGCAGTCTTAACTAATGTCCTGCAAGATAAGTAGATAAGTATTACTGGCAAAATATACTGAAAGTACCAAAGTAAAAGTACTCATTATGAATAAAGAGTGTTAAATTATGGAGCTCACAAGCTCCTGAAAGATGATTTTTTTTTTTCTCATGTGAATTAAAGGTATAATACGTAAAAGTTCCGCATTAAAATGTCTAAAAACGACAAGACCTATGTTATATATTTCGTTGAGTTGTGTATATTATCCCAAATGTTTCCAACAAAGCTCAAACCCAGAGAAATCTGTAATTTAAATCAAGTAACGGGGCATTAATTAATTAATCAATAATTTATTGACATTTCAACATCGATCCAGCTTACAGAGTGCTCCAGGGATGTATTTATGTAGGCCAACCAGGAAGTTAGCATCGCCCTGATTCCCTCGACAAAAAGCCAATAGGATTTTGGATTATTGCAGGAAATGAGCTCTGTGGCAAACAACCGTTTATGATACTTACATACGTTTTGTTCAGCAAGATAATCTTCACAAATGAACACCACCTTTATGACTTTTGAAGCGTGAATGCAATCTCCAGAAGTAAAAAGACGAGGCTGTAAAGGCAGACGAGTCGGCGTGATGACGTTTAGTATTCTCATTTAGCCACTTGTTAGCAACCGCCTTTTTTAAGACACGCAAAAGCTTCAAAATTCATGAGTGGGGTATTTACTGACGTATTTTAAATCGTAGAACAAAACGTTAATCTCGTTAATCTCTTCAATTTGTGTTACAAGCTGAAGAGATTTGGGTTTGAGCTTTGTTGGAGTCGACTCATCTAAGGGTAAATTAGCAATTTAACAGTACGTTAGCTTACATTAGCTTACGGCTATTTCATTAGAATGAAATGACATAACGTGACTAAACATAACGTGAATAAAACTTTAATACATTACCTCGTCCGTGAACATGATTTCTGCCCGAGTAACGTCAGATAGATTTTCATCGGCAATGGTGGTTGTTTAACAATGAAGACAACAACTCCCATGATCCCACGCTACTTCTCGACGTCATCAAACTCCGTCTTTTGTTATTGTTATGATTGAGAGACCCCTAGCTGCAGAAAATGACATTCTGTGCGTTGAAGTTTGTCAGCGGTGTTTGTTATGAAAACAGACCAGAGAGCTCATTAAGTGTGTGTACTTTTTAATAAATAAACTGGAACTTCAAGTTGATTTCCAGAACATAAAACACTTGTGCAACATCCGTGCGTTACAAACAGGTGCATTCGTTTAGGCGAATCCAGGCCGAAGTTTTGATGAGGTCAGCAGACGACCACCTGCTCAAATTTAAAAACGTACATCTGCTTACCAAATGGCTGAAATTGTAAACACAGCAGAATCAATTTCAATTACATGTTCAAATCCAACGTATTTAAAATGCATCACAGAAGTAGAATTCACATTTTGGTCAAGTGTTGTTTCTTTGTAAGTTTTAAAAACTGGATGATGATGTTCGGCCCAACATCCTGGTTTTAGTTCTGCTCACAGACGGCTTGGCCCAAAATGACATCTGAAGTTTTAAGTGTCAAACACAGTAAAAAGCAGCCTACAGACACACGGCTAGCTACAGCAGATGAGCTGTACACCCATCGAAGGCACGCCCACAACACCCCGCTTCCCCCGCAGCCAGCGACCACTGGCTGCTTCTCATAAAGACCAACAGTGAATTCAAAATGCCACTTTGTCTACGTTTAAAGGAATAGTTCTACATTTTGGGAAATTTTCTTTGTTGCACAGAGTTAGATGAGGAGATTGATTCCACTCTCATATCTATAAAGCTGCAGCCGGTTAGCTTAGCTTAGCATAAAGACTGGAAACAGCTAGCTCTAAAATTCTACACTTTATGGGGGGTTATGTTCGGGATTATTTCTTGTCTGGGAAATTGAATGTTGCTACGCTTTAAGTTAGCTTTACGTTCTCATAGCACATACAGTTTAAAAATGATAATGGTGTCAGGTTTACCATCACAATTTTTATTAAATTTTAGACAGAAGTAAACAAAAGCAGCTTCTTATATTTTGGCAAGCGATCGTAGATGTTGCTAACTGTAAAGACTATTTAGTTTAGTCTATTAGCATCATTTTCTCTCTGTGTCTCCAATAGTTTAGCCTGTTAGCATCAGTTTCTCTCTATCTCTCTAATAGTTTAGCCTATTAACAACATTTTCTCTCCATCTCTCTAATAGTTTAGCCTGTTAGCATAATTTTCTCTCCGTCTCTCTAATAGTTTAGCCTGTTAACATCATTTTCTCTCCGTCTCTCTAATAGTTTAGCCTGTTAGCATCAGTTTCTCTCTGTCTCTCTAATAGTTTAGCCTGTTAGCAACATTTTCTCTCCATCTCTCTAATAGTTTAGCCTATTAACAACATTTTCTCTCCATCTCTCTAATAGTTTAGCCTGTTAACAACATTTTCTCTCATCTCTCTAATAGTTTAGCCTGTTAACAACATTTTCTCTCCATCTCTCTAATAGTTTAGCCTGTTAACAACATTTTCTCTCCATCTCTCTAATAGTTTAGCCTGTTAACAACATTTTCTCTCCATCTCTCTAATAGTTTAGCCTTTTAACAACATTTTCTCTACAGCTCTCTTATAGTTTAGCCTGTTAACAACATTTTCTCTCCATCTCTCTAATAGTTTAGCCTGTTAACATTTTCTCTCCATCTCTCTCATAGTTTAGCCTGTTAACAACATTTTCTCTCCATCTCTCTAATAGTTTAGCCTGTTAACAACATTTTCTCTCCATCTCTCTAATAGTTTAGCCTGTTAGCATTATTTTCTCTCCATCTCTCTAATAGTTTAGCCTATTAGCATCATTTTCTCTCCATCTCTCTAATAGTTTAGCCTGTTAGCATCAGTTTCTCTCCGTCTCTCTAATAGTTTAGCCTGTTAGCAACATTTTCTCTCTATCTCTCTAATAGTTTAGCCTATTAGCATCATTTTCTCTCCACCCCTCTAATAGTTTAGCCTATTAGCATAATTTTCTCTCCGTCTCTCTAATAGTTTAGCCTGTTAACATCGTTTTCTCTCCACCCCTCTAATAGTTTAGCCTATTAGCAAAATTTTCTCTCCGTCTCTCTAATAGTTTAGCCTGTTAGCATCATTTTAGTCAGAATGACGTTACAGATATATTGAATAAAAATTAATTCTGACTAGTTACAACGTAATTACGACTACTCAAAATGCTTTTGTTGATATCTATAATGTTATAGATATTAGAAAGTCAAGCTTAGCTAATAGCTAAGCTTATGGCTTGCCATTTCAGCTACATACTGAACAGATAGACATGAGAATGATATCAATCTTCTCATCTAGCAAGAATAAATGTCCTTTAACGTAGCACGAGAAAGTTTGGTTCCTGCAGAAGGGGGGAGCTCGGGGACGGGGTCACATCACAGTAGCATATTGATATGAAAAGACCACCAAGGACACGGTTTTAAGACAGTACCAACACAGCTGATTATCTTCTTAATAACACTGATATTTAAAAAGAAAAACACCCCGGGGAATTTTTGAATACTTGACTGAGTCCACTGGCACTTGATATCTTAAAGATTCATGGTCTCAGTTACAACTTCCCCGGGGTTTTTGAAATGACGTGTCCTTGGTGTCCTTTTCTAAAATGCAAACAATCTAAGGCATAAAAACTACGTCGTCTAAAATAAAAAAGATATAAAGCTAATACCAGAGACATTCAGTTTGTTCTCTCAAAGTAAAAAAAAATTAAATAATTGCATAAATAAAGCATGTTTAAATCTGTACGCCACATGTTAGCAGTGTCCTGTACGGATGCAGTGATTATGTATGAGTCTACATATATAATGTTGGTTACATCGTAGAGTTGCAGTATTGAGGTAACTTCATAGTAGGAGTAAAGGCGAGGAGGGGACATGCATTGGACAAAATGTGAAAATGTAGATAGAGGTGTTAGTGTGTACATCCCTTTTTTGTTCTATCATTCAAGTTTAAAAAAAGAAATCGCTCAAATAAAGCATCGATAATACTGGATGGTTTTAAGTGATATTAAACGCACCACATGTTACAGTCTGTGTACCTCCACTTCTTCTTGGGTTCAGGTGGTGCAGGGAGGGACGGGACAGGGGGGGGGTCAGGGCAGCAGGTGTTGCAGCGTTGAATCGTCCAGGTCGTTGACGGCGACGATGTGATCCAGGTGTTGCAGGTAACGCTCCTGGTCTCGCATGAAGTGTGGGATTCTGGTCCGTGGGAGGACCGCCAGATGTCGCAGCCTCTCCACGTCTTCGAAAGACACCTGAAGAAGTGAAGAAGAATGTTTATCAGTCAAACATTTTGAACAGATAAAAAATGTGCGATTAATCCCGACAAAATGTTATACTTCTCATTTTAGACAAAAATCTTACACAGCACATGAATTTTAAACATCTATCAAATTAGGCAAAACGTCCCACACAAGGTTTATCAGAGCATCACTGAATTTTAATAACTTTTGCATTTTAAAATAAAATAATTATATAGCTACAGTAATTTTGTGAGTATTTGTGTGACTTTGAACACTTTCTAAATATGCTGTATTATAGTAAAAAATAATGAGTGAGTCATCTTATTCAAGACAACAAACCTTAGATATTTCAATCATAGTTTAACCATCTCTACAGTAACACAGTGAGCTGTTTTTTACATGAATCAAAAGGAAAGAAAATTGATTTGTTTTCTCTCTTATAATTGGAATAAATCAAAATATTAACATACATTTAAATATTTCCCTCCTAAATTGTTTCATTAAAAACGTCTACATCTCTGAGTTTTCAGAGTCAACAGATCAGGAGGTTCTCATGAGGAACAACGGAATCAGGTTTTTCTTTCTTTACCTAAAACGCCCCGCAGAGGGCAGACGCTGCACATGACCTCACTGAGCTCAGGCTCCTGGATCTACTTCCTTTTTTATCTGGAACATTTCTGTATTTTGTTCATATTACTAAATATATACTAATAAACCATTAAAGAAACAGGTTGTAAAAATGTTTCATCTGCTTGTTCTTCTTATTTTGTTATATTTATCTATACATCTATCGATATATATATGTTTGATTATTCCCAAAAATTCTTGTTGCATTGTTAAAATGTTTTGGATTTTAACCTGTGAAACAAGTCGTTATTATTTGAAGGTATTGACACTGACCTTGCCTAAAGAAGTCAACATCTTGAAGTCGATGGCCCTCCGGTGTCGGAGGATTCGGAGGATCCCGTCCAGATAAACCTGGTCTTTACTGAAGCAACCTGAGAAACACACGACATGCAGGAAGTGTAACAATAAAACAGTTATTCCGGACTGGAAAAAACATACTGCCAACTTCCCTACAGGCTTTTTGGGTAAAAAAAAAAGAAGAACATTTATCAATTTAATCTATAGTTTAATCTATTTCAGGGCTGTCAATCGTTTCAACTATTTAATCATGATTAATCGCACATTTGTTACCTGTTTAAAATGTACCTTAAAGGGAGATTTGTCAAGTATTTAATACTCTTATCAACATGGGAGTGGGCAAATATGCTGCTTTATGCAAATGTATGTATATATTTATTATTGGAAATCAATTAACAACACAAAACAATGACAGATATTGTCCAGAAACCCTCTCCCACAGGCATGTCTGTAAAGGGGAGACTCGTGGGTACCCATAGAACCGATTTTCATTCACATAGCTGGAGGTCAGAGGTCAAGGGGCCCCTTTGAAAATGACCATGACAGTTTTTCCTCGCCAAAAATGTATCGTAAGTTTGCAGCATTATTTAGCCTCCTTCACGTCAATCTAGTATGACATGATTGGTACCAATTGGTACCGTATCATTAGGTTTTCTAGTTTCATATGATGCCACTATCTTCCCTCTAGTTAGTTAATTAGTGGCGTTAAAACTAATTTATGTTATTGCGTTGTTATCACGTTAACTTTGACAGCCCTAATTTATTTATACTCATATTCTTCTAAAAAGACGCTAGAATTGAACACAAAACAAAGATAAGGCAGTAACGAACATTTTATTTATCCATCATAAAGTGTGATCACTGAAAACTAAATGTGATTTTAAATAAGGTTAGTGTATTACTGACATTAATAATACCAGCATGTAAACACCATTTCTAATTTGTATTTATCAGATGACCATTAATTTGGAAAGATGGATACCTATTTAATAATAATGTATCATAAAAGTCAATTTTATGTCAGAAAAGTTGTATGGGATTGTAACAGGATTGTTACAGGTGTACCTAATAACCACTGAGTATGTAGGTCAGGAAATAGCATTCATATGTGTGTTCACCTGGCTGCGAGGTGTCCGTCTGTCCCCTCTTGGCTCTCAGGCAGTACTCCCAGCGGACGTCGGGGTCCAGGACGAAGCGAGCGATGTGGCTGAAGAGCCGGCTGAAGCTCATGCTGGTGGCGTGGTACACCGTGTAGTACAGAAGGGCCGCGCGCCACAGGTAGGGCTGTTTCCGTAGCAACACGCTGTGCAGGCTGGCCAGGCCTTCCTCTGTGGGATTGGCCGGTTTGAGGCCGAACTGCTTCCTGCCCTCGGTGGTGGACCACTGCTGCAGGTTGTTGTTCACCCCTCGCAGGTAATGTGTACCTGAGGAGACAATTAATGACAACTTATTCATTTTCCTTCTGTTTTATCTGATCATTATTATATATCTATGTTCATTCTTCTTTTTATTATTACACTATTTTTTGTCGGTTTGCTTGTTTTTTCATGTTTAAATAGTTTCCACTGTGTGTTGGATGTCATCGGTATGCAGGTTGAAGCTGCCAAACATTTCAACTGCTATTATGTCCTTTCTCTCGTGAACGCTACAGCGCACACCACATGTCGTGTGACGAGGAACAACCAACCACAGCCGGCAGATATCTTTCCTTTCTTCTGTAAATATCAGTCTGCGGTAAATATGAAGCAGAAGTTAATCATTTTAGTGCAGGACTACCAGAGCTATTTTACTTGCTTCACACTTTCTGACCGAGAACGTCACAACATCCGGTTGATAGGAGAGCCAACTCAACACTGAGAAATCGAGCAGTAATGTTACTGTGAGGGATTTAAGATGCTGGAAATCCATTTATCTTTGTTTTGACTGTGTTTAGTTAGTCAGTGAGGCTTTTACTGCTAAATTACCACAACTACATCATCGTCATCGCAGCACGCAGGTTTTGGTTGCTTAGTAACGGCAGGCGCGACAGTAGCGCAACCTCCGAAGTACACTGGATAAAAGGATGAAAGGGCCAAGGCTGGCGCTTTCCACACATTTTTAGACGCGGCATTTGAACGGCCCATTAAAGGTACAGTGTTCAGGATTTGGTGACATCTAGCAGTGTGGTTGGAGATTGCAACCAACTGAGTACTCCTCCGCTCACTCCTCCCTTTCCAAGACTGCGGTAACGTGAGCCGCAGAGTGCAAAACCGTGGTAACACCGTTCGCCTCGCTCAGAGGTCATCCTCATCATTATTATTGCAGTTTCACAAGCATGTCGGAGAACTACGGTGGCCTTCAGGTAACGTTAAAACATGAAAGTCTCTCTCTAGAGCCAGAGTTTGGTTTGTCTGTTCTAGGCTACTGTAGAAACATGGTGGACTCCGTGAAGAGGACCCGCTCCCTATGTAGATATAAACAGCTCATTCTAAGCTAACAAAAACACAATGATTCTTAGTTTCAGGTGATTATACACTAATAAAAACATAGTTGTGAATATTATATTCCATTTCTGCTAATAGATCCCCTGTAATGCTACACACTGGTTCTTTAACATATTTCATTTATGTTGATCAGATATGAAGATACTGAGGTTGAGTTTGTTGTATTTCTTTGTTGTTAAGATTGTGGGTCTTTGTTTTTGTTGCTGTGGTAAGTGTATATGTGTATATACTGTATAGAGAAATCAAAATAAAATCTTATGTATAAAAAAAAAAAAGAAAGATTTCCCCTAAATGTCACTAGGAAAAATAGCTCCAAAGGTACACAGACTTCACTCTCTGGTGTCTTCGTCCTTAGTTTTTATAGAGTAAGAGGAAACGAGCCATCCCACCCTTAGAGGTCAAGTGGCTTCCGCTGGATCGCGAGTCAGTAAACTGTGGTATCGTATGACGCTGGGGTCTTTATTTGAAAAGATCAGGTGATGTCATGTTCAAACAACGAGGGTGCACAATTACCTCAGAGACCTTTATCCATCTTATTGTTCGGCTTTCTTTACAATGAGCATTACACAACCTCACAGAGCCGTTTACGTGGCGGCAGACTCTCAGCCTGGCGTTCTTATATATTCCACACAATATATCTATGTACCGCAAGTCTGAGGGTGGAGTTTTTATTTTAAATAAATATTAATTCAAGTTTATCACATCACTGCAAATCCGGTTTGAGTTCTGACGGCCGGATCTGTTTGGATTACCTTCTATTGTTAAAATACAGCTGAGTTTGTCTGGTTAATGTGCTCTCTGTTCTCAGCTTAAGAAGCATCGCTCCGTCACATTGCTGAGACTGAGAGGGTTTCTGTAGTTGTAGTTGTAGTTGTAGAGAGACCAGAAGAAGACTCATCACAACTAGCTGGTTTGAACCAGTGATTTACTAAATCATTATCAAATCACTAAATCAGGTTGCACCGTTAAAACTCAAGAAATGTCTCAGATGGTGAAGACGTCAGTAAATATGTAGTTAGGTAACTAGGACTGATTCAGATTTCTTTATGCTTTGTTTATACTCGTGCGTGCCTCCGTGGCGCGGGCCTCTGTGGATGGCGTGGACGCTACGAGCACGCACAGAGGCGTTTGTGCTCAATGCATTGTTCGTTGCAATATGCTCCGAAACGCCAGGAGGCTCCGACACATAATATTCTGTGGACAAGCAAGAAGTCAATGAGTGGTACCGGAAAGGAAAGTAGGCTGCCTGGTAACAGTAGTACACACCGATGTACCAACAAATACTGCCTTTGTGTACTGTAAGTATTATATTGCTGGCTTGGGGCTCTTCTGTGTGGAGTTAGCATGTTCTTCCCGTGTAACCCGGTTCTCCGGTTTCCTCCCACGGTCCAAAGACATGCAGGTTCATTGTTGACTCTAAATGTCCCGTAGGTGTGAATGTGAGCTACTGTCTCTATGTGTCAGCCCTGTGGTAGAAGAAGAAGAAGAAACCTTTATTTGTCATAGTACACACATACATGAAATTTGACCTCTGCATTTAACCCATCCTAAGTATTTTTAGGAGCTGCTGCAAGCGCCCGGGGAGCATCTTGGGGTTTAGTGTCTCGCTCAAGGACACTTTCAGATGCAATCTATAGGAGCCGGGGATCGACCCACCAACCTTGTGGTTAAAGGACGACCCGCTCTACCCACTGAGCTACAGCCGCCCCCTGGTAGTCTGGCAACCTGTCCAGGGTGTATCCCGCCTTCACCCAATGTCAGCTGGGATCGGCTCCAGCCCCCCCGCCACCCTGAATAGGATAAGCAGTTACAGATAACGGATGGATGGAAGTATTACTGTCGCTTACCTCCAAGTCTAAATTTCTTCCCCTCGGGTCACCACTCTTTCCATGACCCCTTTTTTTTTAGCTTTAACAAAACGATCTCTCGTATTCTTTCACATCCTGCAGCAGAAAGTCTCTTCTTTCCCCGGTGTGTTGCCTGTTTCTCTCAAAGTATTTAATGTCATGTGACTGTCCCTGTGGTCTCTCAATGAACCGTTGTAGAGATTTCTGTACAGGCCAACCTGCTCAGCCAGTCTTCCCTCGAAGGCGTCCATGTTGAAATGAAAGGTGCAGTCGGCGCTTAGTTACAAAAATTCAGAGGTGCACGGCAAACCACCGCGACAACTTGCGGAGCCTGCACGCACCTCGCGCCGGCTTCACTACGGCGACCATAAACCAAGCTTTAGTCTATTAGTCATTTCTCATCCTTTTTATTATTTCTAGAAACTTATGAGCACATCTCTGGTAAACACAAGATTTAAAGTGGTGCTTTTGTGTGGAGAAACTCAGTTTTACAGATCGGTCGATTAAATCAACTAATCAATTAGTCGACTGAGAATTTCTTTGGTCAAGGACAGCCCTATATAATCGGAAACATCTGTATCGCTGCCCAATGAAGAGCTATAAGCTATGTAAACACGAAGTCACTGCAGCATCACAAGTTTCAGAGATGCAAAATATATATCTTTTGTAAATATAAGCATTTCTTCTTTAAATGTTAGTATTTTAATTGAATATCCCTGCCTTAGAATGAGTGGGAAATATCCAGTTATGCTAAGCTAACTGATGTTAGTTAATCATTTAGCCATGTTGTTATTTGAGGTATGTTTATTTTTGTGAAATGTGATTTAAAATTTAAAGATTTACGTCATTATTAAACAACATTTATCAAGTTTTAGGTCAGATGTGTCGACCGTACTCCATATTTCCTCCTTTACTCTAAACAGCTCAGATATTAGCATGCTAACGTTAGTTTCAAAAGCTGAAAACCTAAATGATTCAGATCTGATAAGATGCTACTGAACCAACTCAACTCTTCTGTTAATACGGTCACTGAGGAAAACACTGTTGGATGATGAATTTAACATCTGACACTTTGTTAATGACGTGTTAATCAGTGTGTGAGCTGCAGCGTACCGATCTCATGTCGCAGCATCCCCTCCAGCCAGTGCTGTCGAGCTCCGGCCAGGTTGATGGTCAGAGTGGGACGACAGCTCTCCACCACCATCACCGCCTGAGACAGCAGCTCGTCAGACAGACGCACCACCACCTGGAGACACACCATCACCATCACCATTCACCATGATCATCACCGTTCACCATCACCATCACCATCCACCATCACCATCAGCATCAGCATCACCATCACCATCCACCATGATCATCACCGTTCACCATCACCATCACCATTCACCATTCACCATCACCATCACCATTCACCATCACCATCACCGCCTGAGACAGCAGCTCGTCAGACAGACGCACCACCACCTGGAGACACACCATCACCATCACCATTCACCATTCACCATCACCATTCACCATTCACCATCATCATCACCATTCACCATCACCATTCACCATCACCATCACCATTCACCATGATCATCACCGTTCACCATCACCATTCACCATCACCATTATCATTCACCATCACCATCACCATCACCATTCACCATCATCACCATCACCATTCACCATCATCATCACCACCATCATCATTCACCATCACCATCACCATTCACCATCACCATTCACCATGATCATCACCGTTCACCATCACCATCACCATTATCATTCACCATCACCATCACCATCACCATCATCATCACCACCATCATCATTCACCATCACCATCACCATTCACCATCACCATTCACCATGATCATCACCGTTCACCATCACCATCACCATCGCCATTCACCATCACCATCATCATCACCATTCACCATTCACCATCATCATCACCATCATCACCATCATTCACCATTCACCATCATCATCCCCATTCACCATCATCATCGCCATCACCATTCACCATCATCATCACCATCATCACCATCACCATTCACCATCACCATCATCACCGCCATCATCATCATCATTCACCATCACCATCATCACCATCACCATTCACCATCACCATCGACACCGCCATCATCATCACCATCATCATTCACCATCACAATCATCACCATCACCATCACTATTCACCATCACCATTATCACCATTACCATTCACCATCATCATTCACCATCACCATCACCATCACTATTCCCCATCAACATTACCATTCACCATCACTATCACCATTCACCATCATCCTCACCATCACCATTCACCATCATCATCACCATCACCACCATCATCACCATCACCATCACCACCATCATCACCATCACCATTCACCATCATCATCACCATCACCATCACCACCATCATCATTCACCATCACCATCACCATCATCACCATCATCACCGCCATCATCATCACCATTCACCATCCCCATTCACCATCATCATCACCATCATCACCATTCACCATCACCATTATCACCATTACCATTCACCATCATCATCACCATCACCATCACCACCATCATCATTCACCATCATCATCACCATCACCATCACCATCACCATATCTCCTTCATCCTCTTATGTGCTGGTTGACGTTTCACCAAGTTATACATTGTTCAGTCAGTGTGTTTAGTCAGAATTAATTATATGTACAAACCGTTTCCACCTTAGCAAAACAGTAGCGTTTAACAAGCCCACAGGAAGAGCGCTAGCCATTGATCCCAATTTTCCAGTGTGTAAAGGCCTTCATTATCAATTAATCTGTTTATTATTTTACAAAAACAATTCTATCAAATATCAGAAAATAGTACAATGCTCATTATAATTTCTTAGAGCCCGACGTGACAAATGTCTTGTTTTGTCTAACCAATAGTCCAAAACTGTCCGTAACAAAGATATTCAGTTTACTATCATATAGATAAACAACAAATCCTCACATTTAAGTGCACTTGAATGATAATTTATAACCTCCTTCAGTCAGTGTGAAACCTTTAAATTTGGATTCCTAAATGCAGAAAATTATTAAATTAAGGCCCACCCTCCGGTTCCCCCCCCAGGTTAACACTGTAGAGCTGTTAGCACCGTTAGCTGTCGTCATGTTGAGAACCGTTGAGAGGCAACAGAAATGTTCCCAATCCCGTATTTAACACATTTAATTTTGAAATAACGCTGCAAGCAACTATACTTAACTTTATTTTCATTTTCGATTAATCTGCTCATTCTTTTCTTGACTTATCTTAATAATTTAGTTTATAAAATGTCAAACATTGTTTCCCTAACCTCGAAGGTGGCGTCGTCTATTTGCTTGTTTTGTCCGACCAACAGTCTAAAACTTAAAAGGTATTTAGTTTGTAATTAAATCTTCTCTTTTGAAAAGCTGAAATTTTCTGGCATTTTTTATTTGAAAATTACTTTAATTATTAATTGACTTTCAAAATGGATTCCTGTTATTTTTTGTCTACTGATTCATTGACAAATTGTTTCAGCTCTACTTTGAAACGTGTTCTTTGCTGGGCTGTGTTTTGTGTATTAACATTAAACAAACTGTGCTGCGGGAAGGTTAGTGGGTGACCTCAGCAGACACCTGCGGCGGCGGGGCGGGGCGGGGCAGGTGGAAGGTAAACACAGTGAACAAAATCAACTACCTCTCAAAGTCTCATGTGAACGTTTTTTTCATTTTGACATGTCACAACAGGAAAATCACAGGTGTAAATAATAAAATGAATTAATTTAGCTGCTTCAGTTTCAGGGTCCTGGTATGCTGGCTCACTGGACACTAGAACGGAGCCATCGTTAATGTCATTAGTAACACCTGTGCTTTTCCTGCAACGACATGTCAAATTGTCTGCTGTGGTTTGACAGTCGCTTCATATGGAGCACAGAACCTACCAAAATATAAAATAAATAAATGACTCGATAAATAAATAAATAAATGTGTCATTAAATGTAGCAAAAATATTCAAAATAAATATAGCCATTAATTAATTGATAAAATATGAGATAAATTGATATTTCTGTTTTAATTTGCTTCTTTATTTATTTATCTTTGAATTGATTCCCTTATTTATTTTTATTTAATTTTCCTTTTTATTTATTTATTTATTTTTTTATTCATTTTATATTTATTTTTAAATGTATGTATTTATTTATGTATTAATGTATTTATTTATTTATTTCTGCACGATTTTCCCTTTGCATTTCAACCCTTATTTATTTCCCCAAAGTTATTTATTTCTGTATTCTTTTCTTTATACATTTCATAAATACATAACGGGTGAAATGCAAAGGGAAAATCGTGCAGAAATAAATTAATAAATGCATAAATACATAAATAAATACATACATTTACAAATAAATATAAAATAAATAAAAAATAAATGCAAAAATAAATAAATAAATTTAAAATATAATAAATAAATAAAAGGGAAAATTAAACAGAAGAGTAAATAAATATGGGAATTAATACAAAGATAAATAAATAAAGAAGCAAATTAAAACAGCAATATCAATTTATGTCACATTTTATCAATTAATTAATGGCTACATTTATTTTTAATATTATTTTTACTACATTTAATGACATATTTTTATATTTATTGATTGATTTATTTTTGATTTTGGCAGGTTCCGGCATGTTCATAGCTTCACAGGTGTGTTGCCTCCGTATGTGCTGCGTGTCACTCACCTCTCCCACGCAGCCTTCTTTCTGCAGATATTTGCGTACAGCAGCCCAGACTTGACTTTTAGGGAGCACGCTGCCGCCCGTCACCTCCTCAAAGTTTTCATAGGAGCCAAACTTCCTCAGTACGCACTCCATGATTCCAACTGCCTGCAGTTAAACAGAAAACTCGTCATCATCATTATCATTATCATCATCATCATCATCATCATCATCATCATCATCATCATCATCATCATCATCATCATTGTGTGAACTCACAGGTGATTGGTAGATGTTTGGTGCCGTACCTGTTCGAGGAAGAGGCCCGAGCCCTCTCGGTACTTCTCCAACACACTCCTCGGCTCCGGCTGTGCGTACTCAAACTGAGGTTCGTACTTGTAGTCTGACTGGAAGAAGGTCTGCTTCTCCTGCTCCAGGTTCAGAGGCCTGAGGGCGACCAGCAGACAGGGCCTGGGGGCCGTAGGCAGCGTCCTGCCCCCCACCCCCTTAGCTAAGTGTGGCAGGGAGGTGGCAGGACGCATTTGCCCCTTGGCTGCCCGGAACCCCAGGGAGTAATTGACCGAGCAGGTGCTCTCGCTGCGGCGCATCCAGCCGCCTGCGCCCAGGCTGGGGCTGGTCAGGCTGCGAGCCGGGGGAGAGGGGGCGGCCGAACCGCTGCGCCAAGGAGGCTGCACGATCCGCCTGTCCGCCATCTGCTCCTGAGACCCTCGCAGGCGCTGGGGCGTTATCTCCAGGCTGAGGGGGCGGCGGAGCGGCGGTCTAGGCGTGGACATGCCTTTTGACAACGATGATGATGATGGCCTCCTCTGCGCTACCTGGCTGCTGTTCGTCTGGGCCGGAAGTCCATTGTGGGACACCTTCTCCTTCTTGGCAACATTACTCCGTTTGGCCGGCGGTGTGGGCGTCGCGGCGGTTTTGGGTGCTCGGACATCCGGCTCCAACAGGTCCCTGCTGCTCCCAACGCTTTCACCCTCAACCTGATCCATGAAGACTTCACCCGAGTCCAACACCATCACCACGGCCGCTATGCCTCGACCTTCCCTCCAGCCCCACCACTGTGGACAGGACAGACAGACTCATGTATAAACTGCTGCTTGTTGTTGTTGGTGGCGTGTTTGTGTGAAAGAGGAGTGTTTGGTTTGTCCGTTCTGGGCTACTGTAGAAACATGGCTGTGCAACATGGCAGACTCCGTGAAGAGGACCCGCTCCCTATATAGATATGAAGGGCTCTCTCTATGCTAACGGAAACACAACAATCCAGCGCTGTCCACTGTTGGGCTCATTGTATGTGGAATTAGCAAGGTAGCTAGCTAACCAGCCAGTTGCTAAATTTAATAAAATTTAACAAATTAATGCTTCGTCCACACACTCTTGTCACAGCGTAGGAAAGCACAGTGCTATCGCCAGATGAGTGACGACTTTGTTCGCCTCGTTTTTTGTGTTGCATGACCTTCAGTAAAGTCAGTCAAAGAGAGTCGTACAATATCGTTGAAGCGTTTCAGAGATGGAGAGAAAGGGTTGCTAATAGTTTAGCCTTCTGCTAACCACAGCTAATGGCTGCGGTTAGCAGAAGGCTAACTATTTGCAACATTTACTCTCCATCCCTGAAACGTTTCTCTGATATTGTAACTCGCTAGAGCCACAAATCACAGTTTGTCATCTCAAATGTTTGTGACATCTGGATTCTGGCACCCAACAACACAGCAAGATGACATTTTAGATGTGTAACTTTAGCCCACTGCTAGTGTTAGTTAGCCTCCAAGCTTTCCTGTGTTTAGCCTCCAGGTAACACCGTGACGTCATCATGACGTCGACACAAAAAGGGTCTATAGATCCCCCGAAATCCTACACACTGGCCCTTTAATAAAGAGGAGGATTTTCTCAACACATAAAGGAACACTTCCTCCTTCAGTTTATCACAAACATTCAACACATCTGGAGATACGTGGTTTTAACTGAACAGGAGGGGGATGAAAACTGTAATCTGTAAAGTAACTAAGGCTGTCAGATAAATGTAGTGGAGTAAAAAGTACAATATTTTAGGGCTGCACAATTAATCGAAATATTAATCACGATCACAATTTTGGCTTCCCACAATTAAATGAACAGGATCACCTGCGATATTGACGCTTAAAATGCGCGTTCTGCTCATAGAAAAAAAAAAAAAAAAAACGGTATCTGTGGCTGTCGCAGGATTGTAATAAACCTGTCCAATCATTTTATTCGGCCAAATGAAATGATTGGAAGGGCTATCTTGCCTATCTACCTGCCTCCCACCTTTCTATCTACCTGCCCGTCTACCTGCCCGTCTACCTGCCCGTCTACCTGCCTATCTACCTGCCTATCTACCTGCCTATCTACCTTTCTATCTACCTGCCCGTCTACCTGCCTGTTTACCTGCCTATCTACCTTTCTATCTACCTGCCTGTCTATCTGCCCGTCTACCTGCCTGTCTACCTGCCTATCTACCTTTCTATCTACCTTTCTATCTACCTGCCTGTCTACCTGCCCGTCTACCTGCCTATCTACCTTTCTATCTACCTGCCCGTCTACCTGCCTGTCTACCTGCACGCACTCGTGCATTCATTGCCTGTCACCGGAGTCTTCCACATGCTACTAGCTCGACAGCTGTGAGTAATAACAATAACCATGTTCACCGTTCATGTTCATAATGATAATAGTGGGGGAGTGGCTTTGGAGGGAGGCCTGAAGGGACGGACTGTCAGTTTTGCTGACTCGGCGTCTTTCTTGCTGGATTTAGGGACTTTTAGAGCTAGTTAGCAGCTAATGCTGCTAGCTACTTTCATTGGAAAAGAGTTGGCAATACTGGGCTTGTTTTTTTGGCTGGATCATTTTTAAAAATCTAGTGTACTCTTGCTAGTTTCTCAAAATCGCCCACCCTACCTTTAATGTTGCTAATTTTGCTCTCAAAGTGTCCCAGATTGATGCATTTAACTTTAAAATGTAGCTAACAAAAGGGTAGTGTGAATATTCCTGTATTTTGTCATATTATAATATATATAGCAGAAAAAAAATATTACAATGTCAGTTTTTTCCAACATTGTGCAGCCCTAATTCGTACATTAGCAGGGATTTAACACAGCATGGAAGTGAAAACAGTGCTCTGTTTATTTTAATGTGAATAAAAATACACTGTCACTAAAATCAATGAATAATCAGGATAAATAATCGGGATTATCATTTTGGCCATAATCGTGCAGCCCGACAATATTTACCTCTGAGATGACCTGGAGGAGAAGTATAAAGTTATATAAGATGGTAAAGTAAATTAGTACTTTTGTACTGTAATTGTAATTAAATCTGCAGTATGCAATATTGGCGCGAATATGATTTAAAAAAGTTATTTTTAGAAAACGGCCGCTATATCGTGACAGTAGTACATGAAACAGGTAACCTGAGTTAAATCCTGTTCCTCTGTGTCCTACTGTGTCCTCCGGTGCTCCTAACGGCATCTGAAGGATTTCACTTACCGGAGGAAAACAAGGTCCGCTGTCCAGCTGCAGTCTATGAGAGCCGGCTGTCAATCACTCGCGAACTCCGACCAAACGGTCAAACTAGGCAGCGCTGATCAGATATGAATCAATATTCTGTTACTGTAATGCCTATTTCTCTCCTCAGATGTTCTCAGAATCATCTTGTAGTTACTGTTTCGCTGTAAAATGAGAAAGTTTGTGACGCAGCCGCCATTGTAAAATCTGTTGAAGGAACGCCAAGTTCTGGTCACATGAACTTGGCGTTCCTATTGGAGCACAGCCAATAGGAACGCTCTCTCTCTCTCTGAAATGACCTGTGATTGGTCAAAATCTGCCGTCACGGGGCTAGATTTTCTAAAGCCTGAAAACAGAGACATGAGGAGGAGCAGAAGTCTAGTTTTCTCTCAGAACACTTGAATTACAATATGATGAAAGGTTATTATGGAATTTTTGCCAAATTATGCCAAAAAATTGTTGCATACTGCCACTTTAAGTAGTACTTGAGTTCATGTACTTGGTTACTTTGTTGCATGTGGTGTGTGAAAGAGGAGGATCATGTGGTTGATGTCACTCCCTGCTGCTGCTGTAATCAGATTACAGTAGAGGAGATGAGTGGCAGCAGGTCAGTGACGTGTCAGCAGGACTCAGAGTAACAGACAGGAAACAGACAGGAACATGACGTCAGGACTGAACAAAGATCCCATTAAGTGTCCAGCCATCATCACTAAGTACTACACAAACATTTACTAAAGAGAAACCACTCAACACTTTGATGTTTAACTCTCAGTGGAGACACCGGAACAAATAACGGACACACTGATTCAAACTCAAACAAATAACGGTTTCATTCTGAAGACAGAACAAATCTCCAGTAAGGAGCCCTTTAACTCCTAAAACTCAAATACTCACCGAGCAGCAGAGTCCCGGGGCTTCGGTAGAGACTGCAGCCGGTTCATTCGCTCCTACCGGCGGCGGCGGCTCCTCACGGTGCGTCCTTACCGGCGGATAGCGGTTCAGTGTCGGCGCCGGGCCTGGAGGCTAACCCTGCCTGGGCCGGCCAGGAAGCGGCAGTTGGTGTTGGAAGATATGACGCGGCACGTCGGGAACAACGCGCATGTGACGCTCCACGTTGCGTCATTACGTAATGCCCGACAAACATGGATGGGAGCCCGTGATGCCCATTTATGCACAATCCTGGGACACAGTTTATATATATATAATGTATAATAATATAAATAAATATATTACTTCTACCGGTTTTATAAGCATAAGCGAAATAAAAATGCATTTAATTAATTTATTAATAATAGTGTAAAAAAATCCATATCTGCAATTCTAAATATACAAATGTTGGAAGATATTATTTTGATCATATTGTTGTATTTTCATTGTCTTGTTGAATTTTTTATTGTATTGTTGTATTTTCATTGTATTGTTGTATTTTCATTGTTTTGTTGTATTTTCATTGTATTGTTGTATTTTTATTGTATTGTTGTATTTTCATTGTATTGTTGTATTTTTATTGTATTGTTGTATTTTTATTGTATTGTTGTATTTTCATTGTATGGCTGTATTTTCATTGTATTGTTGTATTTTTATAGTGTTGTTGTATTTTTATTGTATTGTTGTATTTCATTGTATTGTTGTATTTTCATTGTATGGTTGTATTTTCATTGTATTGTTGTATTTTTATAGTATTGTTGTATTTTCATTGTATTGTTGTATTTTCATTGTATTGTTGTATTTTCATTGTATTGTTGTATTTACATTGTAGTGTTGAATTTACATTTTAGTGTTGTATTTTCATTGTATTGTTGTATTTTCATTGTATTGTTGTATTTTCATTGTATTGTTGTATTTACATTGTAGTGTTGAATTTACATTTTAGTGTTGTATTTTCATTGTATTGTTGTATTTTCATTGTATTGTTGTATTTTCATTGTATTGTTGTATTTACATTGTAGTGTTGTATTTTTATTGTATTATTCTATTTTATTGTATTGTTGTATTTTCATTGTATTGCATTTTTATTGTATTGTATTTTCATTGTATTGTTGTATTTTCATTGTATTGTTGTATTTACATTGTAGTGTTGTATTTTTATTGTATTATTCTATTTTATTGTATTGTTGTATTTTCATTGTATTGCATTTTTATTGTATTGTATTTTCATTGTATTGTTGTATAAATAATGATATTATTATTATCTATTCAAGATTTGTTAAATGCACCGTGTGGTTTCCACCGGTTTTATAAATATAAGCAAAATATAATGTATTTAATTAATTTATTAATGATAGTGGAAAAATTCCATATCTGCACTTATAAATATACAAATGTTGGAAGAAGTATTCAGATCTTTTACTTAAGTCAAAGTAGCAATAATACTGTGTAAAAAAAAATACTCTGTTAACTAAAACTCCTTCATTCAAAATTTTGCTTAAGTAAAAGTACAAAAAGTACCAACATCAAAATAATATATATATATATATATAAGTATCAAAAGTACTCATTGCAGAATGGCTCATGTCAGAATAATATTGATGCATTAATGTGTTCATCACTTTAATATTGCAGCTGGTAAAAGACGAGCTGATTTTAATTACTTTATATACAGCTGGATAGCTTATAATAATACACTGAAATTTATTTGTGTATTATATTTTATATTAATAATATAAATCTTCATAACTAAAGTTATCAAATAAATTTAGTGTGAGTAAAAAGTAAAATATTTGCCTCCAGAATATAGCGGAGTAGAAGTAGAAAGTAGCATAAAATGGAAATACTCAAGTAAAGTTCCTCAAAATTATACTTAAGTACAGCACTTGATCAAATGTACTTAGTAGTAACATTACATTACACCACGGGTTAAAACTCTTTTCTTGATTACGCGTTAATTAAATTAAAGAGTACAAAATCTCCTCTTCAAACAATATGAAAGGTGGCCTAAGCGACCGCCTATAGGTGGCGATAGGCGTTGACCGCCTATAGGTGGCGTTGACCGCCTATAGGTGGCGTTGACCTCCTATAGGTGGCGTTGACCTCCTATAGGTGGCGATAGTCGTTGACCGCCTATAGGTGGCGACCGACCGCCTATAGGTTTGGCCCTAAGCGACTGCCTATAAGGCCTATGCCTTAAGCCGGCGCTGCATACAGGCCTCAAACAAATCTGACAGTGACTTCAGTCTTCAGGGACAAAAGACCTTGTTTTGTGCATTAATGTCTTTTAAACTTCTTCTGAGTTAGACGAGTTCAGAGGATATCATCCAGAGTTACAGTCTTTTTAGTACAAAATTCCCGCTTTTTGCTCAGCAAGCAAACACACCACACCATGAAAGTACAAAGCTGAACTTTACATTTTGTCTCCCATCACTGGATCTCTTTAGAGCCACCAGACACCCACCATTAACTCTATTCATGGGTGTGTCAGTATTGTGTTAAGATAAACTTACTGAAACGAGTCACAAAGCAAATAACTGATGCTATTGTTTGGCTCTTTATTAACCTGACAGATTGTGAGATAAGATGTATTGTGGTCTGACTGGTTTGACACCTGTGCTGAACTATTTCCTGGTAGTCGTGGAGGTCAGAAACTGGTCTAAACAGGTGACGGATGATCCAGAACCACAGACGCTCTGTTAGCTCTGCTATCTTCAACTTTCCAAACTGGGTTCTTCATTGTTATTGTGTTATTGTGTGTTATTGTGTGACCAGCGTCCTCCACCCATCGCTGTCATCACTCTCAGATCTGCAAACACACACAACACAAAACAGTGGACAAACCTGCTGGACTTCAGCTCTGCACTGATTTGTTTGCAGTAAAATAAAATAGTCCTTTATGCGTCCCACAGCAGAGAAATTTGCAATGGATTAAGTAATGGATGCAGACAGTGATTCTCTCAGTGAGCGTCCGTGGCACGCCAGGGAGTCTGTGAAAAGTTTTCAGATTCATTCAATTAAATTATCATGATATAAAATCTTTTCTTTTTTTTTTTTTTTACAAAAGGCTTCAACGAATATTTCAATTTTTAAATCTAGAATAGTTCATAGATTAAGTTCTAATCTGACAAACTGTGAATCACTTTAAAGGAACAGTGTGTAACAATTAGGGGGATCTATTGGCAGAAATATAATATATGTAATATGATATGAATAACTATGGGTGAGGACAAAGACCTACAGGGAGGCTGCTTTTAGTGTCTATGGTCCTCGCCTCTGGA
This sequence comes from Sebastolobus alascanus, assembly GCA_916701645.2. Lineage (NCBI taxonomy): Eukaryota > Metazoa > Chordata > Actinopteri > Perciformes > Sebastidae > Sebastolobus > Sebastolobus alascanus. The sequence goes on from CAKAOJ020000517.1 coordinate 171,071, forward strand.
ATACGCCAGAAGAGCTGAGGACATCACAATCTGTAAACACCTTTAAAGGAAATCTTAAAACATATCTTTTTAGTTTAATATACTCTTAATCTTTAATCTATTAAAAACATATTTATATATTTTAAGCTTTATATCTACCCTCTCTTACTGTGTTATGTTCATTGTATTGTTGTGTTTTTATTGTATTGTTGTATTTTATTGTATTGCTGTATATATAGGTTGTAGTACCAAACATTTCTCTGATGTTGTAGCTCGCTACAGCCTCGAATCACAGTTTGTCATCTCAAATGTTTGTGATATCTGGATTCTGGCACCCAACAACACAACTAGATGACATTTTAGATGTGTAACTTTAGCCCACTGCTAGTGTTAGTGAGCCTCCAGTCTTTCCTTTGTTTTGCCTCCAGCTCACACCGTGACGTCATCATGACGTCGGCTGTAAAAAGGGTCTATACCCCACAGCTCAAGACCGTGTCCCAGCCTCTTTCAATAAGCCTTGTCACAAATGCGAGAAGTAATACTAGACATGACACACACGGTGAGTACATCAAAATTAAACACTAAACGAAAAAAACAACCAAAATCCTCCCGGCCACCAAAAAGATAAACACAAGATTGTCTAAAGTCTTAACAATGTCTTAACTAAAAGTCCAAGGACCTCTGGGAACAGAACCAGACCGTGAAACTTATTCTGTTTATGATTTATAAATGATTACTTAATAATTAAACATGTGTGTGTGTGACTACAGAAAATCAACACATCTTTCTGCTTCAACCTGTTTTTATTCTTGGATTTTACTTTTGATACTTAAAGCTGAAGTTTGCGAGATTGGAGCAGATATGATTAAAAAAAGCTATTTTTAGAAAACGGTCGCTATATCCTGACAGTAGTACATGAAACAGGTAACCTGAAAAAAATCATGTGCCTCTGTGTCCTACTGTGTCCTACTGTGCTCCTAACGGCATCTGCAAGATTTCAAAGACCGGAGGATAACAAGCAGTCAGAGCTGATCTGAGGTCTGCTGTCCATCTGCTGTCTATGAGAGCCGGCTGTCAATCACTCGCGAACTCCGACCAAAAGGTCAAACTAGGCAGCGCTGATCAAATATGAATCAATATTATGTTAATGTAATGACTATTTCTCTCCTCAAATGTTTCCAGAATCATCTTGTAGTGTACTGTTTAGCTGTAAAATGAGAAAGTTTGTGTCGCGGTAGTCATTGTGAATTCTCTTGAAGGAACGTCAAACTACTGGTCACATGGCCGGAGCACAGCCAATAGGAACGCTCTCTCTCTCTGAAATGACCTGTGATTGGTCAAAGTCTCCCTTCACGGGTTAGATTTTTTAAAGCCTGAAAACAGAGCCATGAGGATGAGCAAAAGTCTAGTTTTCTCTCAGAACACTTGAATTACAATATGCTGAAAGGTTATTATGGAATTTTTGCCCAATGATGCCAAAAATATACTGCCTACTGCCACTTTAAAGTACATTTTGTGATGATACTTTTGTTCTTTTACTTAAGTAAGATGATGAATAGAAGACATTTACATGCATCAGAGTATTTACTTAAATAAAAGATCTACTTTTTCCACATGGATTTGCATTCACTGACATGTAAATGTTCACATTTGCATAGAAAACCAGCACACAGGTTCTGTTTAAGACCTGCAGGAGGTTTCAAAACAATATTCCCTTCAAGTATAACACGTCTTGTCCCTGTGTGAGCACTTTGATGGTCACTCAGTGGCTGCTTGTAACCAGGTTAGTCAATGATTTCAGATCTGCAGCAAGCAAGAATATGACCACGTCAGCTGACATGATCGTGAGAGCGAGAGCACCTGTGCTTCTTAACTTAAACCAACACACCTGACTGACTTTGACTTTGTACCTGGTGGCTGGATGAATGGGGGGGTGTTGACTCTCTGCCTATAAACATATCTCATAACGGCTGCTTTCTGGTGCGGTGTGCCTGGCAGGTTGAATCAGAAGTACTCCCACACTACTGTCCAGTGAGTCTCTTTGTCACTTTATTGGACAGGCTGGTGGTTTAAGAGGCTTGCTATTGGATGAACAAGTTAAGGCTGATTGACCAGATGCTTTATAGACCATAAAGAGCTTTCTGAGGCTAATTTGTGATTATAAAATTGGCTTCACTTGTCAGCTTCCTCCCTCCTTTCCTTCCTTGTAGAGACGATGGTGTTTTTTAGGCTGCGTTCAGATTCTAAAGTAGCTTTAGCCGGGTTTCCACCAAAACTTCCCGGGACTTTGTGTTTACCGTTGGTGGTCACAGCAGTAAACACACTCTGCAGCCTGCAGCTCAGTGTGTCCGTCTGTTTACTCTAAAATACAGCTGAGTTATGCCCGGTAGAATAAAGTGAAAAGCCTGTTTTTACTGTTTATCTCATGAACTTTGTAACAAAAGATAAAATGACTGCTTTTGTGATAAATTTCCAGAGTTGTAAAATCATAAAACAGTACGATTTGGCGTGTGATGAACCTTCAAATTCACAGATCTGTTACTCAAACTCGACTATTTCATGTCTCACGGGCACCTGAAAGAAACACCCCGACCAACACGAGTCTTTGCATTTTTTAAATAGCAGCAGTTTCCTGTCTTAGCACTTAAAACAGCCCTCAAGGCGTGAAAAAAAAAGTGGGTCTGAACGCAGCCTGAGGCCGCTTGTAAAGTCAGTTTTGGTCTGTTTGTTTTTGCTGTGTCAAGAGAGATAATTAAAGGAACTCTTGAAAATTTGAGCTTGAAAGTTTATTTTTCACCTTGGAAACAGTAGTTTGACAAAAGAAGCTTAACTCAAGGTCCACATTTGAGCTCTCGTGGTCTTCATCAGAGGATGGCGTTTGCTTCATTGCCATCACTTGACCACCACACTGTCACGTATGTATGAAGTCACTGCACCCAGCCAATAATCGCCAAGAAAGTATTACAGCTTATTATTCCCTGTTTTTACGCTTCTGTTTGTGTACGGATTAAAGAAACAAGATACTCTGACTACGTTTACATGGACAAAATATTCTGTATTTTGCCCTTACTCCGAAAAAGACAATATAAGCTCTTTACATGTCTAATGAAAATTAATATTCCTGTTTACATGAAGCCGTGCATACTTCAATTAACGTAACTGTTGAATTAAATGCATAAATAAATAAATGCTTAAAAACATAAATAAATAAATACATACATTTTAAAATAAATATTAAATAAATAAATAATCAATGCAAAAATAAATACATACATTTAAAAATTCATGAAAATAAATATATGAATAAATTAAAGTGGAAATTAAACAGAAGAGTAAATAAATAAATAAGAGAATTAATACAAAGAAATATCAATTTATGTCACATTTTATCAATTAATTAAAGACTACATTTATTTTTGACATTTTGTTTGCTACTTTTAATGGCATATTTATTTATTGATTGAGTCATTTATTTATTTATTCATTTATTTTTGATATTGACAGGTCCAGTCCTCCATAACCGGTGGCAGACTTGTTCGACCGTGCAAACACAGCCTACCTCTTTCATTCCTTCAACCACATTCTTGAAAAGGTCGCCGTTTTGCATATATTTGCGCATATCCAACTGTTGATCTCCAGGTCTTTCATAAGGTTTAAAAGTAGGCGTGTTTCTCTTATGACCAGAAATGTGGGCTTTTCTTTTTGGTGCACCTCTATCTGGTTTGTGTACAACACACAGAGCTCAAATCATAACACGGCAAACTGCAGCCCAACAGGCAACAACAGCTGTCAGTGTGTCAGTGTGTTGACTTGACTATGACTTGCCCCAAACTGCATGTGATTATCATAAAGTGAGCATGTCTGTAAAGGGGAGACTCGTGGGTACCCATAGAACCCATTTACATTCACATATCTGGAGGTCAGAGGTCAACGGACCCCTTTGAAAATGGCCATGACAGTTTTTCCTCGCCAAAATTTTGCATAAATGTGGAGCGTTATTTAACCTCCTTAGCTTTAAAAACTGAGCCCGCTACAAGCTAAAAATAGCAAGTTTCGTGAAAGAAATTAGCGGCGTTAAAGGTAAAAAATGGTCACTATATCCTGACAGTAGTGCATGAGACAGGTAATCTGAAAAAACATCATGTGCCTCTGGGTCCTCCGATGCTCCTAACAGCATCTGCAAGATTTCACAGACCGGAGGAAAACAACCAATCAGAGCTGATCTGGAGTCTGCCGTCTCTGACCAGCTGTCAATCGCTCACGAACTCCGATCAAACGGTCAAACTAGGCAGCGCTGATCAAATATGAATCAATATTCTGTTACTGTAATGACTATTTCTCTCCTGTAATGTTTTCAGAATCATCTTGTAGTGTACGTTTTAGCTGTAAAATGAGAACGTTTGTGACCCGGCAGCCATGTTGAGATCAGTTGAGGAAACACCAAGCACCGCCCACCAGCCGGAGCACAGCCAATAGGAACGCTCTCTCTCTCAATGAAATGATCTGTGATTGGCCAAAGTCTCCCGTCCCGGGCTAAATATTTTAAAGCCTGAAAACAGAGCCATGAGGAGGAGCAGAAGTTTCTCTCAGAGCACTTGAATTACAATATGCTGAAAGGTTATTATGGGATTTTTGCCCAATGATGCCAAAAATATACTGCCTACTGAGGCTTTAAAACTAATTTGCGTTAACGCGTTATTATCACGTTCACTTTGACAGACCTAACATCAACACATCTGGAGATACCTTTTCACAGGACAAGAAGGGGATGAAAAACTGTAATCTGAACTAAATAACTAAAGCTGTAAAAGTACAATATTTACCTCTGAGATGTAGTGGAGTAGAAGTATAAAGTAGGATAAAAATGGAAATACTCAAGTAAAACACAAGTCATATGCACAGTTTGAACTTTAAGGTTGGGGCTTCACAAAAAAATAAATCTAGAGGGAGTGTGATGTGTGCAACGCAGAGAGGTCTAGTGTTTTGTAATGTGTGTGTAGTCTACTTATTACAAGCGTAGGTGACAAAATCAGTTTGATTGCATTGTTTTCTATTGGAACGTTTGACTCCTAACCAGCCACGAGTAAGCTGACCTTTTGTCAGACGCCTTATTCATGTCGATCGCTTTGACCGCACAGAAGAGGAACAGCTGATTGATTGTGAAATTCAAATGAGGAGTTATCTGATACGATACTTCCCCATTTCTCTACAGAAACCTAGATAAGGTGACAGATGGCTGAAGGGAGAGTGCCTGAAAGTTTACTGAGGCTGTATTGTTTGTCATTGTCAGTAAATATCACAGTATAAAACCTGTTTTTTCTGTTTAAAAAACGTCAGAAGAGAGCAAGTACTACTCATCAAGTGTTTACGTCTCCAGTCTGATTTGAGCTCACAGCTGATGGTACGTGGTTTGTTTACATGGCGTAACAGAAGTGCATATTTAACAGAGAGTGTCTGATGTTATTAGGCTATAAGTAAATAAAAATACCACAAATCTATCTTCTTATCTTGTTGGTTTCTTATTCTGTCAATAAGAAGACACGTCAAGGTTGATATTATTCATCATTATAATAAATTATTAGTTCTGCATTATTATAAATAAAATATAGGATGCATTTCTAGGGGGTTCAGTGACCCCCTGAACCAACGCAAACTGCGCCTGTGATAAGAGTAACTTGAATTCCACCACTGAATTTACTTAAAGTGGCAGCAGGCAGAAATGTTTTGGCATCATTGGGCAAAAAAATTTCATAATAACCTCTCAGCAGATTGTAATTCAAGTGTTCTGAGAGAAAATTAAATCTAAAAAATCTAGCCCGTGACTGGAGACTTTCAGAGAGAGAGAGCGTTCCTATTGGCTGTGCTCCGGCTGGTGGGCGGGGCTTGGTATTTCCCTAAACTGATCTCAACATGGCTGCCGGGTCACAAACTTTCTAATTTTACAGCTAAAAAGTAACTACAAGATTATTCCGAAAACATCTGAGGAGAGAAATAGTCATTACAGTAACAGAATATTGATTCATGTTTGATCAGCGCTGCCTAGTTTGACCGTTTGGTCGGAGTTCGTGAGTGATTGACAGCTGCTCAGAGACGGCAGACTCCTGATCAGCTCTGATTGGTTGTTTTCCTCCGGTCTGTGAAATCCTGCAGATGCCATTAGGAGCACCGGAGGACACCGGAGGACACCGGAGGACACCGGAGGACACCGGAGGACACCGGAGGACACAGAGGCACATGTTTTTTTTCAGATTACCTGTCTCATTACAGGATATAGTGACAGTTTTATAAAAATAACTTTTTTTAAATCATATTTGCTCCGTTTCTACCCACTGCTGCTCTAAGTGAACGATCTGAATACGTCCTAATTATGAACAAACACACGCAGCAAATATTTTACCACTCAAACAATACAACAAAAGATAAGTAATCCTGGAACACACCTCGTTATATGAACAACCAAATCATACATATTGTACACGTCACACCCTCCTCCTTCAAACACACACACACACACACACACACACACACACACACACACACACACACACACAACCAGGTGTGAGCTCAGAGGAGCTGTTCCTGGAGCCTCTGGAGGGACTTTGCATCAGCTCTGAGGGGGGAAAAAAACCACTGGTGAAGTCAAAGGGGTGGAGCAAACAAAGGTGTGGCTACCTGCAGGTAAAAAGGACACAGTGCCATGGTTACTTCTTGATAAACCCTGTGGCTGGCTGCCAAGAAGCTCAGTGTGTTACAGAGATGACAGGACTGTTGGCTTTGGTTAATATTTGGACATATGATCTGAATGTTGGTGGCTGTTCCAGTTTGTCCTAACAGGTAAGAATCAACTGAACGCCTCAAAGTCGAGTCATGAATTTTTCAGTGTGAAGTTTTCTTTTTCTGCTTCGTTATCTAAAAGGAGGACAGCCCTCATCTACAGACAGACGAGAGTCAACATGCTGCAGAGAGGCTTCGCTGAGTGACACAACGGTAGGTGAGCTTTTTAAAATGTCACCGTCTGTTTGTGTGTGACGAGGAAGCAGATAAGGAGAAGAGAAAGAAGAAGAAGAAATAGGAACTGTTAATGATTAGTTACATGTTTTTATCATGAAACTGTTTGAAGCTACAATATCTAATCTGTTAAACTATTCTTAAGAGAGGACCGGTGATGGCTGAAACAGTTTTAGAACTCCCCAAATAAATATTAAAATATTGTTCATTTGAAAGTAAAAACACTGATAATAGATTTACTCCTAGTACTCATATCTTTTACTGAAGTAAACGTAGCAATACTGTAGCAGTAGAACAAATACGCCGATCTTTACTGAAGTAAACGTATCAATACTGCAGTGGTGGAAGAAGTACTCAGATCTTTACTTAAGTAAAAGTAGCAATACTGCAGTGGTGGAAGAAGTACTCTGATCTTTACTTAAGTAAAAGTAACAATACTGCAGTGGTGGAAGAAGTACTCAGATCTATACTTAAGTAAAAGTAGCAATACTGCAGTGGTGGAAGAAGTACTCAGATCTTTATTGAAGTAAAAGTAGCAGTACTGCAGTGGTTGAAGAGGTACTCTGATCTTTACTTAAGTAAAAGTAGCAGTACTGCAGTGGTGGAAGAAGTACTCTGATCTTTACTTAAGTAAAAGTAGCAGTACTGCAGTGGTGGAAGAAGTACTCAGATCTTTACTTAAGTAAAAGTAGCAATACTGCAGTTGTGGAAGAGGTACTCAGATCAGATCACTACAGTAGTGGTGGAAGAAGTACTCAGATCTTTTACTCAAGTAACAGTAGCAATACTGCAGTGGTGGAAGAAGTACTCAGACATTTTATTTCAGTAAAAGTAGCAATACTGCAGCGGCGGAAAAAGTACTCAGATCTTTTAAGAGTAACAATAATGTAGTGGTGGAAGAAGTACTCAGATGTTTTACTTAAGTAAAAGTATAAATACTCTAGTGGTGGAAGAAGTACTCAGATCTTCATTGAAGTAAAAGTAGCAATACTGCAGTGGAGGAAGTACTACTTAGACAGTTTACTTAATTAAGAGAAACAATACTGCAGCAGTAGAACAAATACTCAAACCTTTACTGAAGTAAAAGTAGCAATACTGCAGTGTAAAAATACTCCCTTTTTTACAAGTAAAACTAGTTGACATGTTTAGAAATTTCTTACTGAAGTAGAAGTACAAAAGTATTAGCATCATAATATACTTAAAGGTACCAAAAGTAAAAGAACTCATTGTGCAGAATCATACATTACTGGATTATAATTATTCATGACTTTAATGTTGCAGCTGGTAAATGTGGTTTAATTACTTTATGTACTACTGGGTAGTTTTATGTATAATAATATATTATTAATTATTAGTTGGTTTATATTTTGTATTCATAATCTGAATCTGTAAAGTAACTAAAGCTGTCAGATAAATGTGGTGGAGTAAAAAGTACAATATTTTCCTCAGAAATGTAGTAGAAGTATGAAGAAGCATAAAATGGAAATAGTCAAGTAGAAGTACAAGCCTACTTGTGTGATCTGTGCTGTCTGCCAGGAGCAGGAGATGGAGCCAGAAAGCAGGAGATGGTGTAGTTGGTCACAACGCCAGGGTTTCTTCTTCATCCTGGTGTTCGCAGCAGTTTTCTTTTTCTACAACACCGACATAAAGAAGATGTCGCTGGACTGGAGCCCAACAAAATGGTGGATTCCATTTAAAAGACAAAATGCCGTCTCTGGTTCCAACACCAGCACACCTGCACTTCCTCAAACTGAGAATATCATAACAACCAAGGTGACTAATCTGACTGGACAGACAACAAATGGTTCTGCGCTGACTCAACCGATGGCACAAAATGACCCTTCAAAAGCGCTTCCTTATAAATCTCCGGGCCCGTACTTTGTGGAATACCCCTACGAGTACCACTTCATTATAAACGAGCCAAATAAATGCGAGCAGCAGAAGCCTTTCCTGGTTCTGATGGTTCCCGTGGCGCCCGGCAACAGGAAGCATCGCGACGTCATCCGCAGCACCTGGGGAGGCGAGAGTCCGGTTCCGGGCAAAGTGGTGCAGCTGTTCTTCCTGCTGGGGCAGCACGCCGGAGACGGAGCGCAGCAGCTCCACGAGCAGCTGCTGCAGGAGAGCCGAGAGCATCGGGACCTGATCCAGAGCGACTTCCTGGACTGCTACAAGAACCTGACCATCAAGACCATGGTGATGCTGGAGTGGCTGGACTCCCACTGCTCCAACGCCGATTATGCCATGAAGATTGACTCGGACATGTTTCTGAATGTTCCCAATCTCATCAACATGTTGTTAACGGCTCCAAAGACAAACTACCTGACCGGACAAGTGGAGAGAGCAGCGGGAGTCCGGAGAGATAAACCATCCAAGTGGTTTGTACCTATGGAGGTTTACTCTCAGTCCTATTACCCAGTTTACACTTTGGGTCTGGGCTACGTCTTGTCTCTTGACCTCCCTAAAAAGCTTGTGGAGGCATCCAGACATGTTAAAGCTTTTTACATTGAAGACGTGTATTTGGGGATGTGTATGCAGCACTTGGGCATCCTTCCCACCTCCCCCCCAAGCGGGGATTATTTCCACGTGTTTCCTGTGCCGTACAGTCGCTGTACTTACTCCAGGCTAATAGCCACCACTACATATGAAAACAATGATGGTTTGAAGGTTTGGAAAGACTTTAAAAGACCGGGTCCACACTGCTCATAAACAGGATTTATTCTATTTTTTTTATGTGGTTTACATCCTAATTTTGTGAACAGCCTGCTGAATATAAACTTTACGTTCCAAAGTTATCTGTTATATTGATGCTTTTTAAATACAGTAGCTGCTGGGTAGAGCCTGCCATTTTTTTAAATCCAGTATTTAAAAAAATACTGAAAATATGGAGCTAAAAGGGGAAAACATGTACATTTTTGCTTATGTGTTTTAATCAAGTAATCAATCAATTTATTAATCAACTGATTTAAAGGGACTATTTGTAACTTTTCACGCGCATAAATCCTAACGGGTCGGATTCCCATGCGCGCTCGCGTGTGGGTACGCGATCGCGCAGCAGCTCTGCTCCTGCTGCCTTCTGCCTGCACACCGCGCTCGGCTCGCTCCACCTCCACGTGAACGCGCGCACACTACACACTGCAGAGAGTTAGTTTAGCTCTGAGAATATCTAGTGAGACGTTTTTGCAGAAATAAATGCTGCCGCTCCTCCAGACCAACAGAGGTTTCCCGTATCTTGTGAAGTGACGGGGCTCCGCAGAGAGTTACGTTATCGTCCCGACCGGGTGTCGCTGTCTCCCCCCCGTTCCCTCCGCGGTCCTCAGGCTGAGAAAGGAAAAGGCAACACTAGAATCAGCATTGATTCATGGAGAGACCTTCGTCTGGTCAGCTAACATTACTGCCAAGCAGGTGAAATATAGTGATATTGTGTGTTAGCTGACGTGTGTCGCCTCACTGTTTAGACCGGTGCTCGCTCACATTCAGGTAGCGCGTGCACACGGGCGAGTGCGAGCAACAGGACGCTGACTTTCGTTGACATTGCGGCCACAGGTGTCGCTGTGAACAAGCAATTTCTGATTCTTACATATAGCCTCTTTAAGACTGTAATTTTTTGTATTTTAAGCTTTCCTCTCAGATAAAATCTCATGATTTAAGCACCCGATTCGACTGTTATCAGGCCATTAAATAGGCGTTATCAGTCACTATAAGCACCATAGATGTGGGTCAGTAGGGGCCTACTACGCCTACTGCGTTGTAAAAGTGAAAGTAAAACTTGAAAGCAACACGTTCTAACATGTTGTAAAACTGAATGACAGTTTTGAACACAAACAAAAAGACTTCTTTAGGTGTAGGCAAAAAAAACAAAACAGTTAGTGATGAGAAAGAATTGAGAAACCCCATACACATGAATGGCAAATGTAGTTTGAATCGCACTAGTCAAAATAGAATTACGGATATCTAAAATTAGAGTTTTTCCTTGTCAAAATGACGTTGCAGATATCTCTAATGAATATCCCGTCTAGCTATTAAATGTTAAAACGACTTGCCGTAGCTCTCTGCTTTCTGGAGTTGTGAACATTTTGGGAGCAACTACAAACTCAGTCACAACAGCAGACCATAAAAAGTTGAGAAACTCGATTTATTGCGACGCCCTCTCCGTCATCAACGGCAGGGCTGGTGAAATTGCACTTATGAAGGAAACAGAAGGGCTTTGGAGGATGTTTGAAATGATTCACCACTGTGTACCCAACAAGGGATTAAGTAAAGGGGTAACAGTAAAAGAAGTAAACACAGAGGTAATAATTGACCAAGGTGGATGAAGCTGTTTTCTTAAAAGTACTGCCACCAGTGATATGTCACAACCTTGTACAAATAGTGTGACTAAAACCCCGATGAGCCATCCATTCATCCAAACAGGTTCTGTTTTACCCTCTAGCTGTTTTTTTAGCACTGACAACTGACAAAATTCTCCTCTTTCTCCTGCACGAAACATGTTGAAGCATGTCACAACATTCAGGGAGGACGTGCGTTGTTGCCCTGCATGTGTTTTAGTCCTGATGTTATCTGAGACCGTTTGGGGCTGCAGCAGCTGCAGACTGTAGAAGAAGTTCTGGAACAACTTCATGAGGAAGTCTGAAGAGGTGAAAACCGTAGCTATATCTGCAGTATAAACAACAACCTTTGGTTTGTGACCTCGCCGCAACACACAGTAGAGCCACATTTGATTTATTCCAGGGTCTAAACCAGGGTGTAAACATTAAAGGGATAGTTTGGATGTTTTGAATATATTCCAGAAGTCTGAAATGCAAAAAAATGTCCCACATTAGGCTAGTTCACCCTATATAGAGTATGAGAGATATTAACATGAATTAATATTGATTTTATAATTTTTTTAATGGTTGAATTCATGTCACGACTTGTGCATTAGTTATGCATTACTGAAACGTGTTTTGCATCTTTATTATAAAGTTTCTATAATTTTTGCGGTTTGTAATTAGTTTGTTTTTTTACTATTCTTATCACTAGTCTTCATGTCTCTGCTCATTCTCTGGTGGTTTAATGACTTTATCCATCTTTTTAAGCACTTTATAACACTGGTAAGGAAGGCGCTGTATAAATGAAGTATATTTTTTATTCGTAAGATGAAGACAGAAACCCGTGTCATCTAACACGCCATCCACCAAACAGTGTTTTTTATATCATACAAACATGTTTAAAACTGATATAAATCTCTAGTGCTGACCACATTGTAATATCTCCTGTGTGACTTCAGTTGTAATCACTACAACAACAAAAAAAATCAGTTTATTATGTGTATGAATGAATGTGGATTTGCTTGACTTTCTGTACAGTTTATTACACTCAGGTGAAATGTGACAAATGTAACAGAGAAGAAACCCTCACCTGTAAGGTGAATGTGCAGCTTCATGCATATGGAGGACGGAAACCTGCCAAAATCGAAAATAAATGAATAAATAAATAAATGACTCGATAAATATGTCATTAAATGTAGCAAAAATAGTATTAAAAATATATGTAGCCGTTAATTAATTAATTGATAAAACGTGACATAAATTGATATTTCTGTTCTGATTTGCCCTTTAATTTATTAAGTCATGCACCTTGACCCCATGATGACACATGTTGAGTTACGGCCCCCTCATTTGCATAATGAGGCAGAAATACATCACAAACTGTAAAAAGAAATGTATCAAGAAAAGAATACAGAAATAAATAAGTTTGGGGAAATAAATAAGGGATTAAATGCAAAGGGAGAATCATGCATAAATAAATAAATGTAATAAATGTAATAAATTCAATACATTTAATAAATTTAATACATTTAATAAATTTAAAAATAAATATAAAATAAATAAAAAGTTGTTGTTGCCGTAAAGTGGAATACTGCCTAATGTGGGACACCTAAACTCCGGTAGGTGTAGAACTTCCTCAAACAAATAAAAGTCAATAAAACTACTGATATTTAATGTCTTTCTAATATGCCTAAATGCTTCAAAACTATTATAGTCTTTATTCATTATTATTTATTTATTTATTATTATTTATAGTCTTATTATTTGTTTGATGTAGTTCGATTCTCCATGTAACATCCACACATAAGCCTAGGTTTTGTAAAATAAAATAATTAATAATAAATAAATAAATATATTTAAAAAGAAATATAAAATAAATGCAAAAATAAATGCAAAAATACAAAAAAATGTATGAATAAAAAATAAATGCAAAAATAAATAAATAAATGTAATTATTAATAGAAACAAACATATATAAAAGGGAAAATTAAACAGAAGAGTAACCAAATAAGCGAATTAATGCAAAGATAAATAAATAAAGAAGCAAATTAAAACAGACAATTTGTCACATTTTAGCAATTAATTAATGGCTAAGTTAATTTTTAATATTATTTTGCTACATTTAATGACATAATTATTTATATATCGAATCATTTATTCATTTACTTTTTGATTTTGACAGGTTCAGACCTCCATACATGCAGAGGGAGATTTATTGAACCCATATTTTTTTACTTCCTGTTGTCATGCAGAGACACCAAGTGGACATTTAGGACACTGCAGCTGAACAATGTGACCAAACCATTGTCTAGTTATTCATGTATGTGGAATAAATGGTTCAGAAAATGTATCTTTCTTTGTTTATTTATAAGGAATGATGTGTTCATGGATCTATTATTATTTGTTAAGATAATTTTTTTTTTCTCTCTCAATGTGGCCCTAATACTCCAATCATAATAATCCTTATTAGTGATGAGTGACATTTGCTACATCATGATCACTTACCATACAATTTCTCTGAATGAAAGTGATTCAGTGTCACTTACAGTTCCCGGGGATACCATCATCTCCGATGTCCATCTCAAATAAAATCAGGAAAAAATAGGAAAAAAAAGACTGGAACTTCAGAACTTGCCTGAGAATCATCACGTTTTAAAGTTTTCTTCAGTATCAAAGTAATGTAGTGATGGTTGTATATACGTCCATGGACACATTGCAAACTAGACTCGGCATACTTTTAATGATGCTATTTTGCCAGAATATAAACAGATTTAGGCTAAAATAAACCATGGATGTAGAAAGAGAAATAAACGGGGCTCAAGTTCTTCTTCTTCGTTGGAGTTTTATGGCGGTTGGTAAACAACTTTATGGTGCATTACCGCCACCAACTGGTCTGCAGAGAGGATCAGGATTCTAACAACTCACTAGTTTTACCATTAAAGAAATAAATAATAAATAAACAATAAATAAATAATAATAAACGTTTACTTGGTAGTCATTTTGCAACTCTTTGTAGACATTTTATGGTTGTTTTGCGTGACTTTGTAGTCATTTTGCATCTCTTTATAGTCATTTTGCATCTCTTTGTAGTCATTTTGCATCTCTTTGTAGTCTTTTTGCATCTCTCTGTAGTCATCTTGCATCTCTTTGTAGTTGTTTTGCGTCTCTTTATAGTAATTTTGCGTCTCTTTATAGTCATTTGCATCTCTTTGTGTTCTTTTTCCATCTCGTTTTAGTCGTTTTCTGTCTCTTTGTAGTCATTTTGCATCTCTTTGTAGACATTTTTCATCTCTTTGTAGTCCTTTTGCATCTCTATTTAGTCGTTTTGTGTCTCTTTGTAGTCATTTTGCATCTCTTTATAGTCATTTTGCATCTCTTTGTAGACATTTTATGTCCCTTTGTGGTCGTTTTGCGTCTCTTTATAGTCATTTTGCATCTCTTTGTAGTCATTTTGCATCTCTTTGTAGTCCTTTTGCATCTCTTTGTAGACATTTTGTGTCCCTTTGTGGTCGTCTTGCGTCTCTTTATAGTCATTTTGCATCTCTTTGTAGTCATTTTGCATCTCTTTGTAGTCCTTTTGCATCTCTTTGTAGTCATTTTGCATCTCTTTATAGTCGTTTTGCGTCTCTTTGTAGTTATTTCACATCTCTTTGTAGTTGTTTTGCATCTCTTTGTAGTCATTTTGCATCATTGTAGTTGTTTTGCGTCTCTTTGTGGTCGTTTTGCATCTCTTTTTAGTCATTTTGCATCTCTTTGTGTCCCTTGTGGTCGTTTTGCATCTCTGGAGGTGTAGTTCGAAAACGTAAGAATTCGATTAAGTGTAAGTAAGACAAATAAAATACAAGATCTATTAATAATAACTTTCTGGAGATTATCTATCTATGACTATATATTTTAGATCACATTCATTTCTGATTGTATTTTTACATGAAAGATAATGAAATTGTAATGACGTGTAATTTAGATGCAAATGAGGAGATACAAAAAGTACAAATGACTCAAAGAAAACCTTTTATTTTTTTGGTAAATGGTAAAAAAAAAAAAGTGCAAATGAAAGAGAACATGGACAGAGTTGAATAAACATTTCAGACAAGACAAGCAGCAGCACATGTTGTCAATGAGGCTTGTTTGTGCTTTCACAGTGTATAAAGGCCTAAATTCAACTACTTCACTGGACCAATGAAGGGGCTTTACTCAACATTTAACTGCTTCATCCCCTCCTGAGTTTGTGCCTCAGGATCAAGTGTTACAAATACATCATACAATGTCCAACAGTGCAAGACGATCTATTCATAAATCTAAACTAGTAGATTAAAAGTCACATTTTAACCTCCAGGGGTGTCTTACACCCTTTATCCAGCAGAGGCCGACAGCTTTAAAACAAACACAGCTTAATTCACTGGCCCTTTCACAGTGATCAAATCTACATTACATTTGATCGCAATAAAAAAAAAAAAACACTGTTTAAATAAAAAATATATTTTTTTTATAAAAGTTATATTTAAAATCCTCTCATTTAGCTAATGAGGTTTACTTCATATGAAACACACTTAAATGAGGAGTTTGATGCTTTACAGTGTTTTAAAAGTAATTAATCAAAGTGTGCTTTAAATGAACATAATGTGCATGTGCCTAATAACGTCCTATTTTAAAGGAATAGCTTGTCATTTTGAGAAATACGCTTATTCACTTTCCTGCCGAGAGAAAGATGAGACTGCCAGGAGGTAGTTAGCTTAGCTTAGCATAAAGAGTGGAAACAGGTGGAAACAGCTAGCCTGGTTTTGGTTAAGGTTTTGAAATGGGGTTATGTGCCAGATCTATTTCCAATTAAAGGTACAGTGGGTTCGGATTTATCCTATAAGTGGTTACCTTTAAGAAAACATGTAAAGTACAATACATTGTTGAAGATGAATATAGTGATTTCCAACCTTTTTGACTTTTGGCATGTTACAAAAAAGCCGTCATGATTGAGATGTCTATGAGTTGTTCTTCATCTCTCTTCCATTAGGGGCCATTCACATGCCACGTCTAAAAACACGTGGAAAACGCCAGCCGTGTCGTTTTCTTCCTTTTATCCAGGGTACTTGGGAGGTTTGCGCCAAGCCCCCAGGAAGAGTGCTGGTCATCGATCCCAACTTTCGTAGTGGCCAAACGGCTGTACTACAACTTCTGTGTCCCTCACGTGATGCTATTGGCCCCAAAAATACTTTTTCCCCTAGACTTACATTGGGAAAGAGACGTCTGTAACTCAGCGGATAATTTTTTTTGAGGTGAATCAACTCCCCAGTACAGACAATCTAATAGTCCTTATTTAAAAAATGAAGTTCTTAAAGTTGTAAAACGCACTAATAGCTTAATCCAGAGTTATTTCCCTTCTTCCGTTCATGTGAATGAGACCCAGACCGAGGCTGGAGCGCAGGCCGGGACTCGGTCGGACCCCGTGACCGAGTCATGCACCACTGAGCAACTTTCATAGGAATGAACGGGGCCCCGCCTCCAACGCTGTATCCAGTTCTCTTAATACATCCATGGGTTGCGCTACTTTCGCGCCTGCCGTTACCAAGCAACCAAAACCTGCGCACTGCGATGACGATGATGATGAAGTTGCGGTAATTTAGCAGTAAATGCCTCATTGACTAAACTAAAATAGCGACGCTGTCATCACGGTCTGGGTCTCATTCACGTGAACGGAGGAAGGGAAATAACTCTGGATTCAGCTATTAGTGCGTTTTACAACTTTTAGGACCTAATGATTTAAATAAGGACTATTAGAGTGTTCATACTGGGGAGTTGATTTACTTAAAAAAAAATGTATCCTCTGAGTTACAGACGTCTCTTTCCCAATGTAAGTCTATGGGAAAAAGTCTTTTTGGGCCCAATGGCATCACGTGACGGACACGGAAGTTGTAGTACCGCCTTTGGCCAGTACGAAAATTGGCATCAACGGCCGGCGCTCTTCCTGGGGGCTTGGTTGCGCCCTGAAAAATAGGTGCTTGGGAACATTTTCGCGTAGTGACGGCGTCGCTCTCGCTTCAGTGGGCAGTATATTTTTGGAATCATTGGGCAAAAATTCTATAATAACCTTTCAGCATATTGTAATTCAAGTGTTCTGAGAGAAAACTAGACTTCTGCACCTCCTCATGGCTCTGTTTTCAGGCTTTAAAAAAATCTAGCCCGTGATGGGCGACTTTGACCAATCACAGGTCATTTCAGAGCGAGAGCGTTCCTATTGGCTGTGCTCCGGCTGGTGGGCGGGGCTTGGTATTTCCTCAGCAGTTCTCAACATGGCTGCCGGGTCAAAAACTTTCTTATTTTACAGCTAAACAGTAACTACAAGATGTTTCTGAGAACATTTGAGGAGAGAAATAGGCATTACAGTAACAGAATATTGATTCATATTTGATCAGCGCTGCCTAGTTTGACCGTTTGATCAGATTTGTGAGTGATTGACAGCTGCTCAGAGACGGCAGACTCCAGATCAGCTCTGATTGGTTGTTTTCATCCGATCTGTGAAATCTTGCAGATGCCGTTAGGAGCACCGGAGGACACAGAGGAACCTGATGTTTTTCAGATTACCTGTCTCATGCACTACTGTCCGGATATAGTGTTTTATAAAAATAACTTTTTTTAGCGTCTACATTGACAACAATGGATTTGAGCAAAAGATGCGGCATGTGTACGGCCCATTAATCATCTCAGGACCACTCAGATTTATCTGGTGACCCTTTGGAGGGCCCGACCTCTAGGTTGGGAACCACTGGACTAAACTAACTGTACCTGGAGCAGCTACAACAGTAACATGCTGCTCTAACATCGATGGAACATCTCAGACGTTCCTACTTTAAGAAAACCTCTCCCACAAGCTTAAAACTGTAATAAATAAATAACTAATGACATCTTTATAGATCACATAGATTAACTGAACCCCAAACTACAAGATGTATTGATAAAGAATCAGCACCGATGTGATTACGATAGTTTCTTTGATCACTTAGCGTACTTGGGCACAACACAAGTGCAGGCCACGGGGACTTTGATGAAATCCCTCTTGACCTCGTATTTGTTTGGGTCTTGTGGGCACCGAGTCCTCCTCATGACCATCAGCGAAGCAAACACAGGCACTGAGTTGTAGCGCATGTCTACACGCTGGTTGATGATGCAGCCGTAATGAAGACACACTGCGAAGGGGATCTCATAAGGAAACCTGTTGTCTTCTCTGTTTAGGCTGATAGGAGACAAGACAAAAGACAAAAGAACAGACGTCAACAGTCTGAATGATTTCTGTTTGTGTTCGTTCTCTGTTGTGAATTCTGAAGTTTTTCTTATTCATAGTTCAAGTCAAATTTCCTCTATGTGATTGTTTACTCAAGTAAAACATCTGAGTACTTCTTCTGAGTACTTCTTCACTGCAGTATTGTTACTTTTACTCAAGTACAACATCTGAGTACTTCTTCCATCACTGCAGTATTGTTACTTTTACTTCAGTAAAGATCAGAGTACTTCTTCACTGCAGTATTGTTACTTTTACTTCAGTAAAGATCAGAGTACTTCTTTCACCTCTACAGTATTGTTACTTTTACTTCAGTAAAGATCTGAGTACTTCTTCACTGCAGTATTGTTACTTTTACTTCAGTAAGAATCTGAGTACTTCTTCCACCTCTGCAGTATTGTTACTTTTACTTCAGTAAATATCAGAGTACTTCTTCCACCACTGCAGTATTGTTACTTTTACTTCAGTAAAGATCAGAGTACTTCTTCCACCACTGTAGTATTGCTACCTTTACTACAGTAAAGATCAGAGTACTTCTTCCACCACTGTAGTATCGCTACTTTTACTTCATTAAAGATCAGAGTACTTCTTCCACCACTGCATTATTGTTACTTTTACTTCAGTAAAGATCAGAGTACTTCTTCCACCACTGCAGTATTGTTACTTTTACTTCAGTAAAGATCAGAGTACTTCTTTCACCTCTACAGTATTGTAACTTTTACTTCAGTAAAGATCTGAGTACTTCTTCACTGCAGTATTGTTACTTTTACTTCAGTAAGAATCTGAGTACTTCTTCCACCTCTGCAGTATTGTTACTTTTACTTCAGTAAATATCAGAGTACTTCTTCCACCACTGCAGTATTGTTACTTTTACTTCAGTAAAGATCAGAGTACTTCTTCCACCACTGTAGTATTGCTACCTTTACTACAGTAAAGATCAGAGTACTTCTTCCACCACTGTAGTATCGCTACTTTTACTTCATTAAAGATCAGAGTACTTCTTCCACCACTGCATTATTGTTACTTTTACTTCAGTAAAGATCAGAGTACTTCTTCCACCACTGCAGTATTGTTACTTTTACTTCAGTAAAGATCAGAGTACTTCTTCACTGCAATATTGTTACTTTTACTTCAGTAAACATCTGAGTGCTTCTTCCACCACTGCAGTATTGTTACTTTTACTTCAGTAAGAATCTGAGTACTTCTTCCACCTCTGCAGTATTGTTACTTTTACTTCAGTAAATATCAGAGTACTTCTTCCACCACTGCAGTATTGTTACTTTTACTTCAGTAAAGATCAGAGTACTTCTTCCACCACTGTAGTATTGCTACCTTTACTACAGTAAAGATCAGAGTACTTCTTCCACCACTGTAGTATCGCTACTTTTACTTCATTAAAGATCAGAGTACTTCTTCCACCACTGCATTATTGTTACTTTTACTTCAGTAAAGATCAGAGTACTTCTTCCACCACTGCAGTATTGTTACTTTTACTTCAGTAAAGATCAGAGTACTTCTTCACTGCAATATTGTTACTTTTACTTCAGTAAACATCTGAGTGCTTCTTCCACCACTGCAGTATTGTTACTTTTACTTCAGTAAAGATCAGAGTACTTCTTCCACCACTGCAGTATTGTTACTTTTACTTCAGTAAAGATCAGAGTACTTCTTCACTGCAATATTGTTACTTTTACTTCAGTAAACATCTGAGTGCTTCTTCCAGCACTGCAGTATTGTTACTTTTACTTCAGTAAAGATCAGAGTACTTCTTCACTGCAATATTGTTACTTTTACTTCAGTAAACATCTGAGTGCTTCTTCCACCACTGCAGTATTGTTATTGTTACTTTTACTTCAGTAAACATCTGAGTGCTTCTTCCACCACTGTAGTATTGTTACTTTTACTTCAGTAAACAACTGAAGTAAAAGTAAAAGTAAAGAGTGCTTCTTCCACCAGGTGTTAGTACTCATAGTAGTCATGGTAACAGTAGCAGTATCTTGGTACTTACGTGTAGTTCCACGGGGACAGGGAGCGGTTGTTCAGCTCTCCGCGCGTTTCTTTGGCCTGCAGATTCTTAAAGAACCTCAGTTTGTCCAAGTAGCTCCTCTGGAACCGGTGGAAAGTGATGCCCACCTGCTCCACGCTGACGCACCTGGGGGAGCTCCCAGCAGCAGCAGCAGCAGAGGGGAGCTGGTCGTGGAAGAGCAGCAGAGAGATCTAGAAACATATATAAATAAAACATATATAAAGATGGAGACGTTTACAACTCCAGAATGAAACCAAACTGTGTCTGTGCGTAAAAGCGCGCTGCCTCTGGTTCACGGTCTGAATTACCATCTGCAGACTGATCAATCTTGTCATCTTGAACCCGGAGATATTTGACTGTGGCCGGCGGCTCCATTGGACCCAGTATATATACACAGTACCTGTGTGTATGAAGGCTGCTGGTTTGACTGGGAAAGTCCTTTAAATCGGAGTATTTCCTTAAACTGAATCAGTGCCTCAGAGAGAGGAACATCAACATCATGAGCCCGCCCCTCCGACCTGGGCGGTGTGTGTCTCATCAGCCTTTAAACTTTAAATAATCAAATGGAGAATAAAGTCATGGGTTTACGAGAATAAAGTATTGATATTATGGAGAATAAAGCCATAACTTTACGAGAAAAAAAGTCGTAATATTGTGAGAGTAAAGACATAATATTATAAAGTAGTAATTTGACGTGTTATTTTAGAAGGGAAATAGAACTGAGAAGCTGGCTCAGGTTGCTACAGTACAGTATGTCATCTCGCCCGTTTTGTTGGTTACTGGTAATATTTTTTCCAACCAAAAAAAAAAAAAATCCCTCGAAATTTTAGGATTTAAGTTTCGTAATATTATGGAGTTTTTTTCTCATAATTTTCTTGAAATAGTATGACTTTATTCTCATTAAATTACGACTTTTTTCTCGTAATATTATGACTTTATTCTCGAAATCTCGGTTTTTTTTTTCCCCCTCAATGTGGCCCTAATACTCTATAAATAAATGTATTTATTATTATTATTATTACCATTACTATTATTATCATTATTATTATTATTATTATTATTATTATTATTATTATTATTATTATTATTTATATCCTCAGCATTTATTAGGTAATGTAAGGCAACATAATTTATATAGTACATTTCAAACACAGGCAAAGAAAAGCATTTACATAAAAAAAAAAAAAAAAAGAATAAAATAAATTAAGATTAAAAAAATAGATACAATTAAATAAAATACAAATACAGTTAGTGATAAGTTGCCCAAATTAATAATTTATTCAGTAAGGGATATTGTACAGTGAGCCAGTCATTGTTGTGAAAGAATCCCAGACAGGGCGAAGCTGCTCTCTCATCGCCCTGAAGGGGATTCTTTCGTATCAATGACCTGACTGACATTATCCAGCTTATTACACTGCTACTTACTGAAGAAATCAATATTTTGACCCAAAAACGGTCCGCCAGAGTCCGACATCAGAGCTGCGCCCATAGCAACGGTATGTTATACATAGCAACGGTCTGTAATACAGAAATAACTGACCGCAGAACGCCGTGATTGACCAATCAGAATCGAGTATTCAACACAGCCGTGTAATAATAATTTTTATTAACTTTTTTGACTTTTACAAAACCTTAAATAAGTCAATCTCAATTTGTCTACATTAATATTTTTTTTTACACCACTGACACTTTTTATTTTTAGTAGGATAATACTAAAATATTACTTTGAGCATCACTAGTACGTTACTAATACTACTACTACTACTACTACTACTACTAATACTACTGCGACTGCAATAATGATAATCAGAAGAAGAAAATGCTTCACAGATGTATGAAAATATTTCGGATTTATATTACATCTATCTTATTATGCCCAGTCAAAACATATAGTCTAACTAACATAACTCTACTTTAATATAATCAATAAATATATAATATAATCAGTTTTTTTCTAACATTATAATGTAGGAGTTGAAAACAGATATAAGTACATTTTTTAATACATGTACAGTATTTTCAACAATTATAAATTCTCCCATGAAGACATCATTACATTGATAATTAATTATGAGCTCCACCTTTTCCAGCTACATTCAGAGGAAACATATCTGTATTGAGGAGTTGTAAAAAGTCCAAATGCATCCCAACATGACGTCAATATGGACCCAGGCTGTTGCCTAGCAAACAAACATTGCAACACGAAATACAAAATAAAAGCATGGCCCATTTATAATGTTATATTCATTTTATTCTGAAATGGGCCATTCTGCATAATGAGTACTTTCACTTTTGGTACATTTAGGTATAAAGGGTAAGTATATTTTGTTTCTAGTTTGTTTGTTTGTACTTTTAAGTATTTTTTAATGCAGGACTTTTACTTTTAACAGAGTATTTCTATATTGTAGTAATACTACTTTTACTTGGTGCCTTTTCCACCTCTCATATTCTCAGTACTCATCTATACAAAACACATAAACTAAATTAAATATTACCAGGTACTATCAGTGTATGTATGATCAGTTAAAAGTCTGAGTACTTCTTCCACCACTGGAGTATTGTTACTTTTACTTCAGTAAACATCTGAGTATTTCTTCCACAACTGCAGTATTGTTACTTTTACTTCAGTAAACATCTGAGTATTTCTTCCACCACTGCAGTATTGTTACTTTTGCTTCAGTAAACATCTGAGTACTTCTTCCACCACTGCATTATTGTTACTTTTACTTCAGTAAAATTCTGAGTATTTCTTCCACCACTGGAGTATTGTTACCACTGCAGTATTGTTACTTTTACTTCAGTAAACATCTGAGTATTTCTTCCACCACTGCAGTATTGTTACTTTTACTTCAGTAAACATCTGAGTATTTCTTCCACCACTGCATTATTGTTACTTTTACTTCAGTAAACATCTGAGTATTTCTTCCACCACTGCATTATTGTTACTTTTACTTCAGTAAACATCTGAGTATTTCTTCCACCACTGCAGTATTGTTACTTTTACTTAGGCATAGGTCACGCCCATTGCTGTGCCTCGTGACCGTCTGTACAGCTGTTCCTGGAAGAGAAATACATTATTCTCAAGTGTCCATCTTGTGAGTTCAATGACAAAATCTGTTGGGGGATCTGGCTCATCTCTCATTTGTAGGAAATGTTGCATAGCCTGTAAACCTTCTTTATGGTCTATGTTTGTATATAATGATTCAACATCCATTGTAACCGTGTAAGCATCTCCAATGTTCTTTATTTCACAACACTTGGACAACACTTGAGTGGTGTCCTGAATGTAAGACTGTAGGTTTGGAACAAAAGATTTGATGTGATGGTCAATGAATTTTGAAATTGGCTCCAGAATTGAGCCATTTCCGCTGATGATGGGTCTGCCAGGTGGATTAGACAGATTTCTATGAATCTTTGGCAACATGTAGCAGCAAGGCAATCTGGGATATTTTTCTAATAGGAAAGCATGTTCTTTCTCTGTAATCCAGTGTTCTGTTATTGCCTCATTCAGCATTTATTGCATCATTCAGCATTCAGCCTCATTCACTCATTCAGTTGATATTGCAGTTCCTCCAGTGGGTTTGTAATGTGAGTCATTCAGCTCTCTGTGTGCTTCTCTGACATTCTGAGTTCTTCCCCAAACGACCACGCCCCCTCCTTTGTCAGCACTCTTTACGATGACATCATCATTTCTCTTTAGATGCATCTAGTTTGTTGTCTATCACTCTGGAAAAGTTTTTCTAAATCATGAGATACTGTTTTAGTCCCTGGTTTTTGATTATACCAGACTCGAAGATGTAGATTTCTGTAAAATCTGAAAAGATCTGTTTTTGTTTGGACCTCATTTGTTTTGTAAGTTGGAGCAAAGCTTAGTCCTTTAGATAGTGCTGACACACATTCTTTGGAAAGGGGTATACCTCAGATGTTGATCACATTTGCTGCGATGTTGTCCTCCAATGGAAGCTGCGTGTGTTGGGTCTCTGTGTTTGTCCCCATCTGTTGTGTTGTCCGGTTCTTTTTTCTCCTCCCCCTCCTCGTCTTCCGTTTTGGTTGGAACAGAAAAAAGGAAATTAATTTTCCTAGATGTTAGAATCATAAGAACAGATGATGGAGACCTACACACTACTATCCATCGCAAAGCCACAGATCGCAACACCATCTTAAGGGCCGATAGTTTCCATCCAAAGACTCCAGTTCCAACGACTGAGACGTATATGTGACACAGAAGAAGAGTTCGATGACGAGGCTACGGACATGGACAAACCGCTTCACTGAACGGGGCTACAAAAGAAACACAGTGGAAAAATCACTTCAAAGAGCAAAGTCTATAAATAGTAAACAGTTACTTCAAACCAAGAAGAAACCACACCAGTCTTCAAAAACATATTTTGTGACACAATATAGCGAGCAAGCCTTTCAAATAAGAGACATCATAAAACGCAATTGAAACATTCTTCATAGCGACGCATCTCTCCAACCACTGTTTGCAGAACCAGTCATGGTATCAGTAGCAGTATGTTAGTACTTACTTGTAAGTCACGGGGACAGGGAGCGGTTGTTCAGCTCTCCGCATGCTCTCCACCACTGCAGTATTGTTACTTTTACTTCAGTATAACATTGGAGTACTTCTTCTACTACTGCAGTATTGTTACTTTTACTTCAGTAAACATCGGAGTACTCCTTCCACCACTGCAGTATTGTTACTTTTACTTCAGTAAACATGTGAGTACTCCTTCCACCACTGCAGTATTGTTATTGTTACTTTTACTTCAGTAAAGATCTGAGTACTCCTTCCACCACTACAGTATTGCTACTTTTACTTCAGTAAACATCGGAGTACTTCTTCCACCACTGCAGTATTGTTACTTTTACTTCAGTAAACATCTGAGTACTCCTTCCACCACTGCAGTATTGTTACTTTTACTTCAGTAAACATCTGATTACTCCTTCCACCACTGCAGTATTGTTACTTTTACTTAACCCACCTGTGCATTTATTTACGTTATTGTATATCTCTTCTCTTTTGTTTTATTTTATTACATGCACAAATAAAGAACTAAATACTCATCTATGCAAAACACATGAAGCAAATGAAATATCACCAGGTACTATCATTGTATGTATGATCAGTTAAAGGTCTGAGTACTTCTTCCACCACTGCAGTATTACTGCTTTTACTTCAGTAAAACATCTGAGTACTTCTTCATTGCTACTTTTACTTCAGTAAACATTGGAGTACTTCTTCCACTACTGCAGTATAACTACTTTAACTTCAGTTAACATCTGAGTACTCCTTCCACCACTGCAGTATTGTTACTTTTACTTCAGTAAACATTGGAGTACTTCTTCCACTACTGCAGTATAGCTACTTTTAATCTGAATATGCCGACTCCCTCCTGTTTCCAACACCCCCCTCTCCTTTTACTGCAATATGACAGTAAACACTCACTGTTTATACTGTGGATGCATACCAGCTGAAGAGACTTTGACCCAGAGCAAGAGCAGCTCACACAAGCGTGACAACACACATTTCTTCTGTGATGTTTGAAATATCTCCTCCCCTTCTCAACCCGAGAGATATAAATGTGCTGCAGCCTGTTTTTAGAAACACAGAACAAGCTTAGCCACGTTCAGATTTCTAGGCTATCTCACCTGTGTTGCTCATGACTTAATTAACTACTTATAGAATAGAATAGAGACTTCCTTGTCATTGTCATGAAAACAACGAAACACAGTTCAGCAGCTCTTGGCAGTAAAAGCAAGTAAAAACATAAAGACATTCAAATCAAAGTATAGACAAATAAATAGATAAATAGATCACAAAGTGCAGGTGTTATTGTTATGGTCCAGCAGGTTCTCAATGGTGGCCCGATAAAAGTTAACCAGCAGGTGTTGAGGAAGGTGAACCTGCTTCAGCTTCCTGAGGAAGTGAAGTCTCTGCTGGGCCTTCCCCACCTGATGGGAGATGTTTCTGGACCAGGTGAGATAGATAGATAGATAGATAGATAGATAGATAGATAGATAGATAGATACTTTATTGATCCCGAAGGAAATTTAGGCATCCAGTAGCTTAAACAACAAGTCCAACAGCAATACACCTTAAAAAGAGATACAATCGAATATAAGTGAAATAAAATAAAAATAAGATAACATAAGTACAGCAGTGAAGTGTCATTGTGCCAATTGTAGTGCAAATAGTACAAATAGTGCAAATAGTGCAAGAGTACTGAGTACTCTTGCGCAGTACTGAATATAGCAGTGTATACTATGGTGTATGGTACAGTAGTGCAATGTAATGGTATAATAATTTAAAAGTGATAGGCCGAGACGTAGACTCCGAGGTATTTGAAACAGTCCACCCTTTCTATCTCCACGTAGGCAGAGGGCAGAGTGCTCCACCCGCCTTGCTCTCCGGAAGTCCATTATCATTTCTTTTGTTTTTGTTGTGTTTAAATCCAGGTTGTCATGGTAACACCATTGTGCCAGATATCAGTCCTACTACGGCAGTGTAATCGACAAATTTTACAATGGTGTTAGTGGAGTGAATAGTTGAGCAGTCATACGATACGAGGGAGTAGAGGAAAGGACTGAGTGCCCAAGGTCAGAGTGGCTGAGGTGTGCCCCCCCCCATCCTGTGCCCCCCCCCCCCCATCCTGTGGGTCTCAGGTACCCTTCAACCAAGCTCATTAAAAATGAATATATAAAAAAGGAGAGTCACACAATTAAAATCAAAATGATTTGCTCCAGAGGGATGACGTATTTTTGTAGACCAACCACGAAGTTGGAAGAATCGCCCTGATTCCCTCCACTAAAAGCCAATGGGATTTTTTTCCAAGTACAAGTAGGCCTATAAACCAAGTATACTTAGACTTTTCTGTATACTTGTCAGTATGAGCCAAGTATAGTTAGACTTTTCTGTATACTTGTCAGTATGAGCCAAGTATACTTAGACTTTTCTGTATACTTGTCAGTATGAGCCAAGTATAGTTAGACTTTTCTGTATACTTGTCAGTATGAGCCAAGTATTCTTAGACTTTTCTGTATACTTGTCAGTATGAGCCAAGTATACTTAGACTTTTCTCTATACTTGTCAGTATGAGCCAAGTATACTTAGACTTTTCTGTATATTTGCCAGTATGAGCCAAGTATACTTAGACTTTTCTGTATACTTGTCAGTATGAGCCAAGTATACTTTTCTGTATACTTGTCAGTATGAGCCAAGTATACTTAGACTTTTCTGTATACTTGTCAGTATGAGCCAAGTATTCTTAGACTTTTCTGTATACTTGTTAGTAATACCCAAGTATATTTAGGCCTTTCTGTATACTTGTCAGTATGAGTCCAGGATACTTAAATTTCTCTGTATACTCGTCAGTATAAGCCAAGTATACTTAGACTTTTTCTGTATACTTGTCAGTATAAGCCAAGTATACTTAGACTTTTCTGTATACTTGTCAGTAAGAGTCAAGTATACTAAAACTTTTCTGTATACTTGTCAGTATAAGCCAAGTATACTAAGACTTTTCTGTATACTTGTCAGTATGAGTCAAGTATACTTAGACTTTTCTGTATACTTGTCAGTATGAGCCAGTAATAAGTCCTGCAGCCAATTTTTCTGTATACTCGTTAGTATAAGCCAAGTATATTTAGACTTTTCTGTTCCTTGGAAACCAGCTGAAGAGACTTTGACCCAGAGCCAGAGCAGTTCACACAAGTGTTACGACACACATTTCTTCTGTGATGTTTGAAATATCTCCTCCCCTTCTCGAACTGAGAGATATAAAAGTCCTGCAGCCTGTTTTTGGAAACACAACAAGCTTAGTCACGTTCAGATTTCCAGGCTCTCTCGTCTGTGTTGCTCATGATTTAATGAACTACATATCATCAATGTACACTGTTAGATAGATTTGCTGACTCTGCTACTATTAATCACTCCGCTTTATTTCTTTTACTTTTCTGTATACTTGTCAGTATGAGCCAAGTATACTTAGACTTTTCTGTATACTTGTCAGTATGAGCCAAGTATACTTAGACTTTTCTGTATACTTGTCAGTATGAGCCAAGTATACTTAAACTTTTCTGTATACTTCTCAGTATGAGCCAAGTATACTTAGGCTTTTCTGTATACTTGTCAGTATAAGCCAAGTATACTTAGACTTTTCTGTATACTTGTCAGTATAAGCCAAGTATACTTAGACTTTTCTGTATACTTGTCAGTATAAGCCAAGTATCCTTAGACTTCTCTGTATACTTGTCGGTATAAGCCAAGTTTACTTAGACTTTTCTGTATACTTGTCAGTATGAGCCAAGTATACTTAGACTTTTCTGTATACTTGTCAGTATGAGCCAAGTGTACTTATGTATACTTTTGTTAAGTATATCTCTGATAAGTACCAAAGTAAACTGAAAGTGTACTCTCTTATTTTAAGTTTAAAAGAAATATACTAATACTACACTTTTTGGTAAGGGTTTTCTTCAGCCATTGTTAAAAAAAAAAATACTTGTTAGCCAGCGTTAACTAACATGTTCAGAGAATTTTTCTGCCTCCACGTAACGCTCCGCTCACAAAATACGTCATCATGTTTACTAACAGAAATATATTCTCTATATTGCCATAAACAGAGACACGCTGCTAACATGGCTAATACAAAAAAACACTCACAGGTAGATTTCAGACCTGTCTTTCAGCTCCTTCACATGAGGAAGCCAGGCAGGTAAATGCTGGGTATTAGCGGGGATTTTCCTAGTTACATCACCATCTTTTACTACTGTTACAACTGTCTCTGTGGCAGCCTTCAGGAGTCATACAGCATCTTTTATTAAAAATGAAACTACAGCACATTATGTTTCACATCAGCGTTGTTTCGGTTATTGTATTTGTATTTTAAGGGTGGTGGATGGGTCGAACAAACAAAAGGTAGTTTTGTTGCCTAAACCTAAACGAGTTGGGCTGAGCTGTATTTGCCGATAAAAGCGGAGGATCGATCACAAATTATTAAATAAGAGGCCTGCCTGTCTGCGGTGAAAAACTGGATGTCAAGTAATTTCTTGCTCCTAAATTCGGATAAAACTGAGATGCTGGTCATTGGACCTGCTCGACATAGACATCAGTTTGATCAGGTAACAGTAACTCTAGATAACTGTGTGATATCCCAGAGTTCAACAGTTAAGAACCGTGGCGTCATGTTTGATTCAACTCTCTCTTTTGATCAGCACATTAAAGACATCACAGAGATCGCTTTCTTTCACCTACGCAGCATCGCTAAAATCAGGTCTTCTTTATCCATGGCCGATGCAGAGATTCTAATCCACGCCTTTGTATCTTCCAGACTGGATTACTGTAATGTTTTGCTCTCAGGTCTGCCTTGTTCTAGTACCAGAAGCCTTCAAATGGTTCAGAACACTGCAGCAAGAATCTTAACTAAAACTAGAAAATTTGACCATATTACACCAGTTTTAGCTTCATTGCACTGGCTCCCGGTCCATGTTAGATCAGATTTTAAAGTGCTTTTGATGATCTATAAAATTGTAAATGGGTACGCCCCTTCCTACTTGTCTGATCTACTTAAATCTTATACTCCAACCAGGACTCTCCGCTCTCAGAATACAGGGATCCTGTCTGTCCCCAGAGGGAAAAAGAAGTCAGCGGGCGAAAGGGCCTTTTCCTATCGAGCCCCTTTCCTCTGGAATAACCTCCCTATAGACATCAGACAGTCTGACTCTGTGGAGGTCTTTAAATCCAAACTCAAAACCCATCTTTTTGCCCTAACTTTCAATTAGTTAGCTGGTGAGTTGGTCTCAGTCTCAATTTATAATTTCAGCCTAGCAGTCCTGCCGACGAGAAAATTATTAATTTTAAGCCGCTGCCTCTCTATAACCCTCTGTTGTTGATGTCCCACAAGCACTGCTGTGTGCCTCGCTCTCTCTCTCTCTCTCCCCTCTCTCTCCTTTGAATCAGGCTTCTCCGTGATGGACAATCAGTCGCTCTTTGACGTTGCTCTGACTCTCTGGTGGTTCATGGTAGAGAGGAGGTCGTGTTGCTCGGGCTCTATCTATCGTGATGTGGAGAGGAGGTCGTGTTGCTCTGGCTCTACCGATCTGGCGTGGAGAGGAGGTTGTGTTGCTCAGGTTCTACCTATATGGCGTTGAGAGGAGGTTACGTAGCTAAGGCTCTATCTGATGGCGTGGAGAGGAGGTCATGTTGCTCTGGCTCTATCTGTTTGGCGTCGCCTGGAAGCTGCTTGACATCCTCCTGGATCCACCTTCTCACATATATTCACATTATATGTATTCATTTTTGTCATGAATTGTCTATGTTGTGTTTTCATTATGTTGTTACTCTGTACACACGACATCTATCACACGTCTGTCCATCCTGGAAGGGGGATCCCTCCTCTGCCGCTCTTCCTGAGGTTTCTTCCATTTTTTCTCCCTGTTAAAAGGGTTTTTTTGTGGTTAAGTTTTTCCTTAGCCGATGTGAGGGTTGCACTGTCAAGGACAGAGGGTGTTGTATCCTGTACAGATTGTAAAGCCCCCCGAGGCAAATTTGTGATTTGTGATTTTGGGCTATACAAATAAAATTGATTTGATTTGATTTGGGATGAGAAGGTGTTGCTCTTTTACCAGCCCATTTGTGCAAAAAGTTTGCGTATAATGCCACGATAATGCGCAAGGTGTTTAGCGCATAATAAGTACGCCTTTCTTGATTTCCGCGTGTTTTGTATGCCATGTATCCTGTACTGACTGCAATGTAAATGCATCCGCGTATAAATACTCCAGTAAGAATTAGTGACGTAGTATAAAAAGCGAGAAAGAACGCTTATGGTGGATGGGCCCAACAAACACCTGATTTTTATCCAGGAGTCCGGTGTTCGACACCGATGTTTTGTTTTGTAGGTTACGTTAGTGACGTTTTTTTTGTTGATGTTTGTGACGTTTTTTTTACGTAGTTGTTTCCGTACATGTTTCACTTGGTTTACGAACTTATTTTAAGCCCAACCATGACGTTCTCCCTTACCCTAAGGGGTTTTTCTTCTTCTTCTTCTGCGGACGTTTGCGTGGCGTACAAAAATGCTAAAATGCGTACTCGTTTTACGCAGAATGGCTGTGTAATGTCGTGGTATTTATACCCCTCCCTGTGAGACCGGGTTACTTTTACTGTGAAACTACCACTGGGAGGCTCCAAAGTCAGAAATGTTCAAATCCCACATACTTTTAAATCAATGAGGACAGTACAGAGACCTTACAAGATAAACAACTGTATCATCATTCACATTCTTACCATGACTTATGTTCACACAACTTGACTTGACTAATCAGCTGTCAGACATGTCAATGCGTTCTCATCTCAACTCCTCACATACCGCCGCTTTGTCACGCCTCTTGGCAACAAAACCCCTTTGTTAGGTTTAGGAAAAAACCACATGGTTTCGGCTTAAAACAACTATGTTTGTAAAGTCAAAGTGAAACTGAACAGCTGATTGTAACGTGAAAGTGAAACGTGACACAACACACGAGCTGTGACAAAGCTTCGCAATTTGAGGCCCTGGGAATGACAACGGGCTGGACCTGCTTTGCATAATTATACATATCGTCAGTGTTTTAGTCCTTGTGTTTTCTTTCACAACTGCTGCTGTTATTTCTATAAATAGAATTATCTAATGTAGCCTATTTAAAGCTACTACAAGGAACTTTTGTTTTGTGTTGATTTTGCCGGTCCCTGTGGACAAAAGCGGTAGTGTTTCCCAAGCACCAGATTCCCTTTAGAAAACCCCTCATTTTACTGCAGCAGGGTCTGACAGTTTACCCCATGCAGTCCTGGTTCTGGTTCTCCCGTGCCTCACTTCCCCCAAGCGAGCCCAGCAATACGGCCTGGGCCTAAAGCAGCGAGGTGTCGATGTTGGCTCCATGGGAGAGCCAGAACCAGGACTGCACGGGGCTAACTGTCAGACCCTGCTGCAGTAAAATGAGGGTTTTTTTAAAGAGAATCTGGTGCTTGGGAAACACTACCGCTTTTGTCCACAGGGACCGGCAAAATCAACACAAAACAAAAGTTCCTTGTAGTAGCTTTTATACAGTATATATATATATATATATATATATATATACTGTGATGGTTAGACAGCTTGGAAACAGGTATTAAAATATGCGGAGATGTACAACAATGAGTAAAAGCAGTATAAAAGTAGTACAAATATAATTTTCTTCATATACATTTATAGAAAGAAAGAAAGAATAAAGGCACTTTATTGATCCCAGAGGGGAAATTACATTTTTTCACTCTGTTATTTTACAAAGTACATAGTACACACAGGCCCGAAATACACACACACATGCACAAACAGGACCTATATACATGCATTAATAGAGAGTTTTCAGAGCGAGGGGGTTTGGTGCCTTGCTCAAGGGCACCTCTCCAGCTACCAGTTCACACTCAGTACTTGGTCCATGCGGGGACTTGAACTGGCAACCCTCCAGTTCCCAAGCCAGGCCAAACATTTCCTGGACGGTGATCCAGCTCACATAGCAGACATTCCTTCTGCTATGTGATGTAGTCGAGGTGGCAGAAACCATCCACCATATCCGTGGGGTGATGCAACGTCACGGCGATCTCCTCCTCCTCACTATAAATGAGTGTGGCCTGTATTTAGACTCACAGGATGAGCTCAGTGACTCAACGAGTCACACAACTCAAGTCAAACACGCAGCTGTGACTAAGTACATTTACTCAAGTGTTGTACTTAAGTACAAATTTGAGGTACTTGTACTTTACTTGAGTATTTCCATTTTATCTTACTTTATACTTCCAGTACATCTGACAGGTAGATATATTGTACTTTTTACTCCACTACATTTATCTGACAGCTTTAGTTCTCTCCAGATGTGTTGATGTTTGTGATGAACTGAAGGATGAAGAGTTCCTTTATGTGTTGAGAAAATCCTTCTAAAGCTAAATAAACTCTTTAAAAAGCCTCTCATAGACCATGATGCATTGCTGTCGATTAAACTAGCCAACAGGGTATAAAGGAGTTCAAATGCAACATACACATTAATGCAGCAGTAATATTAATCAAGAAACAAAGTTATAAAACGGTCACTATATTCTGACAGTAGTGCATGAGACATTGTAATCTGAAAGAAATCATGTGCCTCTGTGCCCTCCGGTGCTCCTAATGGAAGCTGAAATGATTACACAGACCGGAGGAAAACAACCAATCAGAGCCGAGCTGTCTTTGAGCAGCTGTCAATCATTCGCCAACTCCGATCAAACGGTCAAACTAGGCAGCGCTGATCAAATATGAATCAATATTATGTTACTGTAATGCCTATTTCTCTCCTCAGATGTTCTCAGAAACATCTTGTAGTGTACTGTTTAGCTGTAAAATGAACACACTTGAATTACAATATGCTGAAAGATTATTATGGAATTTTTGCCAACTTTGCCCACTAACCTTCACCCATAAGAACCCACGGTGACACAGGTGTCACACGTCCTTTAAATGTTCTGGAAAGTTCCTTATACAGGTTTATCCTTGACTTTAACTCATGAAGTCCCTAAGACACTTACTGAACATCCTGGTGGGTCATATGACAGGTCATGTGATTTTGTGTTCCCACAACAACATTTCCAAGATGTCTGTGTGCCAGGTTAACACATGTGACAGAACTAGCTAAATTAGAAAAGCTTGTTTTGTGTTGCTAAAGGTAAGATTCAAACCATTTAAGAATTCTAATGCTTACATAACATGTCCTTTATTACATTTAACCTGCTGTGAACACATTTCTTGAACAAATTGATATAAAACAAATCAGATAAATATCGTTGTGACATATCGGGCCTTTAACCTTAAAATTGTCATGGAAAACCTCATGTGACATATATCTCTCAATAAGAAGAATGATTATGATCTGCTCAGTTAATTTAGGTGATTCAATGATATTTAGTTAATATATTTTATATTGCTCAATTCAGTAAAGTTTTTGTTACCAAACAGAAAAAGACTGTCAGGCTGATTCATTTTCAGATGAGAAATAAATTTACCGTTAACGCCCTATGTGACGTATATGTAACTTTAACACTAGGGAGCGTTATTTTGAAAAAAATGTCAGAAATGTGTTCTATGTGGTCTGTTTAGTCTGTTTTATATCCCCAATAATTTTCCTTGAAGGAGAAATGGGTCTGGGTTCTTATGGGTTGAACGTCCACTTTACTATATATATACAGATGGTTCCGAGAATAAACAGGAGTGTGTGGGAGTTGGTGTTTATGTATATCTATTATATGTATAGATATCCAATTCTGTTGGGTTCCAGCACATGAGGAGGTGAAAGGGAATGAGTCGGCCGATAAATTAGCTAAAAGTTCATTGCAAAAGGAAATGACAGTAGCAGTTTTTACTTGGGAGAGGAGAAGGAAAAGGTGATTAAGAGGAAAGGAGTGGAGATATGGCAGAAAGGAAGGGGATATCTCAGGATACAAAAGTCGGTCATAACAAATTACAACATAACAAATCCGCCATTTCCAACAACGTCGACAAACACGTCACAACTCGTGAACTGAGCTTCGAGAAATTTCCACTTGCGAGGTCGTGAATAAGACAAGAGAGGGGGGCGTTCATATGGACTGTTCTCGTGAACAGGGTAAACACCACCACATTTGAAGGCACCATAATTACATGTCAGTTCTAGTTTGTTTATACTTGACTTGGAGTTTCAGATGTTGTGATAAAGACCACAGTCAATCACCTCATTAACTTTTCTCTGCTTTAGCTCTTGTTGCAGATCAAGAAGTAACCACATGTGTAACCAATGAATCATAACCTGTATGACAAAATATAGCCTGTGGACCCGGAAAATGACATTTGCAGTTATCAATCAATTGCACCGTGACTCACAGTCTACACCTACTGTACTTATCTCATCCTGACCTTTTCTTGTTTCTCACGATTGAACTGTGGTTAAGTTAATCACATCTTTGACTTCTCAGTTACTGAGACGCTTCAAGTAAAGGTCATTTATTACTCAGCTTTTTCATTTCACAACCCATCAAACATTACAACTGTTATATTGATGTTTACATTGACTCCACTACATCTCAGAGGTAAATATTGTAATTTTTACTTCACTACATTTTAGGGGTGGGGGAAAAAAATCGATTCACCTATGTATCGCAATTTTTTTAAATGACAGAATCGATATATTTCCTTCATTTGAGTCTATGTGGAGGTAGAAGGAAGTTATCGCTTTTAATGTTGTAGTCTGAGTAATGTGACGTCATATATGTTCCGTATCCGTCAACCAAAACAAACCTCAGCGAGCCGATACGACAGAGTATAAAACGTTGGAGGGTCTGCGTGGATACGACCTGCACCTTCACATGTTAAATCCAGCGTAGTAAACACTACACATCCAGTAAAGGATGGAAACACTTTGGGTTTCACACATTGCAGGAAAAGCAGAGCTAGACATCACAGCTAAAGCTGCATGCTAACTCTGTCACGGACAGGAAACGTTATCGTATCGCGGTAACGTGCGGTCAAGCCGGCCGTCGCTCTCATCTCCGTGGTCAATTTGGCCGACGCTACAACTGTAGAGCACCCATATACTGACATTTATGTTAAATGCATTCAAACGGCCTTGAAGCTTGAAGTATGTATTATTATAATCTGCTTAGAGCTAGTGTTAGGGAGTTAAACAGGTCATAATTCTCTCTCTATTTTATATTGCTGTGAAAACATCTCCTTCAAACAAGTTTCTCTCCAAAAACTACATTTACAAGATTACATTTGAACACATCATGATAGCAGTGAAATTTACTTTCGCCTAATTTTTACTGAGCACAGATTGAAAGCACCATAATGTAACCCAATGGAATATCCGTTAACGTTAGTTGTTTGATGCCTTATTTACTTGGGAGAAGTTTGCTTTCAGTGATTTCTGACAGAAAGCCCCTTCTGACAGGAAACAAACCTACTTGGTTTGGTTTAGGAAAAGATCGTCGTTTGTGTTAAAATAATCTCGGCAAACTTCTTCCGTGTGCGGACTGCGCTGCCTACCGGCTGCTAACAGCTAATAACGTTAACTAGTTGCCGATTTCAACACGGATTCGTAGTTCACAACGTAGCTTCACGCTATGGGTGCGTTCGTAAAAAGTCACTCGGAGCGTCAGAGCACACAAACTGTTGTTTTACTGTTGGTAAATTCGGAGACGCTGTTTGAGAGTAATGTTACCGTTCAGTTATTCAGAGCACCTCACTCTCGGAGCGACAGAGCGTACTCTGGGCACTCCAACAAAAGCATTAATGCCGATCTCCCAATCCCATATTTTTACTGAATATCAGGGCATCCCTAATAAAGATCCCATTTATTTTTCACTTGCCCGATCGGACAAGTGCATGAGGCATTCCACTTGCCCGGAGTTTACTTGCCACGGGCAAGCGGGCAAGCGTTAATGACGAGCTGGGACCATAGAGAGCCTACAGGGAGGAGAGCACTATATACAATTTATATTGTTATTGGGTGAATTATTCCTTTAACTTCCCTTTTTTAAATTTACTGGAAATTTACCGACCCTTTTCAACCCTACAGCAGATGTTTTTCGTGCAACAGGTGACAGAGATCTAGAGAAACACACCAACTGTGACGGCGGCTCAGTTTTCACTTTGAATAAAAGCTAATGATGTTGGAGGGAAATAATGATGTTGGAGGGAAATAATGAGATCCAGTAACACGACGGGATCAGACTTTCTGCTGCGTACTCTCAGCGTGTCTCTCTCTCTGAAAGGGCTCGCTGAAAAACAAAACTGTCACAACCGAGGTGCATGAACCGGAAACAGGCAGGAAGGACGCACACGTTCAGCCTCAGGAAAGCAGCTTCATCTGCACATAATTAGTGTCGAGTGAGTGCTCCTGTTTTTATCTTTGTGCAGGTGACGACAGGAAACAATCAGCTGACAGGCTAATGAGATTAGATAAAACTTTATTGATCTCTAGAAGGGAAATTCAGGTCAAAATAAATACAGATAGAAAATGTACTTTTACCCCACTACTTTTATATGATAAGTTTTTAGTTACTCGATACTTTGCGGCATCACCGTGAAGGGGTTTCTTTCACAACAATGACCCGCTAGCTGTACATTATCCCGTTTATTACACGGCTACTTACTTAAGAAATCAATAATTTGATACAAAACGGTCCGCCAGAGTCCGACATCAGAGCTGCGCCCATAGCAACGGTCTGTTATACATAGCAACGCTCTGCTATAAAGAAATAATAGACCGCAGAACGCCGTGATTAACCAATCAGAATCGAGTATTCAACAACGCCGTGTAATAAAATGATTTATTATATGTGAATATAAAACTTTATTGATCCCTGTGGGGAAACTCACAAGCCACCCAGCAGCAACGTTAAAGCTATGAACACATTAATGCGTCAATAATTACAATACATAATAATATCATATACATTATTCTGAAATGGGCCGTTCTGCATAATGAGCACTTTTACTTTAAAGTATATTGTGATTGACTAATTAGTACATTTACGAGTATAATTTTGAATATAGGACTTTTACTTTTAACAGAGTATTTCTGCATGATGAATACTTTTACTTTTGGTACTTTAAGTATATTTTGATTGACTAATTAATACTTTTACTAGTAACATTTAATTAAAGATTTTTACTTGTACTAGAGCATTTCTGCATGATGAGTACTTTTACTTTTGGTACTGTAAGTATATTTTAATTGACTAATTAGTACTTTTACTAGTACAATTTTGAATTCAGGACTTTTACTTGTAACAGAGTATTACAAGTAATATATTTCTGCACTGTGATGTTGCTACTTTTACTTAAGTAAAAGATCTGATGAGTACTTCTTCTACCACTGCATTTACGATTTAATTATTTAAATGTAAAAAGAAATGTGTAAAGAAAAGAGTACAGAAATAAATACGTTTGGGGAAACAAATAAGGGGTGAAATGCAAAGGGGAAACCGTGCAGAAATAAATAAATAGATAAATGCATTTAATATATAAGTAAATACATAGATTTAAAAATAAATAAAAAATAAATGCCAAAATATATGAATAAATATAAAATAAATGCAAAAATAAATAAATATATTTAAAAATGTATATATATCTGACTGAGAGCATGTCAGCTGCAGTTTGGACACATATTTTAATTTATTTCTTAGTGAAAGTAAATATAAGCTATGTTAAAAATTTACCTGCAGGGCTTTAATCAATTAAACACACACATGCTGCATATTATGTTATTATTATATATGCAAATTCTCTGCATCACGTTTCAGAAAGCCTGAAACAGAAAAAATTATGAATCGATTAAGACATTATGATAGAGTGAAAAGAATAAATCAGCAAATGTATTAAAAATAATATTAACAATAATGTAGCCATTCATTAATTGATAAAATGTGACATAAATTGATATATCTGTTTTAATTTGCTTCCTTATTTATTTATCTTTGTATTAATTCCCTTATTTACTTACTCTTCTGTTTAATTCCCCTTTTATTTATTTATTCATGATTTATTTATTTTATTTTTTAATGTATTTATTTTATTTTTCAATGTATTTATTTATTTTTGCATTTATTATTTATTTATTTATTTTTGCTTTTATTTTTTACTTATTTATTTAGTTTTGCATTTATTTTATAGTATAAAATAAAAATAAAAATGAATGCAAAAATATATAAATAAATAAAGAATAAATGCAAAGAAATAATAATAATAAATGCAAAAATAAAGACTAAAGAAGACTAAATAAATAAGGGAATTAATACAAAGATAAATAAATACAGAAGAAAATTAATACAGAAATATCAATTTTCAGACACATTTCACATTATTTCACATATCAATTAATTAATGGCTACATTTATTTTAAGTAATATTTTTGCTATATTTAATGACATTTACTTATTAATCGAGTCTATTTATTGATTGATTTTTTTATTTTGCAGGTTCCGTCCTCCACAGTCCACTAGGTGTCACTGTGACATTGAGGTTGTTGCCAGTTGAGAGGCACATTATCTTAGAGGAAGATGAACAGTTCATGCTGAGTAATGCAGAGAAATACTGTAACCTGGTCATCAAGAAGCCTCCTATGAGTTACTACAATAAGTTTATAAAATAAAGTGCCTTGTTAAAGGTTAAATCTTTGGCTACTTGTCACGTATCAGATGTCTCTCTGAGTTGTTATCACTACCTTCTAAACTCCATTTCAGTAACTGCTCAAATGATCCAATATTTCACAAAAAAGAAAAGAAAAGTAAATAATCTGAATCTTTTCTCTCCTATTGTCACAACAGCCTCCTCACTTGTTTTTATTTCACTCCTCCAGCTCCATGCATTTCATGGGAACTCTCCAGACTTGTCATTCCCCATCCATCCACCAGATGGCCTCAGACTTTACCGCCAGTCACCTGACTCTTACATCCACCTGCTCACCTGTTCCTCATTCCCCAATTAGCCCTCTTTACCTTAGCCTCTTCGACCTGAACCTGAGTCCGTACCTACACTACCTAGACTGTTCCAGTCTGGACTTGGCTGCGAGCTTTTGTTTTCTTTAGGGCTGTCAAAGTTAACGCGATAATAATGCTATAACGCCACAAATTTCTTTGTGGCGTTAACACAATCAATCTTTTGGAGGTTGTAGCAGTTTTAAAGCTAGAGTGAAGATACTGGTATCATATGAAACTAGAAAACCTAAAGAATCCATCTATACCAACCATGTCATACTAGCTTGTTGTGAAGGAGGTTAAATAACGCTCCAAACTTACGCTAAATTTTGGTGATTAAAAACTGTCATGGCCATTTTCAAAGGGGTCCCTTGACCTCTGACCTCCAGATATGTGAATGTAAATGGGTTCTATGGGTACCCACGAGTCTCCCCTTTACAGACATGCCCACTTTATGATAATCACATGCAGTTTGGGGCAAGTCATAGTCAAGTCAGCACACTGACACACTGACAGCTGTTGTTGTCTGTTGGGCTGCAGTTTGCCATGTTATGATTTGAGCATATTGTTTTATGCTAAATGCAGTACCTGAGAGGGTTTCTGGACAATATCTGTCATTGTTTTGTGTTGTTCATTGATTTCCAATAATAAATATGTACATACATTTGCATAAAGCAGCATATTTGTCCACTCCCATGTTGATAAGAGTATTAAATACTTGACGAATCTCCCTTTAAGGTACATTTTGAACAGATAAAAAAATGTACGATTAATCGTTTAATTAATAAAGGGGTAATTAACGACTGTATCGTAACCCCTGTATCATGATACGTATCTTATCGCCAGATACTTGCTAATACTCCGCCCTAGTATTTTTACATTAGTGCATTGATACTTTTACTTAGCAAAGGAATTAAATACTTCTTCCACTACTGCCTGTATAAATACAGTTGCCTCACATTTCCCTTCAGGCAAGTAATCTGAGCAGGTCTCTGGTCTGAGGCTCAATCAGGTGATCAGCAGGTGACAGAAAGTGTCCAGGTAACATTCCTGTCACATTCCAGTCTGTCGAGTCTGAAACGCTGCAGGCGTGTCTGATCCACAGCAGGATATCTGACTGAGAGCACGTCAGCTGCAGTTTGGACACATATTTTAATTTATTTCTTAGTGAAAGTAAATATAAGCTATGTTAAAGATGTACCTGCAGGGCTTTAATCAATTAAACACACACATGCTGCATATTCAGAAACCTAAATGCACTTCAGATTCTCTGCCTCACGTTTCAGAAAGCCTGAAACAGAAAACACGATGAAGCGATTAAGACATTATGATAGAATGAAAAGAATTAATCAGCAAATGAAGCAAAAATATTATTAAAATTAAATATAGCCATTAATTAATTGATAAAATGTGACATAAATTGATTTTTTTTAATTTGCTACTTTATTTATTTTTCCACGCAAAATATTGCGACACTATGCTGTTTTGATTTTTTTCCCCACCCCTAATCTATTTTATACATGTGAATATACATGAATATCATTTTATAATTCTGTCATATAAATGGAAATGAGCATTGACAAAAAATTATACAGTACATAATGAATAATCTTCTTTGACTCAATAAAAATATTTGAAATAAATTTCTTCCCAAACAATTAATTTTTTTTAAGGTCAAGAATTAACTTCCAGTCTCAAAATTAATTAAACTGCTTTTACTTGCTCTTTGATGTTTAAATATTTGTGAGTAAAAGTGGAGTTTCTCCTCCTCAAAATATTACCATTATTATATTATATTATATTATATTATTTGTATTAATTCCCTAATTTATTTACTCTTCTGTTTAATTTTCCCTTTTATTTATGTATTTATTTTTATGAATTTTTACATTTATTTATTTATTTTTGCATTTATTATTTATTTTTGTATTTATTTATTTATTTTTGCTTTCATTTTTCACTTATTCATTTAGTTTTGCATTTATTTTTTAAGTATTTTTATACTATAAAATAAATTAAAAATGAATGCAAAAATACATAAATAAATAAAGAATAATGCAAAAAAATATAATCAAATTAAAAACAAATGATAAAAAAATAATACAAAAATAAATAAAAGGGAATATTAAACAGAAGTACAAAGATAAATAAATGAATAAATAAATAAGCAAATTAAAACAGGAATATCAATTTATGTCACATTTTATCAATTAATGAATGGCTACATTTATTTTTAATATTATTTTCGGTGCATTTAATGACATATTTATTTATTTATCGAGTCATTTATTTATTTATTCATTTATTTTATCTCTTCACTCCAGCAGAAAACTGAGTTGATTGTAACCATAGAAACACTGGTCAGCAGGTGTCACCATGTTGGCTAAAATAGTTGAAAATAAAAAGCTCATAAAATAGAAATTTGGATATCAGATTAAGATTACTTTATTGTCCATTATATTTGCATAAAATAGAAATTTGTCTTTGGAACTTGAATATAAGACAACACACATCATACACGACAATTCTGCATCTTAAAATCTTATAATTTACTAAGTGGCAGTAATCGTGCTGAGTGGATTGTTCAACAGTGTTACTCCATAGTAATAACAATAAATAAATAAACGTACATTAAAATGAGTGATCGTGTTTGTTGCAGAATGTCCTAAGAAGCAGCCTCGACATCTACGATCTAACATGTCTGCTGAGGAAGATCATGTGACACAATCAAAAGCTCCAGAGTAGCTACTAAATGGACCTTTTGGTGAGATTGTTTGAGTTATGTTCCTATTCTTAGATTTTTATTTATTTTATGTTTCTTATTTATTATTTAGTATATATACACTTTTTTTTTTATCTTTGTCAATTTTTATTTAATTTTTATTATTTATTTATTTTATTTTGAAAATGTTTCCTTTCTCTTTTTAATTAGCTTATTTTTATTTGCTTATTTTTTATATATATATTTATTTATATTTGCTTCATTTTATTTATTTTTATTTGCCTCATTTTTTATCATTTCCAATCTGAAAATACAATCCTATATCTCTTATATCGTCTGTTTTATATCTGTGAATATAGATTAATATAATTAAATGGAAATGAGCATTGACACAACAATATATAGTATGCATAATCTTTGGCTCGATAGAAATATTTGAAAAAAACCTCCTAAACCCTAAAAAGAAAAAATCTATTTCTTTAAGAATTAACTTTCAGTCTCAAAATTAATGAAACTGCTTTCCTCGCTCTTTGATGTTTAAATATTTGTGTGTAAAAGTAGAGTCTCTTCCCCACAAAATATTACCTTTATTATATATGATTATTTTGTATTATTATGTCCCCTGTAAAGTGTGTCAAAGGTCTTCTCTCCTACTCTGCCAGCTTTTGTCACCCAGTCAGTCATAACAGCCTGTTAGGTGACATGAAACACGGGGACGAGACCGAGCAGCTCAGGCTTTACTGAACCGACGCCTTCCTCCACTTCTCTTCTAACGAGGTGAAATTAAGTCGGATTAAAGAGTTTATTAAGCCACATGACCCCGCCGGATAATCCCTTGAAAGTGACCCAAACATTCTTTTCCAGGCCAAATGAAACCAATCTTATCACCAGTGAGTACACA
Source organism: Sebastolobus alascanus (assembly GCA_916701645.2). Classification (NCBI taxonomy): domain Eukaryota; kingdom Metazoa; phylum Chordata; class Actinopteri; order Perciformes; family Sebastidae; genus Sebastolobus; species Sebastolobus alascanus. The sequence continues at coordinate 214,776 of CAKAOJ020000517.1, forward strand.
CACACACACACACACACACACACACACACACACACACACACACACACACACACACACACACACACACACACACACACACACACTCCTCCCTTTCAAAACACTCAACTAAACCGGTCCTACAGTTTGACAGCAGACATTTTTTTCTCTCTTCCTCTCCGGTGTGGAGTCGTGACTCTTGAGACACATTTTGCTCCATCTGATATCTAAACATGTTTCTCACGCAAA